>JANHMN010000003.1:71550869-71596805 GCA_030674055.1 Rhabdomys pumilio | reverse complement strand
AGAGAGAGAGAGAGAGAGAGAGAGAGAGAGAGAGAGAGAGAGAGAGAGATATGCATGCACTCATACATACATCACTTTTAGGCTATATCTTGTGGCATTCATTGATACTACCTGGACCTGGGAGACTTAGTGAAGAAGTCTGCCTTTAAGTTTGAGGCCAACCCGGTAAGATCTTATCTCAAGGAAGAGTAAACAACCCAGCCAAATTTTTTAAAAGATCAGCACCATCCTTGTAAATTATCAACACTGAATTATAGTTAGCTATTGTGATCAAAAACAGCCGTCTGCAACTTGTCCTTTATCAGAATTGATGCCACTTAGGATGCCATTTTATTCCTCCCAGCCTTAAGCAGTGGGAGGGCCAGAATTATCAGTCTATGTCGTAGTCGCTTTGATGTTAAGCTTACAGACCTTGGCAAGTCAAGCGTTCAGTCTAATTCATGTTGATATGCAAATGGCAGAACGACCTTTGGGCAGAAACCTCAGAATGACAGAGAACAATATGGGAATAAAGAATAATGGGAACATGAAGAAAGAGCTGAAGTAATGTAAGAAGAGGAAGAAGAGTATCCCAGATGGGATAAAACCCACTGTGCTCTTTCTAACACTTACCACCAGATGCCATAAGACATGACATTCTCATCTTCCAAGTAGAGCTAATAATAACACAGAAGTTTATCCTGTAAATCAAACCAGTTATACCTAACTCATAATAGTTGCTAAACACAGTCTTATAAGAAGAGGTTGCCAATGGGGCGGGGGGGGGGGGGGGGGAAGAAGATGAAAAATCAAACATGGAGAGTAGAAAGTCATTGCCAGGATGGGACTCACAGTAACTTGCAAAGGTGAGACAATTGGACAAGCGTTCTAAGTGGCCTGGTTCCTTAATGAGAACAAACATAAAGAAAATAGCATTTCACTGTTTTCATTACCCCTTGACCTTGCATGTGGATTCAAATGGTGTTGAGCAGAAATGAGGTCTTTAAAACCCAGTTGTGCCTTTTAGCTGTTAATATTTTGGTTATGCAGTTAATAAATGGTTTTCTGTGTGCACATATCCATTTAGAATAATTATTTGAAAATAAGCCAGAGGTTATTATTTGTAACAATGTTCACTCGGGTATGATGCTCTGGGCAAAAGCAGACATGAGAACAGACAGTAAGGAAAGAGCAGATGGGTAGAGCAAACACATGGGGCAGGCAGATGAGATTGACACACATCATGAAGATTTTGTTTAACTGTTATTTGTTATTTAAGATGTTGGGCTTTTGTTATTATCCTCTAAATAGGTTTTAAAGAAGGATTTGAACATTTTTTCCCCAGAAAGGAGTCATTTAATAGAAAAGTCTAGGGTAGCTGTAGAATATTTCTTTCAATGGTTGCTAAAAGAAGAGTTATGAGTGACTGCTGAAGGAAATATTTAAGCCAGTTAGAAAATAACTCACTTTGAGAGAAGATATAGAGAAAAACAGCCTTTGGGGTGGTCAGGAAAATGAAAGAAAGAAAGTGAGACAATACAGGTGAACAGGTAGTAGAGAAATGGACAGGACCTGTGTGGTACAACTCTATATGTTTGTGATTAGCCCAGTTTGCACCTTCACATTCCTCTTGCAGTTGCTGTATGGTCCAAAGACATCCAAGTTACAGCTGAGCATGCTGGACTGTAGCAGACCAGGTAAACAAGGGGAGGAAAAATCATCATGGAAAGGCAATGAAGGAGGCCCGAATGCATTTTTACTGAAACAGAAACCCCACTGCCTTGGACTGGAGTCAGAACAATTGTAGAAGAGCAGCCAAGCCAACGGGTTTATCCCCAGGACTGTGTTTCTAACACAGAAGATGTCTCAGAAATTCCAGTTAGAAAGAGGGTTATGCCAGGAATTGGAAGAGAATAGGGACATGATCCAGAAGAATGAGTCTGGAGGTGCAAATTAAAACAAAGATATACCATTTTTTAACTACCAAATTGGAAGAAATTTAAAAAGAACAATGATACCCAGTGTTACCTACGATTAATGGAGAAAGGGACTCTCATTTACGCATTACAGGTGAGAATATTCATCAGTCCAGATTTCTTGGATTCAGTTCTTGCAGTGTATACTAAAAACCTTAAATGTGTGCAAACTTTCTAAATCATTATTTTAGTTACAATTATTTCAGCAGTATGGGATTGGGAATCAATTTCTAACTTGAGTTGAACAAGATAACTGTCGTTTTCCCTCACCTGGGGATGGGCAGGAACCAGTCTTGAATGGTACCTCATATACTGTCCCATGGGATAGAAACTTTCTTTCTTCCTTCTTAATCCCTTTCTGTGGAGGGCTTCTCATATCTTGGATAGCTGCTTCCTTTTCAACTGTACTGTCAGCATTCACCAGCAAAGTCAAAATTAAGAGTTTAGCAATAAGTAGAAGTCGCCAGCCTCCATCCCAGGGTATAGAAGTGCAGATGGAAATGGTCTACTAGGTGTCTAAAGACTCAGCCAAAATGCAGTTTGATTATTGAAAATCAAGGCGTATATACTTAGGGGAGCTCAGTATCAAACCCTGATCCATCTCAATTTTATAAATGTACGTAAGGACGTAATAAGGAAGAGATTCAAAAATGAACCTGTGCTGACGTTTGTGGAAGTGCTGAGAGAGGACAACTACAAAGGACAAGAGAGCCCAAATGTGGGGCTGTCTCAGTGAATTAGAATACATGTCTATGTGAGATATTTTCCAGCTTCTAATGTGTCATATAGAGACGTGTGTCAGACATGGGAGAATAAATGAAATTCTTTAGGTAGAGACAACCAATGCACAAGGTAGTATGGATTGTAATGTCAAGATTTGTAAGGTAAAGTATAAAGAAATGAGACTCAGATTACTTATACATTAAAATGTTAATCTCTACAGTCCGTTGTGAAATAGTTAGTGATTTTCGTTTGTCCTTTGTCCTTTATATTTTCTGAATTTCTCTCCAATGAGTACAAATACATCTTTTAAAAACCTAAAACCTAGATTTGTGTTCCTTTTTAGAAATGGTAGATGCTTCTGTCATTGAAATTACTCTACAATTCAAACTCTCACAGTATCTTGTTGATTCTTCTGCTTTTGACTTTGTCCACATAAGTCTTTCCTAAATAAAGCTAACATATTAGTTGCCCCATAAAAAAAAAAAACCTCTTACTCAGCAGATTATCTATTAAATCTTATATCTTATTATACTGCACCTTAAAGCTTCTTTCACTTGGCCAGTGAAGTTCATCACTTTCCCAAACCAGCTTTCCCTATCTTGTCAAGCCATGATATCTGCCCTTCACAAAGGGCTTTTGCTGGTCCCAAATAGAGAAGCATTCTCAATTTCAGTGTCTTCTCCAAGTTGCTAACTATGCCGGGAATGCCCATATTTCTTTGTCTTTGAAGAGATCTGTTTTTCATAATCTTAAAGTCCTTCTCACACGTGATCAGTCTCCTGAGATAATCCTCACAGACCCGAGCTCTACTAACATTTCATTTGCAGTGGTTATCATTATATTATATAACAGCTGTTTGGGGCATGTTCTATCTATCTATCTATCTGTCTGTCTGTCTGTCTGTCTATCTATCTATTTATCTATCTATCTATCTATCTATATTATAAATGTAAATAAATATATAACTATCTATCTGTCTGTCTGTCTGTCTGTCTATCTATCTATCTATCTATCTATCTATATTATAAATGTAAATAAATATATAAGTATATATATTTAAAGATTCTCTGAAATTCAACCCATTGTGAACTTTTTATGTATATGAGTACACTGTAACTGTCTTTGCACACATAAGCAGAGGGCGTCAGATCCCATTACAGATGGTTGTGAGCCACCATGTGTTTGCTGAGAATTGAACTCAGGACCTCTGAAAGAGCAGTGAGTGCTCTTAACCACTGAGCCATCTCTCCAGCCCTGTGCATTTTTAATGTAGTGTGTACACATATATGTGGGCATTTTCATGTGATATATGCACATTTGAATGATTATATATGCATATGGGTATGGTAGAAGTTGGAAGACAACTGTAGATGTCATTTCTATTTCTTAGAAACACTAGCCACTTTATTATGAGACAGGTTCTCACTGGTCTGGAGCTCACTAATAAGAGTAAATTGACTGGCTCTCCCACCCAGTGATCCTCTTGTCCCTGCCCTTCCTTCCCTGCCACATGCCAGAATTGGGTTATATGAGATTTTTTTTTTTTAAACATGGATTCCATAGATGAAATTTAGTTGCTTTACAAGCTGATTGTGGACTACATCTCATCCCATTTGTGTTTTCTGTTATGTTTCTCACAACACTTAAGGACAATAGGAACCCAGCCAATGCTCATTGAACTAAATTTAATTGAATAGAATTTACATAGTGATAAGAAAGAGATGCCTGTGGGGGAATGAAGAGAGCATACCAGAAATAGAAAAGCAAGGGGTGAGAGTGTTACAAGGCTGCTAAATAAATAAGGCAGAAGGAGATAAAAGAGAATTCACAAACATAAAATATCATTGCACTAATTTAATGAAAAACAAGATTTAGGGATTGTTTTCAAAGCTAAAACTATAATCTTCTCTCATCATGCATGAATCTTAATCGCTCCCAAAACTGACACCTGGTTCTGTCTTGAACATCTCTATTGACAACAAACTCATTACCTCATACATTAGCTTATTTAGAAATACTGTTGTAACTGGTGAAAATTGTTTTGCTTTTTTTTTTTTTTTTTTTTTTTTTTTTGAGATAAAATAATCCCGTTATCTTTGGTCGCTCTTCCCATTACACTTCAAATCTTTGAGTCTTTAATATTTTTGATCCTAGTCACTGTGTTCTTTCTAAATCTTTCTACTCTTTTTAAAATATTTATTTATTTATTTACATCCCAAATGTTGTCCCCCCCCTCCTGGTTTCACCTCACAGAGTTCCTCTTCCCATCCCTCCCTTCTCTGAGAGGGTTTCCTCCCCCAAGTATCCTCCTACCCTGGCATATCAAGTCTGTCAGATAAGGCTCATCCTTTTCCACTGAGGCCACATAACGCCACCCTGTTTGGGAATGGATAACACCTTCAGGCTACAGCATTAGGGTGCACTTTCACTCCACTTGTTGGGAAACCCACATAGAGACTGAGCTGAACATCTGCTGGGAGCCTCATTCCAGTTCATGTGTGTTCTTTGGTCTTTGAGAGCCCCCATCTAGAGGTCCAGATTAGTTGACTTTGTTGGTCCACCTGTGGGGTTCTTATTCCCTTCAGGGCCTTCACTCCTTTCTCCAACTCTTCTTAAGAGTCTCCATACAATATTTGGCTGTGGGTATCTGAATCTGTTTTAGTGAGCAGCTGGATAGAGCCACTCAGAGGACAGTTATGCTAGTTTCCTGTTATACAAGCATAACAGAATGTCATTAATAATACCAGGGATTACAGCTAGCCCATGGAATGGGTTTCAAGTTGGACTGGTTATTAGTAGGACATTCTTTCAGTCTCTGCTCCATCTCTGTCCCTGCATTTCTTTTAGACAGGACAAATTTGGGGTAGAAAGTTTTGTGGGTGGGTTGGTGTCCTTTTCCTTCCACTGAGGGTCCTGCCTGGCTACAGGACATGGCCTCTTCAGGTTTCCTATCTCCACTATTAGGCATCTCAATTAAGGTCACCCACATTGACTCCTGGGAGCTTCATCAATGCCAGGTCTCTGATACTTCAAAGAGATTCCACTCCTCACTCCACCACACCCTCAGCAGCTACAGATTTTCATTCATTCTCATGGTCTTCTGACCCTCTCTTGCATCTCCCCGATTTTCACCGACACCATTCCTTCCCAGCCCCTCTCCCACACACTTAATTCCTTGTGCCTCCTATGACTATTTTGTCCCCTCCTTCTAGGTGTGATTTAAGCATGCATGCTTGGATTTTCATTTTTGTTTAACTTCTTTGTGTCTATGGGGTATATCATTGGTGTTCTGTACTTTATGACTAATACCCAGTTATCAGTGAGGACATACCATGTGTATTTTTTTGGTTCTGGGTTACCTCATTCAGGATGATATTTTCTAGTTTCATACATGTATTATTTGTACAAAGGAGGGCTACTAATTTCTTTGAGTTAATTTTATAACCAGTCACTTTGCTGAAGGTGTTTATCAGCTATAGGAGTTCTTTGTTAGAATTTTGGGGATCATTTATGTTTACTATTATATCATCTGTGAGTAGTCATAACTTGACTTCTTCCTTTCTGGTTTGTATCTGCATGATCTCCTTTTGTTGTCTTATTGCTCTAGCTAGAACTTGAAGTTTTATATTGAATAGATAGGGAGAGAATGGGCAGCCTTGTCTTGTACTTGATTTTAGTGGAATTGTTTTAAGTTTCTCTCCATTTAATTTAACATTGGCTATTGGCTTGATGTATATTGCTTTAATCATGTTTAGGTATGTACCCTGTATCCCTGATCTCTCCAAGTCTTTTAACATGAATGGGTGTTGGATTTTGTCAAAGGCTTTTTCAGCATGTAATGAGATGATCATTTGATTTTTTTCTTTCACTTTGTTTATATGGTGGATTTACATTGATGAATTTTGGTATGTTGAACCACCCTTGCATCTCTGGAATGAAACCTACCTGATCATGATAAATGATGTTTTTGGTGTGTTCTTGAATTCGGTTTTTGAGAATTTATTCAATATTTTTTGTGTCAATGTTCATAAGCAAAATTGTTCTGAAGTACCCTTTCTCTGTTGAGTCTTTGTTAGGTTTAGGTATCAGGGTAATTGTTGTTTGATAGAACAAGTTAGGTAGTGTTCCTTCTCACTACAATTTATGAAATCATTTGAGGAGTATTGGTATTAGTTTTTTGAAAGTCTGATAGAATTCTGTACTGAAACAATCTGGCCCTTGGCTTTTTCTGGTTCTAAACATTTTAATGGCTGCTTCTATTTTCTTAGTGATTAGGGAACTGTTTTAATAGTTTACCTGATCTTAGTTTAACTTTGGTAAGTGGTATCCATCTAGAAAATTATCCATTTCATTTAGATTTTCCAGTTTTGTGGAATATAGACCTAATGATTTCTTTAATTTCCTCAGTTTTTGTTGTTATATCTCTCTTTTTATTTCTGATTTTGTTAATTTGGATATTGTTTCTGTTTGTTGTAGGTAGTTTGGCTAAAGGTTTGTCTATTTTCTTGATTTTTTTCAAAGAACCAGCTCTTAGTTTTGTTGATTCTTTGTATTATTCTCTAATTGATTGATTTCAGTCATAAGTTAGACTATTTTCTGCCATCTACTCCTCTTAGGTGTGTTTGTTTCATTTTAGTCTAGAGTTTTCAAGTGTGCTGTAAGTTGTTATTATGAGATCTGTCTAATTTCTTTATGGAAGCACTGAATACAATGAATTTTCCTCTTAGCACTGCTTTCATTGTGTCCTATAAATTTGAGTATGTTGTACCTTCTTTCTCATTGAATTCTAGAAAGTCTTTAACTTCTTTTTTTTTTTTTAAATTTTTCCCCAATCAAGTGATCATTTATCTAGAGAGCTGTTCAGTTTCTGTGAGTACATGGGCTTTCTGTTGTTTCTGTTGTTGCTGAAGTCCAGCCTTAATCTGTGGTGATTTGATAGAATGCATGGGGTTATTTCAATCCCTGTGTGTCTGTTGAGGCTTGCTTTGTATATGATTGTATGGCCAATTTTGGAGAAGGTTTGGTGAGGTGCTGGGAAAAATGGTATATTCTTTTGGTTTTGGGTGAAAGGTTCTGTCAATATCTGTTACATGCATTTGGTTTATAACAATTGTTAACTTCATTGTTTCTTTATTTAGTTTTTGTTTGATGATTTGTCCATTGGTAAGAGTGAGGTGTTGAAGTCCTCTGTCCACTAATATTGTTTGGGGTTTAATATGCAATTGGAGCATTAGTAAAGTTTCTTTTATGAATGTGTGTACCCTTGCATTTGGGGCATAGATGTTCAGAATTGAGACTTCATCTTGGTGGATTTTTTTCCTTTGATGAGTATGAAGTGTCCTTCCTCATCTCTTTTGGTTTCTTTTTGTTGAAAGCATAGTATACAGATTGGCTATTGCAGGTGTAGGTGCAGACTGGAAGGAGCAATTTATTTATTAGTTTTTATTAGATATTAGAATGGCTATTCCAGCTTGTTTCTTGGGTCCATTTACTTGGAAAACCTTTTTATTCCCAGCCCTTTACTCTGATGTAATATCTCTCTTTGTTGCTAAGATGTGTTTCTTATATGCTGCAGAATGATGGATTCTGTTTACATATCCAACCTGTGTCTTTTTTTTTTTTTTTTTTTTTTTTTTTTTTCTTGGTAAATTGAGTCCATTGATGTTGAGAGATATTAATGACCAATAATTGTTAGTTTTTGTTATTTATTGTTGTTAGCAGTGTTACTGTATGTGATTCTCTCTCTCTCTCTCTCTCTCTCTCTCTCTCTCTTTGGTTTTGCTGTGAGATGATTGATTTCTTTGGGTGTAGTTACCCTTCTTGTGCTTGAGTTTTTCTTCTAATATCCTCTATAGGACTGAATTAGTAGAAAGATATAGTTTAAATTTGGTTTTGTCATGGAATATCTTGGTTTCTCCATCTCTGGTTATTGAAAGTTTTGCTGGATATAGTAGTCTAGGCTAGAAACTGTGGTATCTTATGGTCTGGAAGACATCTGTCCAAGATCTTCTGGCCTTTAGAGTGTTTGTTAAGAAGTCGGGTGTAATTTTGACAGGTCTGTCTTTATATGTTACTTGGCTTTTTTCTCTTACAGCTTTTAATATTCTTTCTTTCTTCTATATATTTATATATATAGAGAATATATATATATATATATATATACATATATATATATATATATGTTTTGATTATTATGTAGTAGAAGGGTTTTGTTTTCTGATACAATCAATTTAGTGTTCTGTAAGCTTCTTGTATATTTATAGTTACCTCTTTCTCTAGCTTAGGGAAGTTTTCTGCTATGATTTTGTTGAAGTCAATTTCTGGCCCTTTCAATTGGGAATCTTCACCCTCTTTTTTATTATTCTTAGTCTCACACGTTTGGTATTTTCATAGTGTCCCAAATTTCCTGGATGTTTTGAGTTAAAAACTTTTTATATTTGTCATTTTTTTTTGACTGATGTATCAATTTCTTTTATGATATCTTCTATGCCTGTGATTTCCTTTTCTATTTTTTTGTATTCAGTTTGGTGATGCTTCTGTCTGTCATTCCTAGTCTCCTTCCTAAGTTTTTGATCTTCAGTGTTGTCAGTGTTGTCTCCATTTGTGTTTTCTTTATTGCCTCTATTTCCACTTTTGGGTCTTGAACCATTTTTTGAACTCCCTTCACCTGTTTGCATTTCCTGTACTTTCTAAAGAGATATTGTTTGTTTGTTTCTTGAAGGTCTTCTACCTATTTGATACTGTTTTCCTCTATTTCTTAAAGAGAATTATTTATATGCTCGTTGAAGGCCTCTTTTATCTTCATGAAGTGAGATTTAAGGTCACAGTCTTGCTCTTTGGGTATGTTATAGCTGGGATATGATGGTGCCATATTGCACTGGTTTCTGTTGATTATGATTTTGCACTTGCATTTTTACCATCTGGTTGTCTCTGTTCTTGCCTGGCCTGGGTATCCTGGGTGGTTGCAGGCCTCCTGGTAGGCAGGTGAAGCTGTGTGTTTCAGGTAAAGCATACTTCCTGAGTGTCAGACTGAACTGTGGGGTGGATCACAGTACATAGATGGGCTACTGTGGGTGTAGGCACGAAATGGAAGAAGTAATCTTTCTTCCCTTAATTATAGCTCCTTGGTAGTAGTCAATCATTTCTCATAAGACTTACAAAGAGTTTGCCTTTCCTATAGGTTCATATTGATCACAAGTATTAAGCTCTGAGGGCATGCATCTCTTCAACTTTCTGTGTAAGACCTATGCCTTCTACATACTGTTCTAATATTTCTCCCACATCTCCAAAAAGATCTCAGCACTTTTTCAATTTTGTAAACTTTGAACATGTTCTTAATAACCAACTCTATTTATTAGTTTCTCTGTCATTTTTTTGTTACAGCATAATTATCATTCTCAAATCACATTCCCCAGAAGTAATGGAAACACTAGAAATGGAAAAAGACTGAAATATGCGGGTGAATCTTAGGTTGTGCTACAGCTACCCCAGCACCGTATATGCTTGACAAATCTGCCAAAATTGTATCAAACTTTAAATGCTTTCAAGTCCCATCCTATAGTTTGTCTTTTCACCTCATCTAAGCCAGGAAGAGATGACAGGATGTTCACTAGAAATTTGGAAGTTAGAAATGGAACATGACTTACACACAACTCTCTGTGGGAATTGACGTCTCACGTCATAATTTAGTCTCAGTCCTCAGGTAAATACTGAAATTTGTTTGTTTTTGTCCATGTATTCCCATATCAAATATACTGGAAATATCCAGGAATAAAATCATGCATACATGGCATAAATAGAGAATGAATTGAATGTAGCACAGTTTGCAAATGCAAGGGAGGTGTCCCTTCAGAGATAACAGAATTTATCACCCCCACAAATATAATGAGTAATGTCACCTAGAAAACAAAACAGCTAGAACAACAAACACCTAATCAATGCTGCATCTTTCTCTACTAGTTGGATAAAATATCTAGCAAATGTTTTTCAAACTATTTTACTGATAAGAAAAAAAATCACATCATAAGTCAAGAATTTAATGCTAAGGCACTCTTATTGACATTTAAAGAATTGAAATAAAAATTCACTTCTACAAGCTCAATCTTTTTGTCACAAAAGCAAGAGATTTTCTCCTCCCTTGCATGGTAATATTAAGAAAATATATTTGGTAGGAAAAAATATCCATAAAAAGATAGAAATGGAGAAGAGAGAAGAACATTATACCACCATTGTATGGTTAACAAGAGACAGAGGCAACAAATTGTAACTTAGACTTTGGAGGCCCCAGAATGCCACCTGCAGAGCAGAGACATTAATAACCTCAGCAGTCAGGTAAGAAACAAAAACCAAATTAGATTCTGTAGGGCTCTGTTAGACCTGCAAACTAGAAAAGGGAGTTACAAATGTATTATTTCCATCTCAATGGTATCTCTGTAATTTGAAAGCTGTTAATTTCATTGATTGAGTTAGCACTGTTGAGTAATTAAGAGCAATGAAGGGATAATCCTGAGTCCTCAGAGAAAACATCACAGCTGCTCCTGATAGGATCACCCCAGGCTTATTACCTGCTGTTTGAAACCCTTGAAAGCAGCCCACTGTGCCAGGCTGCACACAATAGTTAGTATCTTCATATTTCCTCAACAGTTTTAATGCAGGTTACCATGTGTCAAGCACAGGGGGCAGGTACTACATTCCATTAAGAATAAAGTCTCTTGCCTCTTACCAGGCTTTTTTCTTGCCTTTAGGTGACAATTTTATTTGGGATATAGACCAGGAGGCTCCTTTTCCCCTGAATCCATAACCTTTCCAAAGCCTTGCTGGGGCCAGGACCAGAATTAGAGTCTGTTGATGGCTATGGTCTGTGTACAAGCTCTGTCTTCTTTTCCTGTTCTCTATTATTATGCTGATAATAAAGGAAAACATGGAATCTTATTTCTCTGCCACATCTTTGCAAAATGGAACTAATTAGACCATTTGGGAGAGTGGCATGTGGTTCAGAGAAGCAGACATTTTAAAACAGTGCCAATTTCAAATGGACTTTCTTAATGGGTCCACAAATCTATGACATATGCTAAAAATTTAATGCTCCAGAGTCCTGGTTACTTTTTCTATGTAGCCTTTTGTATAATGCTTAATGTTTTTGTTATTGGTTTGAAAATACACGTACTATGTACACTAGACTGTAACACAGTACTGGTAACAACATGTTTTCTAGGCAAACAACAATGTCTCTGAAATTTGTCCAAAAGGTGCTATCTTCATCCACACTCCTAAAATATGTGTTTTGACATGTTCTTTACATGATGAGCTTGCATGGCATGGATTGAGATGCATTGCCATGAGTTATGATTTCATAATTGCCATTTTGTGACATAACATATATGAAGACAAAATCTTTTGACTTACCAAGAGAATCTCAGGAGCCATACCAATTCCCAAAACACAATTCAAAGTGCATGAGGTTATAGGAGTTGGTAATTGCAGATTTCTTTCAATAGTCCTAATTCTTCAGTTAAAAAGTATTTCTGAATATTACATGGCTCTTTTTAGCCTACCGACAACTAGATGTGTATACTGCCATCTTCTGTGAATGTGTGGGTTATTGGTAGGAGAAAGCCAAATGATAAAGGTTAGTTTCCAAGCTTCTCTTGACTAATTATTTTTGTAGTGCTGGGTATCTCAGAAATATCCTCAAAATGAGAGTGTACTATAAAGGAAAAATTGGACCAGCTATTTTCCCCAAATCATGAATCATACTCAAAAGGCTGGACCCTCTATAAATGTCTTATTTAGGGTTAACATTGATGAGAAGAGACACTATGACCAAGGCAACATGTATAAAGGACAACATTTAATTGGAAATGGCTTACAATTTCAGAGGTTCAGTCCATTACTATCATGGCAGGAAGCATCGAAATGTTCAGGCAGACACAATGCTGGAGAATGAGCCAAGAGTTCTACATCTTGATATGAAGGCAGTCAGAAGACTCTCTTCCAGTCAGCTAGGAGGAATGTCTCATAGCCCACCCCCACAGTGACACACTTCCTCCAACAAAGTCACACCTTTTAATAGTGCCATTCCCTGGGTAAAGCATTTTCAAACCCTACAATAGCCATTGGCATCTGTTTACAATGTAATTAATAAAAGGGATACAGGATGGCTCTTTGGACCACAGAGGCTTTGTATCATGTAACTTCAGTACAGAAAGAATCACAATGATTTGAGAATCCAAGTGAGATTTATCAACATCAGTAGGATGCTATCTTATAGAATTATAGATTTCATAAAGATAATTTAATTGCAGAAACTGGGCAGTCATTTTATTCACCTTTCATGGAAGATAAAACTGAAGCTTAAGAAAAGTATAATTTTCCCAATATCACACACAATGCATCTAGAATGGGCAAGTGGACCTGGTTTCTGTGGTCCTTCTATAGGACCTCTCTGACAGAATGAAACAGGGGACTAGGCACTTCTGGAGGTCATTAGTGGAAGTGATTCATCATAAATAAGTAGCAAAGCAGGGAATGCATATCAGATATCAACCACCCAGAGGAAACTCTTCTGGAGAATTATATTTGTCATCAGAGCATAAAGCCCATTGATTTGTGCCTAATTTGCAGATATTTGAGATAACCTGTATGTATAAAAATTTCTGACATTTAGTAAGGTCTCCATAAAAGGTCATAAGCCATGGCCATGTCATACATAAAAGCAGAACTTACACTCATAATCTCTAGCATCCATCCAGGAAATGCAACCCTTATCTTCCGCAATAAATAATGTTGGAAAACATACTGCTGCAAGTCACGCTTTCTGCAAGTAACGTTGGTGTTTACAGTGACATAAGAGGAAGCTAACAAATAACTTTTGAAGCAATTAGAAGTCAAATGCCCAGGATTTGATTAATCTCAGATATGTTTTGTAATTTTTTTGTGCCCACTTTCATTTCAGAATCAACTAGAGAAATTGAAACACATATCCTGAACGAATCACACAGATTCCTTCTCCTGAGCCATCTTCTGCACTGAGTAAAACAACTGTTCAGGGTGGACCTGGAGCTTCAGTCTTCTTTCCCAGTCCTCTGTTTGCCTTTGACTTTCTGCCAGAATACAACGGATCATAGCTGAGCCTTGGCAACTTCAGAATGAGTGGACTTAGCTTGTCTCATTTGGTTAGTCTTTGATTTTTGCCACATCAATGATTGGTGCTGAATAAATGAAGGAATAAAAGCAACCGGATTCAGCAAGGCCAGCCAGTGAATCTTATAGTATCTGTAAGAATAAAATTTCAGGTAATTTGCTGGTTGTATAGCAACTATACTGTCTCCCTCTCGTTGCTCCTCTTTCTATCCTTGTCCCTCTCCTTCTTCCTCTTTTTCTCCTTGTCCCGCTTCTTTTCTCCTACCCCGTGTGCTGTGCTGTGTGTGTGTGTGTGTGTGTGTGTGTGTGTTTGTGTGTGTGTGTGTGTAGAGAGAGAGAAATCCAGATAAAAAAAGGTGAAATGAAGGCAGTCATATGAGACTTACAAAATATCCACAATGGGGTATTTTTGAACATATTCAGTTACTGTCATGTCAATATTTAATAATGTTGGATCCTTAAATGATTTACAGTTGCCCTCTACATACAAGAAGTCTCAATCTTATACATATGCATCCAAGTATGTAAAGTGAGAATTGAAGAATCAAGAAATGTTAGGAACGATTTTCCTGGTTGCAGCACTAGTATGAAAATCCTTAGTGTTAGCTAAAGAAAAAAATCAATAGACATTGGAAACAACATAAAATAAATTTCCCTGAGTAGTACCAACTACATAAAGTCATAACTGACACTTGTGATTTGGCCAAATTCTGATTTTAGTAGAAAAATAGATGTGTAACTTTTAATAAAATAACAAATGTAACACAAAAAATATCTCCCGTGTACTAGAATATACTTTACTCTAGTTTCTTTTCTAACTGAGTAAAATTGAGACTAATTAAAACTGTACTGATTCTATTGATGACTGTACTCATGTCTTTGGTTGTGTACTTGCCTTAGAGACTCATGCTCATCCAACTATATTTTTGTGTTGCTGATCTAGTTCCCTGAAGCCTATGTCTGTAATATTTCATGCATGCAGCTAATGTCTGCAACACATCTCAGTGTTGGGTCAGGCGACACACAAGGGAATTCTTGACCTTTTTAATGCATAATATGTATGCTTCACTCTTGACAGACTGGGATTAAGATGGAGAAATTAAAGGGCAGATGTGAAATCTAGTTCTTTTCAATGTAACTTGAATATGACAGATCAATGGCTAGCGGGATGTTTTTACACTAATCATCATTGTCTTTGATGGGTCATCCACTGTAACCAACACTGTGTATTTCAGAGCTGTCTAAGTACCCTATGGCAGGTCAGCAAGTTTTCCCAGGAATTGATTCATACTGATTGAAGCACCAGATAAACAAGCATCCTTGGTATGTGAATAGGCAGGGTTTGCAGCAATGCATGATACCTATGATTCACTGGTGAGATTATGGTAATAAAGCACTTGTCTGAGAGCCAGACACAACATGCCTTTAGATAAACTGAAGACAATGAGTAGGTAGTCTTTGAAGTATTTAGATAATCTTCACCATGGATGAGGAACGCTTGGAGATAAGTTTCTTATTAGCAAGAGGATTGAGGTGCAGAAAAAGAACATGTTTTCTTTTTAGAGTAAGAACTTCATGACATAATCTAATCACCTTGTAGTCATTAGCATTTTATCAGTACCTCTCAAAGTTTTGGGACAAAAATATCTGACAAAAGCGATTTGAGAAAGAAAGGGTTTGTTATTGTGTCTACATTTTTTAAAAAAATATTTATTTATTTATTTATTTTATGTATATGTCATTCTCTTCAGACACACCAAAAGAGGGCATTGAATCCCATTACAGATGGTCAAAAGCCACTATGTGGTTGCTTGGGAATTGAACTTAAGACCTCTGGAAGGGCAGTCAATGCTTTTAACAACCTCTGAGCTATCTCTTCAGCCCCATGGCTTACAATTTAAGGGAGAAACATTGTGGCAGGAACTTGAAAATGTTGGTCACATTGCATACACAACCAGGAAGTAAGGAGCAATGGATGCTTCTCTTTGGCTGTGTTTCTTGTTTTATGTAGTCCGGAGGTCAAGCCTAGGAAATAGTACTACCCATATTTAAGGTGGCTCTTTCTTTCTTAATCAAACTAGTCCAGATGAATCCTCTCAGATATGCCCAGAAATTTGTCTCCAAGTTAATTTCAGATCCTGTCAAGTTGACAATCAATGTAATGGCTTCTTGGTGTTCTGCTAATTTCCCAAACACTCAGACAAACCAGAGATGATAATTCTGTCTAAAAACAACTAGGCTGGATTTCCTAGTGGTATCCTCATCTCTGTCATTTCTTTTCTGTCCTTTGTTTCCTCAGTGGTAGCAGACAATCAACATTCACCCAACTCTTACACTAAGTTTAGAGTATCTGAAGACTTAAGTACATTTTTCTAATCAGTTAATCAAGGTGAGCCTTTTTGCTGCTCCAGAAAAAGAGAAAAATTCTCCACTCTTTAATATAGAAAGAGATACTTTCTTGCCACAAGCAAAATTCTCTGGTGTTTCTTGAACCTCTCCCATATTTGAGCAATGTTCTTCAGAATCTATGACCTTGGAGGTTACCATGGGAGATAAGTAGAACTAAAGGCATGAGAGAAAATTTGGTACCACATTCCCACATATCTCAGTCGCTGACCACATTGTTTAACATTGTGGTTCCTACTCCCAGTTCTCTTTGTATGATAAATGCTCTGGGTTTGTTGGTAAGTTATACCTGTAATTAATCTGTAAATTTAATACTCTATTTCTGCCAGCTTACTGACATGTACAGAATTACCGAGGAGAAATTTGACGTGTCTAAAAGTGATCTGTATTTCCTGTAATTTTTGGAACAATATCAAGATCCAAAGTAATGGTTTTTACCACTTTAGCTAGCTGCCAACCATACATTACTGTCTAATTCCAGTTTCATTTGAAATTTAATTACGTACCTATGATTTGCTTGTTTGTTCAATCACATGAAACGCCCATGTACATACTCTAGAGTTCTCTCTCACTCTTTTTGTTTGGTGACAACTTTCCATGTGTGTCTGACGCCAGAAGATGAGATTCTTCTCAGTGAGCCAGGTGAACTTTCCAGTCATTCATTTAAATGTATTCTTCCCCTTCTTTAATAAAGTGTGTGCCTTCTGAGATTAATTACCACTAGGAGGCAAGAAGCACGTCTTTCAAGCACATCTATGAAAATGCATGTAAAATAAAACTGCTAAAGATTAAGAATCTGTACTTTGAAATACCGACCACTTTCTACTTCGTAAGAAAATTCAGAGTTCATGAAGTACTAGTTAATATGCAGGTTCACTGACGTAGGCTGTTTCTGTGCGTGGACCTTTTAGGCATCTTACTGTTAAGGTTCCTGTGAATTTCTTTCACTTAGAAAACGAAAACCATGTTCAAAATTATTTTAAAATTATGTTAAATTCTTAAAATAAGATCACTATTTTGCCAGCTATCTATCACAAAGGTGGATGGATGAAGTTATTCTCAGTTCTCATTACAGAAAGAAACCCAACTGAGGTAACATATCATTTCCTATTTGGTGTGATGGAGTCAAGCCTCCGTGGATTAGCAAAGAGAAGTACTCCAGCTCTGCTAGTCCATTCAGCCTTTGGGTAAAGCATTTTGCCAAGCTTGTCAGGGACAACTTGTTTATGAATGATTCTATACCAACTCTGTCATAGGGTTATTTGACACAAAGTCAACTGAAATGAAGCAAATACAGGGAACCTTTTGTGCCTTTCTCCTATTTCTCTAAAAGCAGAACATAGTTTTACAAAGTTTTCCCTTCCTTTTCTACCATGAATTAACAAATGACTTTAGACTACTGTCAGCCTGAAGATAACATCAAAGGAACTTGCATTAAAACTTTTACTAACAACCCCTCAGCTACCAAAAGTATCCTATCTATAGCTCATGATTTAATATCCCAGGAGGCTCAAGGTTCTTCTCCTTTGTCCTGACATTTTCCTAAAATATTTCATAGTGTGCAAGGAAGCTGCCTATGTGAGAGATGCAAGTTTCTTCCAAATTGCCCATTTTCTTTTGTTAATCCATCTTTTATTACAATGGTCTCAGCTGAGAATTTTGAAAAGTAGAATGTTGCTCTCTCTCTCTCTCTCTCTCTCTTTCTCTCTTTCTCTCTCTCTCTTTCTTTCTTTTCTATTTTTGGCATTGTTTGTCTGTTTGTTTTCTCTTTTCTTTCCTAGACTAGCATGGCAGGACATGAAGAGAGACAGAGCCCATGAAAATGAGAAAACTAAAGCCAAGTTCAGGCCCTGCCCTTTAACAGCAGTATTTTCTGTGAGAAGGGGGTTCATTCACATTAGAAAAAGGAGGAGCACTGACTAATTTCAATGGCAGGATGTCTGAGGGATTAACTAGGAATTAATGGCGATAACCTGGTA
Organism: Rhabdomys pumilio; assembly: GCA_030674055.1. Taxonomy (NCBI): domain Eukaryota; kingdom Metazoa; phylum Chordata; class Mammalia; order Rodentia; family Muridae; genus Rhabdomys; species Rhabdomys pumilio. The sequence continues at coordinate 71,578,600 of JANHMN010000003.1, read as the reverse complement.
TGTTGTAAGAGTTCAATAACAGATAACTTAGTTTAGCTTTTTCTTTCTGTATAGCCTCGAGAGATTCATTCTGCTGATTACATAGTTAGGATTCTCTTGGTTCGGCTATCTCTTGTTTGGTAAAACTTGGCACCATTTATTGCATTTGACTTCAAAACACAGATTAAAAAAAGCAAAAAAACAGAAAAACATGCTTTGGCTAAATGACTTGCCCATAGCCATAACGTTATCGAATCACCCAGAGCCAAAGCATTAATCCCAGCTTATTGAGAAAGATGCAAATCTGGATGTGTGTTTCTTTTCCCTTTGACTTGAAAGGAGCCTTGTCTCCTTCTAACTCCCCACAGGCAGCTGACAGGGACTCTGTGAGAGGCATGGGTATTTGGGGATATTACTGGTTTTTAGCCCCAAGGGATCTTTGTCTATTGTGTCTTTTCTATGAGTATTGCAGGGTAAAGGGTATTCTCTACTACAAAAGGTATGAACAAGTCTAAAATGAGAGCTGGTGCATGTTTTAGCCCCTGCATACCAGGAAGTTTCCCTTTTATCCTTCTCTCAGATACCTTTTGTAGGAAAACAAGACAAAACTGTGAAAATACTCTGAGAAGAGATTTCAGTGAGAAATTGCTATTGTGACCATGGTATCTTTTATATTAGAAACCATAATCCATGCATACTGGGAAGAAGGCTCATGGATCAAAAGTAGAACTTTATTTTACCCAATTTTAATTCAAAGCATATATGGAAAAGCCTCTTCTGAACTTAGGGTTGCTGCTGTAGTTAGGCGATAGGAGATAAATGGGCTCTGGTTTCTGCCCACAGGGTTCCATAAATTGTTTCAAAGATAAATTTACAAACTTAAATTACTTATAGAACTTATATAATAGAAATTAATTAATTGCCAACATTTTATTCCAATGAATAAGTGTTTGGGTAGATAAATTGGAAGCAGTGGCAAGTTCTGTCAGAATACTGGATGCTTTGTTTTAGGGAAAAGATAGGCAAAATTTTATTCATATTATACAAGGTTTTTAAGCAGGTATCATGTCGTGGATCTCAGCAGGACTGGAAGACAAAAGAGGTCAGGACTGGACATGGAAACATATTTGTTCTCTACAGAGAGGTGGTAGAAATAAGATCCATACATTTACAGAATGGTCTTTTGTCATCTATGCTATTGCCAGATACACAAAAAGTTTCCATATGTATAAGAGAAATATGGACTCCAACAGGTTAACAAATGTATAAAATATTTTAAAAATAGGTTATAATTTGTTAAAACATATACATGAAATTTCCACTTAGTAGGGCATGTGTGTGTTTTATGTTGCCAATAGATTTTATCTTGTAGATATTAAATATTTTTCAAACTCTAGATATAGATTGGATCCTTTCATGTTTGAGTCACAGATCTTGCCCTCCCTTCTCTAAAATGTGGCCATTCCTTTGTCTAATGATAAAAATGAGAACCCACAAATATAAATTAAACATCCCTATTTCTCATTTATTTTGATAAGTTTTGGTGATATTATAAGTAAATCATTTATAAACAAGTATACTTAATACTTGGGAATAATAATGGAAACATATGTAAATCCATGAGGTCTATACATAGTGACATACATTATATTTCTAGAATTTAGGAGGCAGAATGGGCAGGAATTTAAGGTCATCCTAGGCTACACAGAAATTCAAAGTTAGCCTGGTCCTCTTGAAAGCCTATCTCAATAAAACTAGACAAATCACAAAGTCTTATCACTTGCTATAACTTATGTTTATGAATTAACATTATAAAACTAAAATAAATTGTAGAGGTAATTTTAGTGGTATGCCTAATGTAATCTCTCAAAAATTATTTTGAGTAACTTTCTGGTTTACAGAAATTTGTCTTTTTCTTACCAGTATATTAAGCAGTAAGCAATTACTGCATACATAGTGTAAAATGCATTGATATTGGATATATAATCCTTTTAAATATATTGTGAGAATCAGCACTAAATTTGTTTAGAGCAAAGGCTTATTATAAACGGATATTTGAAAGTATTTTTCATTAATTTATTTATTTATTCATTTTACATCTCAATCACACCATACTCCCTGTTCTCCTCCCAGTCACATCCTCAGAAAACCCTTCCCAGCATTATCTTCTTTCTTCCTTGTCAGAAAAGGGAAAAACAACTTGTTCAGCATCCTGCTCTGGAACATCAAGTCAGAGCAGGATTAACTGTGTCTTCTCCCACTGAGGCCCAACCAGGCGGACCAGGTAGGGAAATGGAATCCAATGGCAGGCAACAAAGTCAGAGACAGCCTCTGTTCCAATTATTAGGAGACCTACAGGAACATCACTCTGCACATCTGCTACAAATGTGTAGGAGGCCTAGGTCCAGCTCCTGCATAAGGGTTCAGTCTCTGAGAGCTCCCATGGAAACATATTGATTTTGAGGGAGGAAAACTGAAGGCTTGAGTCTGAATCTTGGCATCTTCAGCCTTACCAGGAGAGTTGGGAGACAAGACTCCTAGTTGCATACAGAGTAGTATCAGCCTTGGGTTTCAGGAGCTGTGATATTCCATGATTGCTCTTTTGATGAAGTATTAATAGAGTTAGCTACTCTACAGTTGGATACATGATATTATAATAATTGTTGGATGACCAAAGCTTTAGCATAAAACAAAACCCTTTCTCAGAATTAGCTTGTGCAGTTAAGGGAAGTTCCCATCTGGCTGAGTCCATCTGCCATGGTTGTCAGAGAAGAAAAGCATGGTTAAGATGCTTGAAGGTTTGAACTATGAGCCCATGGAAGGGAATCTAAGTGATCCCAAAGGGGCTTCTGAATGATGCTAAGCTGAGGAAGGCTGAAGAACAAACTTTGGAGATGGCTACAGTGAAAGGAAAGAATTCAAAAAAGAAAGAAAGAAAGAAAAAAACTGTTTCTCACTCTTGAGCACTCTTGAGACCTCAGACTTTAGAAATTTCAATTAAAGGCCATTCCCTGGTGAGGCCATGCACAGGGTAGTATATTCAGATTGACGAACTTCATTACAGCCTAGAAAGTTTCTTTTATGACCAAGGAGACATGGTCTTGCTAAAATTAGCTAAGTTGCTGACATGACTGTGGCTTGTGTCCGAGTAGAAGAAAGGGTTAGCAGTGAAGGCCTGATCACTATCCCCCGGCTCCCCAACGATCAGACAACTGGAAGAAAAAAAAAAAAGACTCCATCAAACATCCCTGCTGATAAGCACTCACCAGGGCGATCTGTGCTGGACTGCAAAGATAAAAGCACAACCTTTGTTCTCTGGAGCTTACATTCTTGCAGGACATGATCAGTAAGATACAAGTGAAGGGAATGAGGATGCAAGAGGAGTAGCCAGAAGAAAAGCTGGCTTAGACAGTCAAACAGTCAAAAAGCCAATATGAAAGTGCTGAAGCTGAAGCAGTTGTGTATCATTCCAGTCCCTGCCCTCCAGCAGCAGCACTTTGGTAGGAGAAACAAATGCTTAAACCACTAATAAATACAATTCAGTATAGAACCGCAGTGGCCTTTCACGTTATGAGAAGCCATAATACTATTCAAGATCGTAAGCAGAATTTAAGAGGTCATTTTGTGTGTGCCTGTTTGTGTGCACATCTTAATGGATAGCATCACCAAAAAAACACGATGAAGCACATCCATTGGAAATAAACAAGACTTTCTTTGATCTCCAAGAAAAATGCAGCATTATAAGCACAATAGAACACCGAGAGACTGATGTCATAGGGGAAGAGAAAATTAACTTAGGAAAAAGGAAGAAGAAACAGGGAAAGAAACCTTCTGGGAGGATAAGACCTGGTTGTATCTTTAAGGATGAATACAGTCCTGCTGGGAAGTCAAGGGGTTCAGGGGCATTTGGTGACAGATAACAGCTAACATAAGCAAAGTCTTGGAATAAGCAGCAAAAACAAAACAACAAAAAAAACTTAAACTGGGATCTTTTGAGAAGAAGGCTGGAAACAAGTGTATCTTGGTAGAAAAGGAAAATGATAAAAAGGCGAGATTTTGTTTTTGCCAGGTTGAAGAGCCCCTGAAGGATTTTAAAGCAGGAAAGGATAAGAAATAGAGAGTTTCCAGAACAGCATAATCAGTTCTTTTAGCTCAGGGAAGTTAATTAGGAAATGTAAGAAAATTGCCTATGTAATTTTCGTAGCCTGTACATAGTGGATGTTTGAAATTTTGTTGAAATATGACGTTTTGTATCCTCTCTCTCTTTGAAAAGATAAATGAGTTTTCACAGCCCACTGCATCTGCTTAGAAGAATTGCTTGAGTAAGTATTTGCTAAGATAGTCCTAGCTCAAGAAACCCCCCCAAAGGCTCCCCATCCATGTAGCTGCACCTAGAGAAGGGAAGTGGTGTTGCAGGACAGAGATAGGAGAGAGACAGCATGATGGCAGACAGATGAATTGATGTTGTATCCTCCTTTGTTGATGTGGTATCATATGGATGTACTGTCTACTACCATATTACTCAAATTAACAGCTTATTTCAATTTTTATGGTTGTGTTATACATATTTATAACTATATATTGTGAAATATTAATTTTATTTTTAACAAAATTATTTTTGTATAATTTTCTTTAAATAATTTCAAATGTGAATGAATGGGAAACATTGTAAAAGTAACTTTTATTTTCTAGATGTAAAAGTTTTGCATCTGATGTCCAACATGATTGGAAAAGACAGCCCACCAACATTTCAAAAATCTAGATTTTTGAATGTCACAGAGGACAGGAGACATTTGGCACAAAGTCAAAGAGGAGAAATTGGTCTAGAATCTTCTTCAGAGGAAGTATCAATTCTTCAAGTTCAGCTGGGTGCTCAGAGAGACTGGGAAGATCTCAAAGCTGTGGGAGCCCCGAGCCCAGATTAAGGACTGACCCAAGAGCCTCTGAGATGGAACATCACAGTAAGCCACCTCAAAAGAAAATTTTGGTTATATAGACAGACTTTTTCTAAAATATGAGAAACTCCAACTCAGATCACCAAGAGTAGGCATTGAGGGGATATAAACATTATTTGAAAAAGCCATCACAGTACTTATTGAAACTTTGATCACTGAAGTAAACCCCTCCCTACTTTCAATAGCAATCTTTATATATTTCCTCTCAAAAAAGGTTGAAAAATAGCTTTACAATTAGGAAACTTAGTTATGATAGTACAAAGAAAGACTTGAGAGACAAAGAACATATGAAGTAAGAGAATAGGGAATACTTAATTGCGAACCTATGGTATCTAATGAAATTCAGATCAAGATAAACAGCTTATTAAACCTATAGCATCATCTCTTAATCAAACTGAGGAAAAGCAACCAACCCCACTAGCTTTATGAGTTACCTGGGAACAAATAACAGAATATGGTATAAATTCACAAAAAGAACAACTAGTCTGGAATCCTGTTAAAATACAAGATCTTAAACCTTTTAAAGAATCAATAGTATCATGGAATATGAGACAAGCATTAAATCCCTGGGCTACACAAAACAAGATTATTCTTAAAGATTCCAAAGATTTAGCAATGGTTGTGCTGCAAGTTGGTTCTTAGTTACAATGACTGACATGGTGGTAAGGAGAAGCTACAATTATGAAAAATCATGGTTGGTCTAAAGGTGATAATATCCTGAAAGATCAATTGTTAGGTGAAGGCCAATTTGCTAATTTAAGACACTAGATGCAATTTGATGGCTCTATTATTATAAAATGTACTTTAGTAGCTTTAAGAGTCTGGGATAATGTAGAGGAATAAGGGAAAAGGTCTATGTCATTCATAAGGACTATGCAAACCTCCAGAGAAACTTTTACTGAATTATTACATAAGATAACTTCCACTATAAATATGGCAATATTAGATCCAGATGAGAAACAAATACTAATTGATATTTTAGCTTTTGAATATGCAAATGAAGAATATAAAAACTACTTAGACCAAAATTAGCAATTAGCAAAATTAGCACCTATAGACATTGACCTTAATAACTATGTAATTGGGCAAGCAATAGCAAATAATCCTATATATCAAAATGTTTGTTGTTTTGGTTGTGGGAGACATGAGGTCATTTAAAAAGAGAGTGAGGGTCTTTCTGGTCTGGGCCCTAGCACTGAGCAGATCCCAGGCTGCAGCTTTGCCCCCATTCTCACAGAACCCAGAGGAAACAGACTTCCAGGAGCTCTAAACTGGGTAGTATCTTAGGTAAGGAGACAGCAACACCCACCCCAAACAGGGAGTAACTGGGACCCACTAGGACCCTGGAAGTCACTCCTGGCCAGGAGCACTGTTTACTTCCTGTCTGTGCCTGAGCACTGAGCAGATCTTGGGCCCCAGCTCTAACCCCAGTAGTAATAACCACCCCGTACAGTTCTGATACAACCAAGATAGTAGGAAAGACAGGATTCAGTCAGAGACAGGGCAGGTAGCACTAAGGAGTTCCAGATGGTGAAAGACAAATGCAAGAACATAAGCATCAGCAACCAGGGTACTTGGTATCATTAAAAGCTAGTTCTCCCACACAAGAAAATCCTGAACTCCCAATATCACTAGGAAAGCAAGATTCAGATTTAAAATAACTTCTAATGATGATGATAGAGGACTTTAAGAAGGACATAAATAACACCCTCAAAGAATTTGAGGAGAACACAGGTAAACAGATAGAATCCCTCAAAGAGGAAACACAAAATTCCCTTAAAGAATTTCAAGAGAACACAAACAAATAGGTGAAGGAATTGAACAAAACCATCCAGGACATAAAAATGGAAGTAGAAACAATAAAGAAATCACAAAAGGAGACTACCCTGGAGATAGAAAATCTAGGAAAGAAATCAGGAGTCATAGACTATAAAAGAAGAAATAAAAGAGAGAATCTCAGGTTCAGAAGATACCATAGAAAATATTAACACAACTGTCAAAGAAAATGCAAAATGCAAAAAGTTCTTAACACAAAACATGTAGGAAAGCCAGGACACAATGAGAAGACCAAACCTAAGAATAATAGGCATAGATGTGAGTGAATATTCTCAATTTAAAGGACCAATAAATATCTTCAACAAAATTATAGAAGAAAACTTCCCTAACCTAAAGAACAAGATGCTCATAAGCCTATATGCTCATAAAAAAAAAAAGGCCTATAGAAAGCCAAATAGACTAGATGTAAATAAAATACCTCCCATCACATAGTAATCAAAACACCAAGTGCACAAAACAAAGAAAGAATATTAAATGCAATAAGGGAAAGAGGCCAAGTAACATATAAAGGCAGACCTATCAGAATTACACCAGACTTCTCACCAGATACTATAAAAGATAGAAGATGCTGGACAGATGTCATACAGACCCTAAGAGAACACAAATGCCAGCCCAGGCTACTATACCCAGCAAAACTTTCAACTACCATAGATGAAGAAACCAAGATATTCCATGACAAAACCAAATTTTTACAATATCTTTCCACAAACTCAGCATTACAAAGGATAATAGCAAGAAAGCTCCAATAATACAAGGAGGGAAATTATACCCTAGAAAGAACAAGAAAGTAACCCTCTTCCAAAAAATCCAAAAGAAGATAGCCACACAAAGATAATTCTACCTCTAATAGCAAAAAAACAGGAAGCAACAATCACTGTTCTTTAATATCTCTTAACATCAATGGACTCAATCCCCCAATTAAAAGACATAGGCTAACAGACTGGATACGTAAACAGGACCCAGCATTTTGCTGCATACAGGAAACCAACCTCAGTGACAAAGACTGACTCTACCTTAGAGTAAAAGGCTGGAAAACAATTTTTCAAGCAAATGGTCCTAAGAAATAAGCTGGAATAGCCATTCTAAAACTTCCAGCCAGAGAATACAAAGGGAGGGACTCATGGCTCCACCTGTATAGGTAGTTGAGGGTGGCCTTCCCAGGCATCAGTGGAAATGGAAGGCCTTGGTGCCTGAAAGTTTGGATTCCCTGGTGTTGAGGAATTTCAAGAGTAGGGAGGCAGGAATGGGAGGATGGTGGGAGCACATCCTCATAGTAATAAGAGGAGGGGGGATGGCAAAAGGGGTTAGGTGTCAGTGGAAATGGAGGGCCTTGGTGCCTGATAGTTTGGATTATTTAGTGTTGGGAAATTTGAGAGCAGGGAGGTGAAAATGGGAGGATGGTGGGAGCATACCCTCATAGAAACTCCCAGAATTATATGGATTAGACATGACAGAGGCAGGCTTCCAGAAAACTACATTCCAGAATTTAAACAAAAATTATCTTGATACTAAAATTTGTTTTGAGAATTGTATATTGCAAAATACACAGCCTTGGTGTATCTACTCATCAAGCAAGCTGAGCAGACCTGCTCGAGCCTCTGATGTCCTGGAATTTTAGCTGGAAGCAGTAAAGACACAGCGTCAGAGGCTAATCAATTTACTCTTCCCTCAGCCCCTCTTCTAATATCTCAACACCAGTAATCAGCTTGAAGAAGTTAATGAAGAGTCGGTGCCCCTATTCTCTGGGCTTGGGGACTGAGGTGGTTAATATTGGGCTGTCTTTGCAGGGAAAAATAGTGGTTTTGTTGGAATAGGGAGGATTAGCTAGAATTTATTGCATAGCCATAACATATTGGTAGAAATATGTATAATTGTTAATAAGATAAAGTTATAATTTCTTAAATGGTACAGATTTTACTTTGATTTCAAATTTAAGATTTTCATTGGTACTATCTTTTTATTGATATAAAAGTGAGATTAATATTGTTACTCTCATAGACATTGTGCCTATATAACACATTTAGGAATACAAGGCTTAGATCCAGTCCTTCCTTTAACTTTTTTAACTGATTTGAGATGGTTAGCTTGTGAGTTAAGGACCTATAGCAAATCCATGGCTCTGAGTTTATTGTGAGGGCGTTTTCTATATTTTATTTAGAAATAGCTGAGAGGAGTTAACAGACAACAGTCCAGATTGCCTTACATGGATAGTTAGTTTTCAAAACATCAGAAGTCCACCCAATTGACATTACAAACATTTCTGTAGTAATGTTCATTTTGATTAGAGACCTGTCTACTCCTGACAGCTTCCTGTCTTGGATTCTAAGAAGAAATTGAGCATATTTGGAGTTATAAATGGAGCATATCTCTCCATTTGTGGTGAGACAGCCACTAGGCAAGAATTGCCTCTTTTTATCTACAGACAAATTACTGTCCAGAAAAGGACACACTTGCGGAACAGTCGACTGATTATATCTACCAAGACAGAGTCATCAGCCCTTAATAATTTTGCATAACTAGGTCTGTCAGATGATCCTGGCCCAGATGGCTGAAGATCTGATGCTCCAGTGTTTTGTAGTATAGGGACTGTCCAGGGGTTCAGCGGTCTCTATTAATTGGCTAAGTTTTAGAAGCTCTGCTTTGTGCTTCCCATAATTTCAGTTAACTTAGTCATTCTGGATTTCTGACAGGGTCAAAGAATTATAGTCTCATAGCCAATCCTGGCTATTTACTTTGGGAGAAAAGATTTGAGAGAATGGTTTTCAGTTGACATTCATTTTAAAGCCAAGAAAAAAGCCAGATTCAGAACTAAGTGTTTTAGTTAGGAGAGATGACAGAGGTTCTGGTTAGTCAACAAAATGATGGACTGGGTATTGGGTCTATCTTGTATCTTACTGATACAAATTGGTATAGTTATGCTCTAGCTGTATTTTGAGAGAAAAGTTTTATTTAAACAAGAAGGGTGATATATAGGAGGAGCTAAGTTGGGAGGAGTAAGGAGAGGAGGAAGAGAAGGAGAGAAGGAGAGAAGGAGATAGAAGCTGAGAGAGAGAGAGAGAGAGAGAGAGAGAGAGAGAGAGAGAGAGAGAGGAGAGATTGGGGAACATGGAGGCGGATGTTTGCATGTCTCCAACAGTCAAGATAATTGATATATCTAGGTTAGGTATTAGGTTACACTTCTGATTGTTATTCTTGTTATTGAGCATTATCAAACTTATAAAGCCCTTGATTAACATTAAAAAAATTGTATAAAAGCAAAAAGGAGGAGGGAGGATGAGATGGGGGTCTTCTAGGGAGGAGAAATGGGGAAAGGGGATGGCATCTGAAATGTAAATAAAATATCCAATAAAAAATAAATTAAAAAGAAACAGAAAAGAGAGTGAGGAGAGGCCTTCCTAGAAACTTCTTCTAGAAACACTAAGCCTTTAAAGAATAGCAGAGTGTGTGGTGAAGGTAGGCATTGGACTAATGAATGAAGATCAGCAAGAGACATACAAGATAATCCCTTACTGATGGTGAAATTCCCTAAGTGGGATAGATTATACCCTGGCAACAAACAACAGGAGCCAGATAGCTCCTGTCAGCAATCCACAGAGCAACAAGAGAAAACTAAACTGTATATTGACATCTTATGTTATATGGCTTGATTATATCTGTATTTTGATGGGTGAGAAGTCTGTCTCACTGATGTGGGGCTGAGCATGAAATGTGAGTGCCAAAGTGTTACCTGTAGATTCATAAGGATCTAATTTTACCTTAATGAACAGAAAGGAAAAAATAAGATTAGTTGAAAGACACTGGACTATAGGAAAAAACTGCTGAATTAGATCAACCTATATACTTTAAAGACACTTTAACATTAGATGTCAGGGAATGTGTTACATTGGGGAAGTTTTGCCTATATATTTCCACAGGTGATATATGACTATGGGTTCCATCAAAATTGATAAAGATGTGAGCAAGAGAAGCTTTGACATGAAAGGCAGAACTCAAGAAAGGAAGAGACACAGAAAGATAACAATGCAGACAATGGAGAAAGCTGATACTCTTGCATGGATACAGTTGAACAAACTAGCTAATGAAGGACATATTAGTCACTAGACCTGGAGACTGTAAGTCTTGATGTTGAAATGGACATTTGCTGAAAGACAGATGATCAGGACTGTGCTTATGGGATAAGTATCATAGATTGTATCAATGAATCTTCATGAGGCCATTCAGGCTGTTAAGTTTATGGGGTTGAAAATTGTTTCTGTTGTAATAATTAAACTGTATATGAATTTTGGCTTAAACAGAAAAAGGGCAATGCAGAAGATTTTGATCTGATATAAAATTAATTTTTATTCACCTGATGTAATTGTCACCTAAGAGACATACTGCTAAATAAGCTCAGTCATTTTAGTTTTTTCTGAACAATGGCTGGCTGGTTCAACAAAGCTGTTCTGGCTCAAACTTCTCTCCAAGATGACTGATTCAATCTGTATTATCTCAGATTCTCACTGAATTACTCTGCTTGTCCTCAAGCTAAACCTGACAATTTGTTCTACTTTTCAGGCTCCTTCTTATTCACCATTTTCAACTTCCTCTGCTGCCCTGTACATGTAAGTGTCCATAATATGCTCAAGAATGAGACCCTGGACTCAAATAGTATGTATACACAAAGAGTGTTTTATTCTGCAGAAGTTCTATATGCTGGAGTCTTCCATTATCAAGAGAAAGAGACAACCAAGTGAGTTCCCAGGCCTGATTTAGAGCACATTCTGGGGGAGGTGATCTTTATCTTGCTCCATCTCTAGGGACATTCCATTTCTGGCAAATGTGGGCTAGAAACTATTGCTGGGGAGGTCTAGAAACTGTTTCTGAGGAAGTAGATGGGAAAATCAGAAAATTGTTGTTGACCCATTGTCCTTGCTGCAGACCAGGTGGCAGGTCAACTTCTGAGGCCTGAACTTGCCTGGACTTGCCCAGATCTAGGAAACAGAGATTTATGCCTTGTCTCCTGAACTGCAAATTTGAATCCTGTCATGGAGTCAGCCTAGCCTTCTCATTTCTTTTCAGTTTGGGGCCATCTTGAATTCTTGAGATGTTTCTCTGGGCTGATATTGTTGCTTGAGAATAAATTTGCTTCTTAACAAACCTAACTAAAGCATTGATTACGCAAGGACCACAAGTCAAAGCTAACATCAATAGGATCTATCTTGTAGTCTCTTTCTGAATAAGGTCATGGATTCTTTGACCACCCCTGAGTGGTCAACACAGAAACAATATTCCTCACCTAAAGTTGCCCAGATTTCTCCCTGCTGGAGGAACAGCAAGTCTAGGCCCCTTCTGTTCTGTAACACTACTTCTTCCAGGGAGGATAAGGAATCTTGCAGGGCCATGATGGACTTTTTCATCTCCTGTATATATCACAATGCCTTAGGGCATTGTAGCACTAAGGCCCCTACACTACCAACTCTAGCTAACCTTATGCCAAGGAGAAAACCTAGTAACACAGCAGAAATGTCCACCCTTTTGATTTGATTATTTGGAGGTGCTAGCTGGATGCAGAATTTTCCCCAGAGTAATAAGTCACTCTGGGTACAAGCTGCACTAGAACATAAAAATCCTCAATCTTATTTCCATATATGCATGGAGTAAGCCCTAAGGTACAAACCTGCCAAGCATTCTCTGGGGGCAGCATGTATCCTGCAACAGCAGAGGTTACAATGTGGTTGCAGAGGTGGGAATACCTTGGAAGCAAGAAGTCTAATTGGACTGCTGGTTCTTAACTCCTCTCACTCAGTACTTAACCCAGAACTATTCAGACTTCTTGCCATCCACTGTGAACATTATGACAAGTTGGTTGTATTGCTCTGGGGGTTACTATAATAGTGAGGGGACTACTGGCTGGTATAGAAAATCATAAGCAGCAAACATGCAGGATCAGGAGTGCCAAAGTCACAGTTTCAGTGGATCAACAAATGTGGGGTGACTTTCCGTTGTTCTTGTGGTGGTGGACCTGGAAGTCTCCTTCACTAAGACCTCAATTGCTGGATTCTCTCTCCTGGCAGGCTTAACATAGGAGTGGTGTATTCATGTCCTGATCTCATCCGCCTTAGTAGCCATAGGCATGGTCAGGATCAGCGTAAGATCCTTTCCAGTGAGGTTCCAAATTCTTGTGGTTATGTCTTTTAATCTAGATTTCATCACCTGGTTCAAAGCAATGGGGTAAGAGGAAGGACCAGACTCATAAATCCAGAAGATGGCAGGCCAGAATTTGTTCTGGACCCTATGGAGGGCTTCCCAGGATTTAAGAAACTTCTGTTGGTCATATTCAGCTACAACATCAGACTGGAGGTTAGACAGCATGAGAGGGTATCTCCCATATAGGATCTCAAAAGAGGGGGATCTAAAATATATGGGGTGTTTCTAGCTCCATATAAGGCATAAGGCACAAGAGACACCCAGTTACTGCCAGTTTCAAGTGCTCCTTCAGGGTCTGATTCATCCTCTCTACTTGCCCTGAACTATGGGGATTGTACACACAATGTAATTTCCAACTGGTCTCCAGAACCTGTGCTAGAGATTGAGTTACCTGAGAGATGGATGCTGGTCCATTTTGATCCCTAAACAGGGTAAGCAAACTATACCTGGGTATGATGTCTTCCAGAAGCCTCTTTACCACTATGTTGGCAGTCTCCTTCTTTGGAAAGTAGGCTTCTATCCATCTTGAAAAGGTATCTATAAAAACTAGCATATGTTCCTGGCTTTATTTCCATATAAACTATTTCTCAATTATCCCCTGGTCATTGATTCCTGATTCTGGTTCCTTAAATGGCTCCTTGATTGGGGCCTGAGGAGTTCACATCTTGGCAGGTGGCACAGTCTGTGATGACCTGATCAACCAAGTGTCCTAAGTCAAATATTTTGTACCCTGCCCCTCACAGCAGTTCCTTCAGTTTTCAGTGAGCAGGTGTGAAGTTTGATGAACCTGATGGATGAGTTGTTTAGCACACTCCTTAGGTAGGACGATGCAGCCTTCAGAGGTCAGCAACCATCTGTCTTTTCTGTAAACTCCTTGGCCATTTTACTTCATGTTGTTTGTCTTCAGCAGTATATTCAGAGATGGCTGAAAGGACAAGGGGCAGCAAAGTTACCAGGATATTGGCAGTGGAAGCTTGGATGGCCTCCCTTTTGGCTTTATCAGCTAACTTATTCCCATGGGCTATTTTTCTGATGTCCCTTTCTGATACCGAGGGTGATGAATTGTGGTCACTTTGAAAGGAGGCCTGTTTGCCTCCAATAAAGCAAATATTCCTTCCTTATTTTCGATGTTTTTTTTCTTCGACAGTCAATAATCCCATCTGCTGTCAGTGTAAATGTTAGCTATGGCTCCTTTTGCCAATTTGCCTAGGTTAGAGCCTAGGTTAGGTTAAGTTCAGCTTTCTGGGCTAAGTTCCTGGTGTCAAAGCAGTTTCCCAGATAACAAAGTCCAAGTCCATTACCACCACCACTGCATACATGACTCCAATTGTGGATGAAGCTGCTCCCATCCATGAAGTAGATACATTCTGCGTCTGGCCAGAGTATGCCAGTCAAGTCTGGCATTATGTTCTGTTTGTGCTCCAGAACCATAGAGCAATCATGCTGCATGTCTGGGGACAGGTCAGGTAGGAGGATGGCTAGGGTTAGGGCAGATGATGGGTTGTATCTTATACGAGGGGGATTCAAATGTAGAGCCTGAAAGTGCACCAGTTTGGCACTGGACAGCCATCAGGTGGGTAGATTATTGAGGGTTTCCTCAATAACATAGGGGGGTGGTTATAACAAGTTCCTGTCCTATGGTTATTTTCTCAGCATCCTTGACTAGCAGGACAGTGGCAGCTTATCCAGAAGCAGGCTGGCCATCCTTGAGCCACTGGTCAGGTCTAGCTTCTTAGATAAATAACCCACAAGTCTTTTCTATAGTCCTAAATTTTGGGTGAGTACCCCCTTTGCTATCCCCTTTCTATGATCCACATACAGTGGAAAGATTTTTGAATGTATGGGAGGGTCAAGGTTGGTGCCTCCAATGAGGTTCTTTTAAGAGTCTTATAAGTCGTGTTTATTTCAGCGGTCCATTCTATTTTGTCTTCTTGGCTCCTGGTGGTCTCATATAATGGTTTGGCTATCTCAGTGAACCCTGACACCCAAAGTCTACAAAACCCAACAGATCCCAGAAATTCCCGTACTTGCCTTCAGATTGATGAAACTGGGATGCTAAGGATAGCTTGCTTCTGGGGCATCTGACAGCCTGTGCTGGTTGGCCCCTTTAAATATGTACCCCAGATAGGTGATCTCAAGTTGACAAAGCTGGGACTTCATAGCAGACACTCAGTAGCCAAATTGACTTAGCTCCTACTTAGCAACTTAGCAGGTCTCCCCTAAGCATCTGGGAGTCCCATAGCCCAGAGGGGTAAGGCTGTGTAGTGAAGTCAGGCCCCTGGGCAGTACTGGACCAGAGTTATGCCATCTTTCTCACACTGAAATGCATGACTTAACTCCCCTATACTGCACTCACTGCACTCACTCACAGCTGATGACACTGTTCCTTCACTGCATGTGTGTGTGTGTGTGTGTGTGTGTGTGTGTGTGTATTCCTAATAAGAGTTGGGTGTATTCTTTCTCTGACTCATACTGTCAAACCTTTTTTTTTAAATTCATTACTTTGCCCCTTAATTAGATGTTACTTTTAAATATGGCTACTTCCTTCTACAAACTAATTTTACTTTAAGCACATGTACTTAGGGTGTGTCTATATTCTAGCCAGAGGAATTTAAAGGCATATGGAGTGTCTGCATTCCAGCCAGATCACACAAACCTAGGTCTTTAGATGTGATCCATTGCCAGAGAAGTCATGCTGGTGGATTAAAATTCCTCTATAAAACAGGTTCCTAGTTTTTACTTCATAAATTCTAATGTTAGGATGAATTGAATTGTAGAAAAATGTTAAACCCATCCAAAGACCTTTAAGGATTTTATTTCAGGAGAGGCTTTAAGTCCATTTCCTGGATGCAGATGTCATTGTGACGTGTGTAAAAGGCAGAGAGACCCCTAACTTATTTTGCTTTGGAGCTGCTTAGCAACTGAACTGGTTTTTCTACTGGTAACAGAAGGAAAGAAGTGTAAAAATGCAGTTGACTACTTAAGATATATGGGAAAATAGGAAAGAGAGATTTTAATCTGTTTAAAGAAATATAAACTTTGAGTGCAAAAGAATGCCATTCTATGAAACTGAAGGAACTTGTTCAAATCTCTGAATCATTAACCTTAATCTTGGAGGAATTTTTGTAATCAGAAGATTGAAGATTGACTGACAAAAATATAATCCTAAATTTTAAAATAAGAGAGGAAAGTTGGAACTTATACATTATAGATACGGACACATCAGCATTTCTCTTGGGTGTAAATAGATAGCAGGTGAGCGCCAGGACCAAAATTCTCTTTTCGAGAGGCTAGAGGAACCATAAATTTTCAGCTTTCACAATCTTATGAGAGAAGTACTCTAGCTGAGCAAACCACAAGGTTGTGTGTAAGCATATTTGTAGGAATGTATAAATTGTTCAGTAGCCCTAGCCTGGGAGTGTTTTACACCAGTGTCCATACTTTCAAGCTTGTATAGCTTTTGATGTGCACAAAAGCAACTTAATATGTTCTAAGCACTGTCTTATGGGTAATAGACATGGTGATTTTTAATGGATAAAGAATCATTACCTTCATTTAACCTAGAAGGCAAATCACATCTCTGGGTGTGTCTGTGAGAATGTTTCCAGAGACTATTAGATCAAGAGTCTGTGATTAAACAGTAATCTATTGATGGATTCAATTTAGATAGATTATTCAGAAGTAACAGAACTGTGGCATTACAGCTTAGTTGTAGAAATAGTCCATTAATGAATTGTCCTTAGAATGAATATATGTGTGTGTGTGTGTGTGTGTGTGTGTGTGTGTATGCCTCATCATGTCCTATTATTGTTTCATTCTGCTTCTGGGGCTGTTTGTTCCATAAGCCATGATGTCCTGTCCTGCCCACCATGATGGAGAGGATAACCTGAAAATCTGAAGCCATAAACAGTGCAGCTCTTTAAATTTAGTCTCTAATGTCGTGCAGTCACAGGATCACAGACACAAAATTTGGTCCTGATAAAGTAGTCTTTTGCTCTTACTTCCTGACAATGACGTTCAGAAATCTTCACATGTATTTTGCAACAGAAATTTTAAGAATTTGGACATGTATGCTAAAAATATCTAGAAGGATGTAAACTTATTTTGATCGTCGATTTTGGTTAGAACTCAGAACACTGATAGGAATACTGAAAGTAAAAAAAAAAAAACAGTGCTCATCCCATGTCATCTGGAAAATAAAAGAAATTATTTTGCAATTGAACTAGAGGCCACACATCACATAGACTTGTCTCCCTCTAGTCCATGTCTCCAGACTTTGTGGGAGGGATGATTTAGTAATAAACAGCTGAATAATTGAGGAGAAGAAATTTAAAGTCAATCCAGCATTCAGATTGTGGTGTGGCCATTGCTAGATGCTTTTAGTCTGGTTTATAGTGAGCATGAGAAATACACAAAGTTATGAAAGATTAGTTCATTTCTATGAAAAGCAGTGCTTGTGTTTTGTTAGGGATCCAGGAAATTGTTTCTGAAGAAGATATTAGGAGCATTGAGATGAAGCGAGGTACAGTGCATAAAGGCAATAGGAGAGATGATTTGAGGACAATTCAGAAAGTGGAGAGATTATACCATCACTGGGTCAGGTATAGCCATAAAGTAAAGCAATAAAGCTGTAAAGGGATTTTTCTTTCACAAGCAACACTAGCTTAAGCTGAGCATCTAAGGAAGTGGCTACCTCAGATTTATTTCATTCTGTTCAACCATGCAGGTACTCAGTGGCCAACATGGCTGGGATCCAAGGTGTACTGGATGCCACTTGAGCTAACAACAGACTTTTGTGTCATCCGTATGATGCTGGGTTGGCAGCCATGAACAAACATAAGAATTACTGTGGAGAGCCGCTCCCCAAGATGGCGCCTGGCTAAGCACCAAGCTTTGCTTGTAGCCCGATAAACAAGCCATATAAGGATAACTTGCTGAGTTCTGGTGCTTCCGTGTTAAGGGAGCCCGTCATGTTTTGCCACATGGCCCTTTCTGATTGGTTCATGCCTGGGTTATATAGATAGGGTGAGGCTTAAAGAAGAGCCTTGCTGGTTGCGATGGGCCCGACAAATTACTAAGTTATGAATGTTTCCACAATATTTTGAAAGCAAGCATTGAAAGAAAAACAAAGTGTGACTGGTTGGAGTCTGTGCAGGAAGCCCCTAAGAAGATGACATAAGGAAAGGATGGGAGATGTCCAAGGTATAGTGGACATGCTAGGATGTTGGAGATACCCAGGAAGCAAAAATTTGGCAAAGGAAAATAGCAGTTAAGGAATACATCCAGACCAAGAGAGAGACCCTGTGGGCTGTGAACAAAAAGGTCACAAAAGGAGTTATATGAAACTATTTGAGCTCACATAACAATACATGATCTCACAGACGCTAGATATGGATGACAGGATTTGTTGTTGGTTCTTCTGAGTGTTACTGTAGTCCAACTTTTGTTTAGTTTTCTCCTATTCCTCTCTTTTGGCGTGAAACTGCTTACTCTATATTATTGTATATTGAAAACATACAGGTTTTTTGTTATTCTTGTTGCTTTGTTGTTTGATTTCTTATAGAAACTAATAGTTAAGAATTTCCTCGAGTCTCAGGTGAAATTTTAAACTTTTAGTTTTGAACAGTTCTGTCATTGTTAAAATGATGCAAATGAATAGAAACAGACAAAACATGATTTTCATTGTGAGATGGACATTTTGGGATCCAAGGTTGGAATGATGTTCTTTAAGGAGATGTGTCTGTTCAGTTATCAGCTTGATACTGTAAACAGTATACTTTTAGGAATCAAATGAACTAAGCATAAAAAAGAAAGAGCCCAGCAGCTGGCCTTAGCAAACTTACAAAGGATAGTTAGATGAGTAGATAGATAGATAGATAGATAGATAGATAGATAGATAGATAGATAGATGTTAGAGATATATAATAGATTATATATAGAGATAGATAGCTATAGATGATATAGATAGATATAAATGTAGATGTAAATATAGATACTGACAGGAATTGTAATGGATGGAAATTTGTACTATGTCATAGTGTTTTCACAGTAAAATATTAAGAAAATATAGTAGGGTTGCATGTTTGTCAGAAAGAGTAGAGTCTTTTGGGGCATATTTACAAAATCCTCATTTTCCACCAATCAAAGGCATAAGAGAGCTGTCAGATATCATCAGAGGTCTATAGTAGAGTCCTTCCTGATCTGACCTGCCTACCTAGTATATCCAACGATATTTGAAGAATATTTTCATTTATGGATTTCTTCACTTTGTTACTCTAAGACCTTGCTACAACATTGGAAAGTGATGTTTGGGAAGAGTTCTATGTTCTTAGGCATAGTGTGGTACAAAGGAACTCATGATCAATGTGAAAACTGTGCAGCAAGGCATTGTCTTTTTTTGTTTTATTGTTTGGTACTTCCCATGGGCTCTCTCAAAAGGTAGCTTAGAGATAGAAATGGGGATGGGATGGCAGTGTCTTCTGCTTGTTTCTCTTTTAGTGATAATAATTGACTCCAGGGTTTTCACATTCTTTGTTTTTATATATTTTTAACTTTTACAACAGTCCTTAGTCAGTTGTAGCTTAAAATAATATCTGGGAAAGACTCTGAACAATGATGTTTATTGCACCGCAGTTTCCTAGAAAAAAAACAAAAAAGGGAAAGACATATCTAGCCATGCAGTGGGCCATGAAAGCCTGGAAACAGACAAGAGAAAGGAAGAATAAGTAAAAGGAAATCCAATCAGAAGACTTTGTTAGGTTTTCTCAGAGATAGTAAGTAAGGGCAGGAAAACGGTTTGGGATTGGCCAGTTTGAATGGTGTGGACAGACTTCCAGATACATGGTTCTGGAAAGATTCAGGCAGAGGAATATTACCTCCTAGGTTGCAAAGATTGCTTAGAGGAAGAGCGGTTTTAGGTTAGTTTGCCTACCAAAGCTATGTTTTCAAGCTGCTTTCTTACATCTAAGTTTTAAGGATTGGCCAGCTCAATCAATAAGGATTTGTTTTGTTGAAATGTCAGTGCATCATAGCATACAGAAAATTTTAAAAAAATATTCATTAATATCAATGAGTCTTGTCCAGCCTGGGCCTTGCAAACCCCTTGTCTGGTCCTTTTTTTTCAGGCCCCACCAGAGCATGTGACAAAGGAGCAAACTTCCTAATGTTCACAGTTTCCTCCAATGTGTTTTTCTTCTTTAATTTAATCCAATCCTCAAGTCCTTGGAGTGTTGCTTGCTTCTCATAGTGACTAATTACTCAAGTACTTTAGGTTCTTTTTTTTATTTCTTAGTAATTCTAGCAAGTTTACAACCAATACCTTACACTCCCTGTATGTTAAGTATCTGGGATTAGTTTCTGCCATTTGACTTGTGGAAGCAGATTAATGACTTGTCTTTCAGAAAAGATTACAGAGACAGTGATGGACAGGAACAACCTTGACCAGGACTGCTTAGTTATTTGTACCTTATGACCTTTATTTAATTATAAACCTCAAGTTGCTGCCCCAAGGGTGGGTTGCAGGCCATTAGCCTCCTTTATTTGTTATATTTCACAATATGGTCATATTGAATAAACCCCCTTTTCTAGTTATCATGATTGTTTGTTTCTGTGTTTGGCTCATTAAGAACAGGTAGCCCATTTAGCTGTGGCTGGTTGTTAGAGCCCAGACTTTTGCCCTAATGATAGCAGTAACAATAGCACCATGTATCAGAAAGTCCCCCTTGGGTGTCTCTATAAAGACAGGTAAATGGAAGCAGAGTATTGTTGCAAACAGACAACCCTAATCCAAAAAAGCATTTCTATTTGCTTGTGACTGATACATATAAATCACAGTACAAGCCAAAATATTTTTATATGAAAGAATACATGGTGAAAATGGCTTTGATCTGTGTACCCTGCCTGATGGTCCAAACATTGCTTATCCAGGACAAGGTTCCATAAAAAGTGGATTTTAGTACAAAGAATGATGGTGCTTTCCAGGATGTTAGACATCATTGTCCAGGTTCTCTGTGAACTTTACAGATCTAAGATCAGAGGTAGTAGTGGGCTGCTGCTTCTACCTGGGAAGGAACTTCCAGGGAGGCAAAATGCCTATATGAGATGCAATTCAGCTTTTATACTTTAATAAAGGAATGTGTGGCTAGAAAATTCTATAGAGTCTCTCCCTAGTAGTGGTAGGGACATTTATAATAATTGTTTTGTAAAAATTGGTAATTTTGCCTATTTCCACCTGAGTAAAATGATGAGATTTTCTTGTGAGGTAAGGTAAAAAACTTCCTTTTGTGTAGCCTGTGTCGTCATGTGGCCCACCCTCTTTACTGCAGTGAGACTTTATCCTATGCTTACTAAGAAAACTTCCAAGCCTAGTACAGCTTACAGATGATTCCCATCTATGTTGTCAGCTTTCTGTGTGACCCTCATAGTTGACAATTCACATACATAGTCATTGGGAATTCTTGAATTAAATATATATTCATTGTATTAGTTTTAAGTTTATTTTATTTTTACCATTGAATGATATTCATAAATTATCATCCTGTCTTTTTATTTGAGGACATGAACTGTTTAAGAACAGGAATTGGACTTTATCACTCTGGTGTTCCTCATGGTAAATACTCAACACCAAGCACAAGCAAGATCTGAATAGATTTGCCAAGTTGACCTTTTGATAATAGTTTTTTTGTCTTGGTATGTAGAGAAACATGATGAAAATCAAGTTAACATAAGATGGACTATGATATGTTTTCTCAGATTCAATTTGTTTTGCCAGTATATTTTCAGGGCTTAAAGATGTGTAGTGTTGCTGTTACAGTTCTTTCAAATTGTTGATTTGTCCTCCAATTTGTCTGAAATTCATTATTTTCCTCTTGCTAAATAATACTGGAATCCATATGACTCATGGAGCTGAAAAGTGTGTGTGTGTGTGTGTGTGTGTGTGTGTGTGTGTGTGTGTGTGTGTTTGACTTAATCACCTTTGTGTTCAAGTTTGTACTTTCACAGTGTTTGTTGGAAGATACTTTGAAGTCTGGTGTGGGAGGAAAAACTATCCGCTATCTTCCTGAGCTGTGAAACCTGTGAACTACAAGGCCAACCTTCCAGACAAGGTGTGCCTACTCCTGTACAAGCAGTCTAGTTGTTATGGAGCTTTGGTGGTTTGAATACAAACTGTTCCCCAGGAGATGAGTGGAGTGCATATTTTAATTGGTCCCTTGCTGATGCCATTGCTTGGGGAAATTATGTAGCCTTTAAGAGGCGGAGTCTGAGTCTGCTGAAGGAAATACATCATTGGAGTGGCCTTTGAGGTTTTATGACCTGGCCTTCCTTCCTGTTCTCTGTCTTTGTTCTCTGTAATGAATGGAGGCAGCTTCTTTCTTTGGGTGCTTTGCTTTCCCAGCCTATTGTAATGCTTCTGCTGTCATGATGAATGGAATCTTAGCACAATAACTAAGATGGCGTAACTGACTTCATTCTGAGTAGATTTTACACCTATTGTAGAAGTGAAGCTCATACCAAGTACTGTAACCTAGTCAAAGCCCATAACTGGCAAGGTCATAGGCTCTCAGGAGGAACCTACTACTGTTTAATTGATAAGTGGGCTTAGTGTTTAAAAGGACTTACTGAGATGCTGGCATGGGTAAATACTTGTGATGCTATCCCTATCATCAAGATCCTAGAAACAGATTACTATTCCCTCTGAGAGTTTTCCTCTCTACCCCTGTGTTTGTGTTTCCAATCCACTGCAGTCCTTTACTAGGAAGATCTGCTGCCCATTGTAAACTAATTTAACCTGCCTAAGGCATCCTCCTCCTCCTCCTCCTCCCAGTCTACCAGTAGACGTCTACATGGTTTCCTGGTTCTGTAGTTACTTCTCTCCTCTTCATAATTGCCAGAGTGATCTTCATCAGCGAATAGTGAAGAGATCCTATTGCTTCTCCCACAGTTAGAAGTACTTACGGTTTTTACGTAACTGATAATCCCAGCTTGAGTGCAGATTTGAAGACTGTGGAGGTTTTAGGGGGTGGAGATTGGCTAACAGGAGTGGGTTATGAAGTTGAAGAAACAATTGCTTTGTTGGGTCAAAATTGATGGAAAGTCATGTCATCTACCACGGAATAAGCTTTTCCGCTGTGCTTACCCCTACATAATGCATTAAAATCCCTCTGAAATTGTGAACCGAAATCAAGCTCGCCTCCCTTCGACCCCTCCTGTCTGTTTCTCACAGCAATGAGAAAAGTTGGCAGGATGTTGTTTGCTTATCACTTTTGATATGTTGCTCAGTATCTTTGATTCATTGAAGAATATGTTGTTGTTTTACTGAATTTTGATAACTCTTTATATATTCTGAATAAAAGTTTGTTATCAAACATGCATTTTGTAGATGGATATCTTCTTTCAGTCCGTGGCTCATTCTGTCATATTTTAAAAAACAAGCATGCGCAGTTTTGATGCAGTCCATCTTTCAATTTTTGTCTTTTCTGAGTCATTCTTTTGGTATTTTATTTAAGATTTCATGGCATAATCAAATGTTACAAAGATTTTCTCTGATATTTTTCTAACAGAAACTTTGCAGATGTTTTTTTCATTTTATTTTCTTTCTACTCTCCCCTAAATTTTTGTTGTTTGCATAGGGCACGTTTGTGCTTACCTGTGTGTATGTCTGTCTGTGATTTGGTGTGGATGTGTATGCAGAGGTCAGAGAGTAACTTTGGGTATTATGTAAGAGGCATCTAATACCTTTTTTGAGACAGGGCCTTTCATTGGCCTAGAAAACTAAGTTAACTGGCAAGTGGAATCTAGGTATCAACCTTTCTGTATTGCTATCATGTTGAAGTTGGAAGCATATAATAACCACACATGTCTTTTTCTTCTTTGCACAGATTCTCAGAATCAAAGACCAGTCCCTCAAGCACTTCATCCAGTGAGCTATTACCTTGGTTTTTGTTTTCATTTCATATTTTCATCACTTGTGAAGAACACTATTATCCAATGACTTGATATTGTATCATAGTCAAAAACCAGTCAGCCGCATTAGTTTGGGTCTGTTTCTCAGCTCTTGACTCTGTTGCACTGCGCATGTGTCCACAGACTATCACTCTCTTCATTAACAAAGTTGTGTTGTAAATCTGGAAGTCAGCTACTGTATTCAAATGTATATATCTTTCTTTACAGAAAATACAGAATAGAGCAAGAAAACAAAACATGCATTTTACATTCTACAGTTGTTTTGCCATTCTGGATAAATTTTAAAACCTGCTTGTACATTTTAGTGAAAGCTCTTGCTGGGGTTTTGATTGTAATTACTCAAATCTACAGATCAGTTTTGGAAGAGTTGACCTTTTAACAACATTGAATCATCTGCTCAATGAGCACAGCATCTTAAAGCTTGTTTATGCTTACCTGACTCTTTTTCTGTTTTGTACCTTCCAACATAATGATTGTAAATACATGTTTTTCTTAGATTTATGACCAAGTGTTTTAGAGTATCAGTACTATTATGAAAGGTACTTTTAAATTAAGTTCAATTATTCATTCACAGTGAGGGGAAAATGGAATTGATTTTTTCTTATTGACCTTCAATCCTATGGACTTGTTGAATTTGTTTGAAGGTGGATTTGAAGAACTTTTAGACAATTGTTGGTATGCATATAGAGAATATTTGATTTCATTGGTAATAATCTATTTCATATCCAAAGCTCTACTTTTTACAGTAGCACAGACAGTGTGAGTGAAAAGGATTGGTGAGAATGAATAATTTTACCTTTCTTAATAATAGGGAAAAATGAGTGCTATGTCGAGTGTGCTACTTGCTGTGGATGGATTGCCTTGAAGGTGAACATTATCACACTGGTCAAGTTTCTTTCCATTCTTAATTCACTGAGAGGTTTACTCATTAATAGATGTCAAGTTTTGCTAGAAGTTTGTCTTCCAGTTATTGGAATGATTTATCATTTTTTCTCTTAAATATATTGAATTAGATTGATTTTTCTACTATTGAACCATGTTTTTATTAGTAGAGTGAAACCCTTTGGCCAAATTGCATTATGTGCTTGTATTCTGCTATATTCAATTTCCCAATATCTTTGTGGATGATATTTTCCCCATGTGTTACAGAACACTGTGGCTTTCTTCTCTTGCCATGCAGTTCTTTTAATCTTATGATAACTCTGGCATTGTAAAATGCATTGGTAAATGTTTTTTATCTTTTTCTGTTTTTTGTGAAAGTTTATGTGGTATAGCATTATTCGTTCCTTATATGTTCAACACAGGTCCCTTGTGAAGCAATCAGTGTCTGCAAATGTCTTTGATGGGAAAGATTTGAGTAGCAGTTTGAATTCATTTAATGGATCACAGCTTTTCAACTTCTTTATTTCTTTATTTGGGAATTTTTGTTATTTGTGTCTTTTAAGAATATTCTTTTACCTGATATATATATATATATATCACACACACACACACACACATATATATATACATACACACATATATATGCATGTATATATGTATATATGTATATATGTATATATGTGTATATGTGTATATGTGTATATGTGTATATGTGTATATGTGTATATGTGTATATATACATATATATATATTATTATGTTTATGGGATTTAAAATTAATTCTTTTATTTCAAAATTCATTGTACTGAAATCTATTTAGTTTCTCTTTCCCTTCTTCCTCAGTTGATGCAGATAAAGACAGATCTTGGAAAATTTTTGGAAGAGAGCCATAGTGACACATTTTTGTATATGCTATTAGTGTTTATCTTGAATCCTCTACTTTCATGCAGTAGAAAACAAAATAAACAAGTGAGTGTCTCTGTGTTCTGATAAAACTTTCTTTACAATGCACGCACACACACACACACACACACACACACACACACACACACACACACGTTGTGCTAGATGCTTTTTTAATGACTTGTAGTTTGTTGAGCACTAGTCTATATGATCACCAACAGTATTGCTCTTTGCATGTACTAGCTTTTATTTTTAACTGAAAAAATTATACAATATATATTGATCAGGTTTTCTTCTTTTCCAACCCCTTTGGATTCTCCCCACCTCTCATTGCTTTTTTTATTATTTAAATGTTTCATTCCATTATTTTCTTATTTTAGTTTTATTTCTTGCTAGTCTTACCATTTACATATGTCCTGCTTGACCTCAGTACACCTTTTTGTCTCTTTGAAAGTGAAAGTTTATATACACAGATTTTGGTCTTCCCTCTATGACAAACATCATTTTAAGTGGTTCTTAAGTTGTATTCTACACGTTTTGATGTTTTATTTTCATTCTTATGTGATTTTATTTTTGTGTCCCTATTTAACATATGGATTGCTTAAAACTATGTATTTAATGTCCAAACATTGGGAAGTTTAGTAGATATTTTTCCATTACTGAAAACTATACTTTTATAAATAAATATCATAGTTTATATGGTTTAAATCATTATAAATATACTTACTTAATGGCACAGAATACTAATTCCTCCTTGTGAATATTTAATGTACCAATGAAAGCAGCATGTGTATTTCATGTTGGTTTGTGCTTGAAAAAACACATTTGATAAAGTGTTCTAAAATGTGAGTTTGGCTACACTGAATAAAACTTTCCCTTAGGCCTTTCGTATTGAACCATACTAATATTTACTGTTCTTGTTCAACACACACCTATGATTAGATTTGGTTTATGAAGCTGATGAATTTGTATTTTATTTATTTTATTTTATCCACTTGCTTCTAAGTAAGGAAGTTTTAGAGTTTTTTGTTTGTTGTAGAAATTTATTTATTGACTTATTGCCTTATGTGGTTGTTTTATCTTCATGTCTTGGCACTACATGAGTATAGCGCATTCAAATGCCAGAAGTCACTGGATTCCCTAGAACTGGAGTTACAGCTAGCTGTGGGCCAACACGTGGGTGCTGCAAAACCAAAACCAAAGTCAGGGTTTCTGAAGGCACATATACTTTTAACCAATGAACCACCTTTCCAGCTCCTTAATTCATCTATTTCAAAGATCCAGTGTTAAATACAGGCACATTTATACTTATTTGGTTTGTTTTGTTTTTTTGTTTTGTTTTGTAGATGAATTATTTCATCAGGTTATATATATATATATATATATATATATATATATATATATATAAAATCTTTTTTCTTTTCTAAGATTTTATGCCTTGAAATTTACTTTTTTCTGATGTGGTATATCTAATTCACAACATTCCTTTTTCCCATACTTTCCGCAGTGTTTTGTATATTTTGTATTTAATGTATATTTCTGTATACATGTGTGCTATGTGTCGGGCTATGTGTGAATGTGATGTGTACTATGTGGATGTGCTAGTGTGTCTGTATGTTACTTTTGACATGGATTGCCCACTCCCCATTCTACTCTGGCTTGGCAGTGTGGAACAGTAACAGGTGGGCACATCCTTCTTCTGACTTCATGACAAGTCTTATATTCCTCACTTCCCAAAGTATGTTTTTCCCTTGTTCAGCAAGAGCAGAGGATGAACTAAGTGGGAATACACCATTACACCATTTCTTCTACATCTCCAGTCAGATTGACTAAAGGTGGCATACTGATGACTCAGCCATTTTAAATTTAACTTAAGGTTTTTTTGTTTTTTTTTTTTTTGTTTTTTTTTGGACAATTTCCTACATCCTCTTTCTCTCCTTCCATCTTCTCCCATGTAATTCCCATTCCCTCTTAAATTCATAACCAATTCCTTCACAATTAACACTGATATGCATACATAATACACACA
>JANHMN010000003.1:71527841-71550469 GCA_030674055.1 Rhabdomys pumilio | reverse complement strand
TCTTTCAACAGCCAATAATTGCCTTTCAAAATTCATCTAAGTGTGTGGCCTTGTGAAATTTCCCCTATCATGTTGGCTTGCCAGCTGCTGCTGTCATGATTCAGATCTTGTTTAGGCCAACATATTATTGAGGTTTTCTGGATGCAGCATCCATATCATGTCTAGAATAACTATCTAGCAACATGCATCCTTGTCCTCTAGCTTCGAGAAATTTTTGCCTACTCTTCGATGATGCTAATTAAGCCTAAATACATGAGTCAGCTGTAAATACAACAATTAGAACTGAGAATACCATGTTCATTTGTTCTTTGCATTTTGACCTGCCATGGATCTCTGTAATAGTCATCATCTGTGGTACAAAGAGAATTCTCTGATGATGCTTGAAAGATATTCTCATCTGTGGGTAAAATAGTCAATAGAATACAGTTAGAAAGTATATCAATTTAGAAAAAAGGTAGGAGTGGGTTTTCCTCTACGATTTATTGCCTGTTCAACTACAGGTAGTTGGCTAGATTTACTAGGTTTACAAACTAATCATATATTTCTTCCTGTTGAGCAGATCTTCAGTCCAATTATACAGCTGTTGGTTAGTCCCCATATAAAAATGCCACTGCTATACCCTTGGAGATAATTGTCAATCTTGTCATTGTTGTGTTCCCTCACATTTACATCTGGGTAGGACTATTAACTGCTTTTATCCCTTGTTAGCTTATATTGGACCCTCTGATACTCTGGGATCCAGCCCTTATGGATGAGATGATTCCATATCATTTTCCAATTGCTGCCTCCAAGTCCTATGTCTTACATGTATGATATCTTCAGTTTTACTTTCAAGTGCTGGGACACAAGGGCAGTATCAGCAGCCTGTATTATTTGAAGAGTCTCTGGGATATTCCTGACCAAGAAAAAAGAGCTTCACACTATTTGTTTTCAGTAGACACATGCTTTTTTGTTAAGATATTATAATGTCTTAACTGATATTTGGATAAATAACTGATTTCTTTGGTTTAAAATGTATCATCTGACTAGTCAAAATTAATTTATGTATTCCTTGGACATTATTTCTATTTGTTTGCCTGCTTTGTGGTCAACTGAGTACAAACAGCATCTACTTTTCTACAGGCCTGTAAAGTGACTATACAATTCCCAAACCATCTTTAACAGTCAATGGGATAGTGTTTCATGACCTTCATTTTTTTTTTAAAATTGAAAATTGCAATGTGGAATGAACATCTGATCTATTGATGAGCATGTTATCCTAGTCTCTGAGTTTGGTAAACTTTCAGCATTTCTTACTCCATGTATTCAAAGATGTAGGATGTCCTGATGGGTCTTTCACTGTGAGGAACTCATGTCACCATTGGTTGAAGGGAATCAACATCCCCTTCATTCTCACAAGGTCGGACAAGGTTGGTGTTCTCACTAAGGTCGTCTTGCTGGTGTTTGGCCTCTCTTTCATAATGACAGCAACTTCAGTTACATGCTTTATATTCACTTACAGCAATGCCACTATTTGGTCTTTGTCTAATTTTCCAACTTTGTTGACCTCAAGCTATTTTGATCACCGACTTTTCTCTACATTTCTAATGTATGATTCACAACATTCTAGCATGTGAATAGCAGATTTACTGGGTAAATTTTTTTAAAGGTGATTTGGTTTGTCACTGTCATGAGTCAAATGCACATGAATTACTGTTTGTACATTGGCTTGTGGACTGAAAAATTGGGCATGGAATGTTTGCGAAATTATTTGAAGAGCCTACATAATATTGTTAAAATTATACTGGGCTTAGGGGATCCACTAAACCATTGAGACTAAAAATTTGGGCTGTAAACTTTGAACTGTAAAATTTGTATTCTGCCATCTCTCAATTTAAGGTTTCTAATTGAGTTGTCGGATGGTAGGTTTCAATATTGCTTTTTTCATTCACCTTTTCTTTGTGTTGTCCTTCTCCCCAATTCCGTATATCCTGTGACATGCCTATGGCTACTTAAGCATTTCTACATACAGAATTCTATATATTTTATTGTACCTTTAACCATCTTTAATGTACCCATAACCAATGTCAAAATGTCAAAGTTCTGGTTTCTTGGTTTTCATTGATACCCCAGTTTAAACACATGGAACTTAAGATTTGAAGTTGGGAGCTGCATATGAGAGAGAGAGAGAGAGAGAGAGAGAGAGAGAGAGAGAGAGAGAGAGAACACAAGGTCTTTGACACTCTAGGCCTGAGTTATCTTGCTCACAATAATTTATTTCTTTTCCACATCCATCATTTTGATTATAAATTTAATTTTTCTTCATAGCTGAGCAATATTCCATTGCATGTATGTGCCACAGTTTTCTTATCCATTCATCTATTGATGGGTATGTAAGTTAAATTCCAGTTCTAATCCTTGCACACACCACAACAATAAACGTAGATGGGTAAGTACCTCTATAGTAGAATATAAAGTTCACTGAGTAGTTTTGCAGCAATGATACTGCTGTGCCTTACTGTAGATTTTTGCAAAGCCTCTAGACTCATTTTCAAAGTGTGTGAAACAGTTTGCACTCCTATAAGCAATGTATACGAGTTCCCTTTAGCAACTTCCAAGCCAGAATTCATTGTCAATTGTATCTTTAAAAGTGCTCATTCTGAGTGGAGTGAGATAGAATCTTAAAGTAGTTTTAATGTGTGTTTCCCAAGAGCACATTTTAAAGTGTTTCCTAGCAATTTGTATTTTCTGTTCAATTTCATAACATATTTTTAATTGGGTTATTTATTTATTTATTTATTTATTTATTTATTTATTTATTTGGGGTTCTTTTTGAGTGGAAAATACTAGGAGTTAAAACACTAACTGGAGAAAGAGGTGGGAAAGAGTGGGAAGAGGATAGGGTATTAGACAGGCTAAATTAAACTAAGTATGCATGAAAAAGCCTTATGGAAATTGGCTTTTTAGTAAGTGAATTTCAAAATATAAGTTAAAAAATAACTTCAAACGGAGTTACTCTGCATGAGTGGACAATGCCACTTTCAGAACACCTGGGTTGATTAAAGGGAAATTACAGTATACAGTATGAGATAGATCTTGACCAGTTAATGATAAGGAGGCCCCAGTGGTTTCTAAAACAACACAGGTCATTGCCATTGCTCTTAGTTACTCACCATATCTACATGGTAATACCCTATTGCTGAAATCAATAGAAAAATCAATTTCACATTGACCAGGCAAACTTTCTCCCTGCTGGCTAGCTTCATAGGTACAGAAGATAATATGCTGGCTTGTGGGGGAGATAAAATATCAATGGTCTTACCCAGGACTAGATCCTGAACTGTGCACTCCAGTCTAGCCATTCAAGATGTGCTCACTGATGAAACAGTGGCATGAGTTTTACGGAACAACAAATCATTCCCTGATTGTATTTGAGGTTTGCCATACTGGAGAGAATGTTATGCCTGATACTCTAATCATTGTCAAATGTCTGGGGAGGTCAGAGGCGCTAGTATCTAACTTGCTATCATGATTTTAGTAAATGGTCATGTTGCCAAATTGCTTTTGAAATATTTATCTTTATATTCATAGACCTAGATTGTTCTCGACCTGGCTCAGAGAAATTTCTCTTTTGCATTGAGCTGCTGTCAATACACAGATGTGTAACTGGTCAACTTGCTGACAAGAAGAGACTAGTGTTCAGCCAAGAGTGAAACATCATTATGCATCTCCACTCCCATCAAGACTCACTGAATAACATGCAAGAACAGGACACTGTCTTCTCAACATGGCCTTGTCATTGAACTCATGAAAGCGCAACAAATGCACTGACCGTCACAAAACCTACACAAACTCAAACCAGGCAAAATTCCCTAAAGATAAGGTAGATAATTACCAGACTACGCCCCTTACTGAGAAACTACTGGTGTTAATAGCTGTTGGGGAGGGGAGACTCATTCTTCTTTGAGAATATAACCAGTGGCAGGTTTCTCAGGCTCCAGTGTAGGGCCCCACACATATACATATATCGGAAACCCTAGTTGGATGTTATAGATCTCTGAAAATAACAAGATGGAATTAGGAGAAGGATGTCTTATAGAGACTATGAGAGGAATTGAAGCAAGAAGAGTGATATGACCATATTTCATTGTATATATGCATGAGATTATAAAAAAATAACAAAAGATAAGAAAAAACAAGAAATTTGTAATTCTATATGATATCTATTATTGCTTATTATATTTTCCTAATTTTCTCTAAGTTCATCCAGTGAATTTATAATTCCCGTTTTTTGCTTTGTTTTGTTTTTGATTTTTTTGTTTTTCCTTTTTTTTTTTTCCCAAGACAGAGTTTCTCTGTGTAGCTCTGGCTGTCCTGGAAATCACTCTGTAGACCAGGCTGACCTCGAACTCAGAATTCTGCCTGCCTCTGCCTCCTGAGTACTGGGATTAAAGGTGTCTGCCACCACTGCCAGCTATAATTCATGTTTATTTAACCACAATTGATCCTCAACTAACATATCACCTTATAAAATATACTTTGAAAATACACCTAGAAACAATACATTTTCTAAGTTTTTTTCTCTATATTGTCAGTATTATATTTTTTTCTCATATGCCTTAGGTCTCAAAAATTTTATTTATTTTTTGAATAATGAATTATCTTTTAGAGACATTAGAATTAAGGTAAGTGCATTTTCAAGAGCGGGACAGATTTCAGTGGTGAAAAGTCCATCTGTGCAGAAGAGTAGAGCTTGAGTCTCTCTTACTACCCTAGATGGGAGGCTCATAACTGGCTGCAATCTCCAGCTCTAGGGAATCTGTCACCCTCTTCTGGATGGTGTGAAGACATGAACTTACACATGCACCAACCCACATTCGTATACACATATGCACATAATTAAAAATAAAATTAAACCTTAGGAAAAAGGAAACTACCTTCTGTATTTAACCTTATTTTGAACACTTCAAGATTCCACTATATTTAACACAGATTCAAGTTTCTGTCTGGAATTATATTTATTTCCATTGAAAAGCATTCTGTAATTTGATGAAATATATATCTTTCAGCTGTTTTACTTTTGAAAAGCTCTTAAGTGTTGAAAACATAATTTAGTTGGTTATAAAAGTGTAGATTGACAGGTTTTTCTTTTTTCAGTAATTTAGGTATCGTTACATTCTTACGTTGTCTTGCCATGTTTCTTATTAAAGAGCTATTCTTATTAATTTTTTGTTTCTCTCACTATGATATGCCCCATCCCCTTTTACTGGTTTCTTTGAACCTTTGATTTTTAAGAAGTCTGTATAATATGCTATTGTCTTTATTTGTCTGAATCTTTTTGTAGCTTGGAGGTTTTCTATATATCCTTGGTTTGTATTTTTGCATCTTTTATTGTCTTTGGAAAATTATTAGTTTTATTACTTTATATATTCCACCAGTTCTATTTTTCTCCTTTTTATTTCTATGAGGATACAATTATCTGTTATATTTTATATTTCACACGAATTATTGCTTTCATACAGCTCTTGGATTTTTTCCTCTGTGTGTTTATTTGGGTGTTTTCTGTTGACTTATCCTCAAGGCTGCTCAAATAATTATCTCTGACATAATTTTCTTTAGTATCCTTATTTTTAGTACTTATTTTTACCACTTGATTTGTTTCTATACTTTCCATTGCTCTGCTGAAATTCCCCATCTGTTCATATGTATGAAACATTTTTACACTAAATCCTTCAACACATCAATCGTGGATATTTTCATACCTGGCTTGACTGTGTCATTTGCTTTGTATCTTTACAATAATCCCCACAGCTACCCCTGACACTTATGGTATTTATGTCATACTGTTTCACTGAGTGACTAACACTGCATAGACAATAGCAGAGCTGGAGGTAAATAGCATTTCTACCTAGAAATTAACATGCCTCCTCTCAGGCATTCAGGGTGAGAGATGCAATCAACAGGACTAGAGAGCTAAGTTTGCTTTTTGTCATTACTGTGATTAATATTAGTATATCTCACATTTCAAATTCCTCTACCAATACTTTTTTATTATAGTAAAATCTGGAATCATTGATTTTTTTTTCAGTACTTGCTTGCCATGCTCAGCCTTCTGACAAATGCATGGTTTAGCACAAGAATGAGAATGGGATTTTTTTTTTAACCCTCCTCTCTCTGAACCACGTTTATCTTAGTATAGTAACACGGTAAACTTTAGTCATCAATTGAAGGTATCTATCTCCATAGATACTTTCAGACAGTTAAGTGCTACATATGTAAATTGCAGAGACCCTGGAATTTCCTCCATTTTCTTTATGTCACATACTATCTGACTATGTGTTGGTGACATCCTTTTCTTTCCCATAGTGATGTGGAATCTCTGTTGGTACTGGTCTAAGATCTGTGTTCAGAACCATTACTGCACAGATGTGTGCTTCTCCCTTTCAGATTTCCTCCAATCATGCATCTGTACATGAAGGAGGAGTAAGGTGTTGTTCTTCTTCTTTCTCTTGCTCAGTGATTTTTTTTTCTGTCCATATAATGGAAAGAACTGAGCAGAGAAATGAATCTTTATGCTTTGCTCGAAGTGCCCATAGACTGTTAACTCTTCCTTTAGTTCATTGTAATTTGGGACTGCTCACTGTAGTTTCCTACCTTTCTTTTAATTTTCATGTATCCAATAATGTTTTGTTGCATAAAAGAACCTGAAAATGAATGCAAATTTGCATGTGTCTATAGCTCCCAGGAGTGTTATTCAGACGTGTTAACCCATACTTGACAATAATCAATTTACTTAATTTGTTTCTTTTTTCTGTTTGTAAGTCTGGTTTATTTCCCATCACCCACTCTCTGTGTGGTGGTGATGGTGGTGGTGGCATTGGTGACAGTAATGGCTGCAGCAGTTGAGGTGGCATGTGTGTGTGTGTGTGTGTGTGCGCCCTTATTTTGTGGCAGATAGTATTCTTCATCAACAGTAGTCACTTTGGTGTCCTGTGACCTCAGCAACTTTATGTACTTCAATTCTTTTTTTCCCCTATAATCTTGTAGTTTCTGAGTTTTTCTTGATGTTTTATGAGTATATAATTTCTAGCTACTATATCTTTTTGATCTATTGCATTTCCAAGTGGCCTGGCCTTAACCGAAAACCGTGATGTGTCCTTAATGAGAGAAAATATGGAAGGCCTTCTGTGCTACATGTTGTATACACATTAATCAGTCTTCTCTGCGAAGTGTAGGTATCAGAGAAACTAGAGTAATCAAAGAAAATAGGTCAATGCATAACAGTTTAGCCATGAACTGTCCAGATGCATGGACCAGGGTAGAGGAGATGGTGATGTGAGATGGACGAGCAGGCTGTGTTTAAGGACGTTTATAACAGTCACTAATAGTCAAGACATGAGTTGAAAAAACGTAAATGACTTCAGGTTCTCCACATCTTAAATCTTCACCATCAAAGCAACAAGTGACTGACTAGGGTCATCAGACTGAGTATAGATACGTATTTATTTTACATGAAAATTCATTTCCTGAAGACACGTACACTTGGCTGCATAAACTTTTCTAGATTGGTAGAAACAATATAAAATCAGAAAAACAAAAATCAGAAGAGTGGATATACGTAACACACAAGGGAGTTACTGTCAACACTTCACCAAGTCATTGCCTTTGCTTAACAAAGAGCCCGTGTGTTCTCAAGGAGAGGATGCTAAATAAACTCAAAAGTGATTTATGGAGAACATTTGTCTAAACTTTGTTTTTTATTAAACACCAGCTGATTTAGAACTGCACATATTATAAATTGTTTTCATTTACTCTTATGCATCCTTTAGTATTTGCATAAAAGACTCTTGCTGTTGCATCTCATTTTTTAGAATATAATGCCTGGCCTTAAAAAAAAAAGAATCATAGCATACTAACAGAAGGGAAGAAAGAATAAAATATGAAAGGGGAATATAAATGACTTTAACAAGTGCACTATTAATGGGAACATTATTGGGTTACACTTGCAGCATTCATAAGCCTCATGTCTCTTTGAAACATCATTCAGAGGTATTGCAAATACCTAAAGGAGAGTTAAGGACAGGTTTGGTAAAGTTGATGGACCATGAATTGAAACACTGAAGACAGAGACTTATTTTAGGGCATCTAGTTCCTTATGCCCCACCTTTAATGGTCCTGTCCCCTTGCTAGCCTTGTCTGACCCATGGCCTGCCATCCTCTCTGAACACTCTCTGCTGAAAGCAGAATGGAAGGCAAAAAGGTGTTCCTAGGCTTTAATTTTATAAGAAACTGAATTGTAAAGCAGAGACTAAATAGTCATGTGAATGAATCAACAACAAAATTAAATAAAGAACTAGACTGAAAATTGTGTCCTCTAATTGCCATATGCTATCTGTACCAGCTGTGATCTCGCTCAGAGTCCGAGAGAAACCTCCTCGTCTCATATTCAAGTGCGCTTATCTCAAGAGTCCTTTGGATCTCTGTCTGGGGGAAAGGTTTGCCTCCTTACTCTATAACACAGGGGAAAGAGAATAGCAAATAGCTAAGGATATTAAAAACTTTGTGCCCCCAAAACAGATAGAAAGGCAAACACTTCAATAGGTGTCATAAAAATGCCTGAGATGGTAACAGGAAGCAGAAAGTTCATACACTATATTATATTATGACCCTAAATCTCTCAGTTGAGAATTCCAGGATCACTGCTTTTTGTTTGTTTGTTTTGGTATTCACAGTCATTTCTTCTGCTGGCAGTTGGAAGTACCTGTTCTGATGTTTTGTGATCTATTTGCCACTAGTTATTATTCCTTTACTTGACAGCTTCATCAAAGAGACATTGTTCTCTTAGGACTCTCAATTATCATTTCCAGCTGGCTGCCTTAACAAGCCCTTCTCAGTTGTCTTGCTGGGGGTTGTTAGCACCTGTTTTGATGACAGAATTTATCTACTACTTGCTACTTATTCTTCTAATTTTGCTTACTTTCCCAGTTGTCTATAATAGTGAACTTGACATATCCTAGGGTCATCATAGAGGAAAGCTTTACTTGAGGAATATCCTGCATCATATTGACCTGTGGGTGTATATGTGGGAAGTTGTCTTCATCATTAACTGGTATAGGAAGGCTCAGCTCACTGTGAGTAGCATCATTCCTTAGGCAGGTGGACTGGGCTATATAATAAAGCAATTCTGAGCAGCAATTCTGAGCATGCACTGGAGACTGACTCAGCAAGCAGAGTCCCTCCATTGTTTCCACCTTGAGTTCCTATTCCTGCCCTGACTTCCTTCAGTGATGGATTGTGACCTGAACGTGTAAGACAAATCACCCTGTGTTCTTTCTCTAAATCACTTTTTGTCAAAGATCTCTCTCTCTCTCTCTCTCTCTCTCTCTCTCTCTCTCTCTCTCACTCTCATTCTACCCTCCCTTCTCTCCATTCCTTTTTTTTTTAATCACAGTAATAGAGATGAAACTAGAAATGTTTCCTCCCAATCCAACTGCTCCAGTTAGTTTCTGTTGGATGTTGTAAGTGAACATATAATTATATTTTGCTTTCTCTCTAGTGTCTGCGCATTATTTTTCCTCTTGCTATCTTCATACTCAACCAGCTTGCTCAGTCAAAACCAACAGTATAACCATTACAGGCAGAACATTTCTCCAGACAGAACAGGAACTTATTTCCGGTTGCTTACCGGGAACCCTGTCTGTGCTCTCCTGCTGGGTTAATTATATTGATCACAGGTGCATACAAGGATGCTATGAACAACTAGCAGTTCCCAAGGGAGTTAGTGGCAGAGCTTCACAAAGCTGAGTCCTCTTGCCCTGTTAAAATTTACTGCAAAGGAAATGCCAGACATAGAGTATTAAGATAAATAATATTTTTTTTGAGTCAAACTCAGCTGGGTACTAAATGATCTATTATTTTCCACTATCAGAGAGAATCTAGATTTCAGCTCCCGTTAAGGCTTTTGAAGGAAGTACAGAAGGGATCCTTTTTCTTACTTTAGAACATATTTCACCTAATGACCCTTAAGTCTTACTGACCAATACTGAGTAATACTGGTCAATACTGAAAGACTTGATGTCTGTCTAGCTTGGCAGCTCCATGATCCAAAGGGAAATGTGATTTATGAAAGGTAAATATTTCCCTCCACCCTCCTTGGGAATAAGACCCAGCTCTGGGCCAATGCCAGCCCTGTAGAGTGGGAAGAAGGTATCTGCTGTATGCTCATCCTCAGAGTTTCCTGCTCAGTTGTTGGAGAATGGCTTCTCCTCTCTGCTTTCTCAGCCATTCTTTTTACCCTCCTCCAAGTCTCTTTCCCTGTTCACCTCCTTCCAGGACTATCTTCTTCTTTATCATTGGCTTCCGTGATAAAAATGAATGAAAGAAAAAGAAAGGGAAGCTGCTTCTGACACTCTGGCTCTCTCACTTGTGTCAAAAAGACTGTGAGGCAAGTGAAAGAGAGTTTAAGTTGTTCTGATGAACACAGGGAGCAAAGGCAGTTTATTAAGGAGGAAGAGCACATGACCATTATCAGAAGAATGAGGGACCAGTGTGCAGACGCCGATGAAGTCAAACTGAGCATATGATGCGTATGAGATGGATTTTAGCTGAGATTGCAAAGCATATTGGTTACTTATGACACTGGTTCTAATTTATTTGTCAGCCTTTCTGGCTGTTTGGTTTTAAAACAATGAAATGGATAGATGTAGCAGGTTATACCTATAATCCACCATGAAGGAGCCAGATGCAGGAATGCTGCAAATTAGACACAAGGATGGAGTTACACAGCAACTTCCGAGCCCCGTGAACCACAATGAGACCCTATCTCAACCAAGCACCAGATGATGTGTTTTCTGGCTTTTCGACAGAGATAAGAAACTAATGAGGAAGAGTAGAACGTAAATTTGAAGTTACTTCTCCCCAATCTAGTAACACTGACAAAAGACATTGTAGTGCTTTATCTCAGTGGCTAAAAATTATCTTTTTCCTTAACGACAAGAAAGCATGTTCATGTTTCTCGCTATGGTCCAGTGTCTTGCCATTCCTCTCTGTGTAACAGTAAGTGCTGTACTGATGGGAATAAACCTATTTCCAGCCATTCTGATGAGCTTTGGAACATTTCTACATTCACCAAGGAGTTCTCAGTGTCCACAGTGAGTCAAATATGTGTCAGGCTAGCATGCTAAAGCCACTTGACTTTCCAATATGTCCTTAGACCTCTCCATATCACTGGGTCCTCATCATTTTAATTAATTTTTAAATTTTTATCATTTATTTATTTATTTATTTATTTATTTATTTATTTATTTATTTTTAACCAAGTCCTTATCTTAAGTGACATAGCCAAGTGACACAGGCTTTCTACTGACAGGTGCACATGATCCTTGCTGTCTGCAATTGGATCACTTGTCTCCTCTTAAAGAGGCTGTAATCAGTACAAAAGTGGAATCTAGTTTTTCTGATCTGTTTGTGTTCATACACACATATGCGTGTGCATGTGTTGCATGTTCCTGTATAGTCCACAGGTTCAGATCAAGTATCTTACTCAATCACTTTCGAATATATTACTTATGACAGGTTCTCTCATTGAACTGGTAGCTCACTGATTGATTGGCTAGATTGGCTGGCCAACAGTGCCCAAGTATCCCTCAGTCTCTACCTCTCCTAAGTTGGATTTACAGATGCCCATATCTGGCTTGGTTTTTTTTCTCTGGCATCTGGGAAATTACTTAGTTCTTCATGCTTTCACATGAAGCCTTTACCAACTGAGCCATTTCCCAGCTCCTTAATTCCATTTACCTTTCCTCCAGCTACTACCAGCATTACATGATCTTAGCATTTCAAACTAAGTCACTTCTTTTGAAACAAGATTAATTTTTAGGTAGCCTCATACTGGGGTCTGTGTGAGAGTGAATGTCTCTAATGATGTGTGTATAAAAGGTGACTTTGAATCAGTCATATTAATAGAATTCAAGATGAGGTATGGTATATCATTAACTCACCCAGAGCAAGCCACTCTGTAAATATAAGACAGCACTGTTTTTAAAATAATGATAAAATGGATCTTATTCCAGCTCTATGACACTTTACCCCATGTTTCTAAGTTGTGTGGGTGGCTGGTTTGCTTAGATGATGTGTGTTGCCCTGTTAGCATATAAAGATATTGTTTTGTGGCAGCTACAGTTGTAAACTGCTGCACAGAAGGAAGGGAAAGGTTTAGTACTCTGTCTCTACTTGAACTTGTAGCAGTTGGCTTTTTATCAGCCTCTCTGGTTATTGATCAATGATCCTGAAAAAGCATATATAATAATAAGCCCTTTGAAATGACACATCCGATTTATTGATTTGTATATTTTTTTCCAAGATTAAGTTGCAGATATTATCTAGATATAGACAGTTAGATACTTATGACAAATCACGTTGGAGGAAAACATGTTGTAATTTGAATTGAATTTTCCATTGATAAGATAAACAGTTGGAATTATGCTTTTAGTCAATGTGCATAGTATTCCAATCAGTTTGTTTATTTGCTAAGACAAATGAGGAGCAGCCTTCCATTTAATAACATTGAAGTTATTTTAATTTCTGTAAAGTGAGCAAAACACTTTGAATTTCACAGAGGAAATGATTGTGAACCTTATATTTTATTCCAATGACAAAAATGAACTAACCAGAAGATTTTTCCAGGAAATTCTAACTTGCTGGGACACTCATGACATGATTTTGCCATATTTAATGGTGTTCTAGTTAGCTTTTAACAACTTCACATATAAGCTGGAATCATCAAGGAAGATGGGGAAAAAAGTTAAGGAGTTGCTTTTTTAAGATTGGCTTGTGGGTCTATCTATGGGGGCATTTTGTTTTATGACATAATTTGGATCCAACTTTTGACAGAGCCACTTCTGGGCAGGTGGTTCTGGATTATATATAAAAGCAAGCTAACAGGCCACAGAGGAGCAAGCCAGTAGGCACCATTCCTCCATGGCTTCTATTTCAGTTCCTACCTCCAGGTTCCTGCTTTGAGATCCTGCCCTAGCTTCTCCAAATGATGGGCTGTGATCTGTATGCCAAATATGCTCTTTCTTCATCAAGTTATTTTTTATTGGTGTTTTATTACAGAAAGAGAAACCAAACTAGAACTGAGGGTTTCTTGAGAAACCAAATAAAACTGAAGGACACCTTTCATTGCTACCTGCTTGGATTTATTGTACATGTTTGTAAGACAAAGCAACTATATTCCTGAACTCTTTCTCACTTTAGTCTCCTAGTTGTTCTTTCTGTTCTGCTGGGACCTCATTTTTGCAGCCATCTCCTTCACTCTTTATTAATTGCAATAAACACCATTCCTGTCTTTTCAGGCCAAAGCCACTCCTGATCAAATTTGTCAGCCTTCCTTCAACCTTGACTTTGGTGAGAGTGAATATCAAATGCATCAACCTTTTTGACTACAGTGGTGATCAAACTGAAAATAAGATGCCCAGCCCTCTGCTTCCACAATCTTATAGTTAGTATTCTCTGTCACCTTAACTACTTCATGCTTCTTAACCTATGTTAATCAGCACAGACATCAGCTGTTGAATTCATTA
Organism: Rhabdomys pumilio; assembly: GCA_030674055.1. NCBI lineage: Eukaryota > Metazoa > Chordata > Mammalia > Rodentia > Muridae > Rhabdomys > Rhabdomys pumilio. The sequence goes on along the minus strand of JANHMN010000003.1, from coordinate 71,536,907 downwards.
TTTGTTTAATTAGCATTTATAATTACTGTGCAAAGTAATAGGTTTCATAATGGCATTTTCATTCTTTAATTTTGCTTGATGAATAAGTTGTGTTGCTTGTTGAGTTTCTGCCTCTTTATTCTTCCGTGTGTGTGTGTGTGTGTGTGTGTGTGTGTGTGTGTGTGTGTGTTCATCATACATGTATAGAATGCAGATACTTCAGTGACAGTGTAGCAGATCAGGCACCAGTTGAGGTCAGAGGACACCTTGTATGCCAGTTCTTGTACTTCACTATTTTTTGAGTAGAATTTCATTGTTGTTCATTGTTATATACTTTAGGCTAGCTGAACCAGGAGCTTCTAGGGATTCTGTTGTCTCTAATTCATATTTTCCATAGAAACTCTTCTATTAGAGATGTGCTATTATGTAGCACATATTATACATATGTGCTATTATGTAGCATATATTATTACATATGCCTTATGTAGGTTTGAGAATTCAAATTCACATCCACATGCTTGTGAGTCCAACATTTTCCTGGTTGAGCCATATCTCCGGCCTGCTCTTGCCCTTTTTCATACTGTTGTCATTGTTGCTGTTGTTGTTGTCTTTGATTTGAGGCCTTTCTATGAATCTCAGGCTATTTACTCCTAAGCTCAAGTGAGTCTCTTGTCTCAACCACTCAAATTTTGGGAACCTAGTCACTTGCCTCTATGGCTAGCTTATTTTTTTGTACAGATGCAGAGGATGGCAGAACATATTCTTTGACTAGAAATGCCAGTGATGACTATGGTTTTAACATAACATCAGTGTTTTTACATGGACATGATTTGATTTAAGTATGATTCATGAGACCCATGTGGTGGAAGGAGAGAAACAATTCTCCAAAGAGTTCTCTGACATCAGTGGCTTTGTAGCATGTAGTCTCAAGCTCAGTCTTCCCCCTCCCATTATCTCTCTCCCCCCTCATATACACCAAGAATGTAAATATGTGAAAAACATGATAAAAATGAAAGTTAAAAATTAGATCTAGTTAATATGTTCCCTAGCTTGCTTTCATAAACCCAGTATTGTTTTGAATATGTCCCATAACTGACAATCTATATTTTAAATCAATTTGAAACATCATCACACACTATCAGCAGTGGCCAGGGGTGTTTTAAAACTATGCTTAACATTAATTGGTTGTTGTTTTCTCAGTGGTATTTAGTACAGAATCAAATATCTAAGAATCGTTTGGCAAATAATAATTTACAGTAAGAAAAAAAATCCATGTCGAGGATGAAAACCAGAATCTTGGGCTGTGAATTATTTGACAGAAATTTAGCTATAGTAATACAAACTCAACCTAATAACAAAGTAAACAAGAATTTATTGGCCTGTCCCATAAAGATCAATGAAATCATCTGGACTAGCTAGACATTCTCCAATCATCCAGAGTCAAGATGGCCCCCATCATCTTGCTCTAAATGTTTTCTACTGTAGATTTTGTTCATAGTCCCAGAGGAGCTATACCTACTGCCATCATCTATATTCAGTCATGACAAAGATGAAAAGAACATTTGACTTCTCCTGCAGGCCACAGACTAAATGTTATATAGGTTCTGTCTTCTTGCAAACCTGTCAAAATGCTACTCTTATCTGCAATGCAGGAAGATATGATTTTTGCCTTGGTATCTCTCAGACTTTAAAAAGTCAGATACTCTAAAGGACACAAATGGATGTAAAAATGTCTTGGCATTCTTCTCAGGGACCCAAGATCTCACAATGAGCTGCACTGAGGTCTTGTGTTTAGGGGACAGCTCTGGAATATGAGAAGAAGAAAAAAAACAAAACGCGGTAACACCAGTTCTCAGCCCTTATCCTTGTGGAAGAAATGCTAATTTGTGTATTTCAGTTAATGGCATAATTTATCTTCCCATTGTCCAGACTGGCCTCCTTGGACTCTTCATTTTCCCTCAACGAAAAGAAATCCAATATGTTGCTTTGTCTTTTTAATGCCTCTCACATATATTTCCTTGTTTCCACTCATGCTACCACCTTAATTTAAGCCTAATTACATACCACCCAGACATTGCAATTACATCCAAATTGGTCTCCCTTCCCTTAGTTTCTCCACTTCCCAATTCATTCTGCATCTTATCTGCCAAGTTAATTCCTGAACACAGCTCTGGTCTCTTTCACCCTGCCCAGTGCTTTCATGGCTTCTCATTGCCTTTTCCACCCAGGCTCACTCTTCTAGCTCTATCATTCTTCCACATAGTCAGGATCCTACAAATGATATGTATTTACTAGGTTTTAGTCTATGCAAAGCCCTTCTTTGCTCATTAGCCATTAGTCATTCCTTTCTGTGATGACCTTTCCATTTTCTAGGGCTAAAAGTGATAATCCTCTCCCAAGATTTAGATTAAGACCCTTTAACACTATATTGTGGGGTGCCTTTTATAGATCTGTAGTTTTCCACGTGATGATTAGACTCAGGCAATCTCCACACAATGTCAGCCCTTGATGCTTCTCCCTGGTTCCTTCCCTAGGTTCACAGCAAATGACATCTCCATCATGACTTTCAGTGCACAGATGAGCGAGCTTTGGTTTTGCTTCTTGCCAAGTGAATATTATGTTTTTTCTCTTCTCAAGCACTGTTCTATTACCTAGCACTGCAGATCATTTATTCTCTACTGCATAGTATTCCAGTGTGGTAAGTGATTATTTTTAAATTTATTGTTTCAAGTCTATTGTTGAAGGAAGGAGCTTGGTTTCAAATAAGGAGCTCTTGTCAGTGGAGCCATTGTGTCTAGTTGGCTGAACATATCTGTGGGTTTTCTAGAATAGGAAACAGAATTTTTATGAAGAATGTCTTAGTTTAATTCGTAATTTAAGGAATTACGTTTTCAAAGGAATTTTACCAATTAACATTTTTTTCAACATTGAACACAGCTTTAAGTTGCACTATTTGTCATTGCTTACTGTTTTCTAGACTTTCAATTTCAGATGTTTTGAAAACAGACACTTGATGCTCTCATACAGTAGTTTTAATTTAAAGTTCTCTAATGAGTGATGAAAGTTAATTAATCTCTATGTTTACTGGTCATTTGAATATCCTCTTTTGTAAGTTATCTGCCCATATACTTGTCCATTTCCTATATTATTTTCTTTTATACATTTTCCTTGGTAGTCACTGAATTTTTATATATCCTGAGCAAGGGTCTTTGCTGGTCATGCGTGTTCAAAGACATCCTGAAACTGTCAGATCTCACTAGGGCATAGAGAAACATGTACTAATCCTTGATTTCCCAAGGTTTGCCATAATATTCATCATGAAGTGATTGCCCAGTAAGCAGCAGCATAAAAAAATAGAGAGGAGTTCAGTGGTCACTTGAACAGCACACATAGCTAAGGGAAGAGCCTCTTCCCTTGCTCTTTGTAATTTCATCTAGCAGTGTGAATAGTATTTCTTTATCGGCTCTTTCTTGAAAAGACCACATAGCCTCTCGTGACTAAGAAGACACTACTGTGTGGAAGTCCTCTTGGGGAAGATTCTGTAGCAGTATCAGGGATACAGTGGGCTGGTTCTCTAATAACTCTGTTGTGGAGGCTTTTGCAATACCTTGTTAACATTAAAAAAATAAACCAATTAGTTTTTTCGGCCTGTGGAAAACTTGAGAAGTAGGAGTTTAAAAATGCAAAGTACCCATATGCTCAGCTCATAGTGAGAAATGGTCTCATGAGTAATTAAAAACAGTTACAAAAGCAATGGAGTTGTAACAATTGAATTATCACACACATATGTGTGCACCGAATCAGAAAACCACATAATATCCAGTCACTATGTACTTCTGCAACAGTGGAGTTTGTGACACCAACTGAACATCCTTATTCAATGTGTACTGCCTAGAGCTCAATCGCACCTCTGAGATTTTGGGTTTGTCTAGTACTCCCTTCTGTTTGGAAGCTGTGTGCTGTGCTTCACTTGGAAGGCTGCAGACTAGCACTTGTAGCTAGATGCGATCCATTACAGCTAGTGCTCAGCAGCCCAGCAGTCATAGTGAAAGCAGCTTATTCGTGCTCTTATATTTTTCTGTCTCCTTAGAAAGGTGTCTAAGTAAACACTTTCCTTTCCCTTACAAAACACTACACCATCGTAGTTACTATTTTAAAAAATGTAATGTTTGAGTTAATATCAACATCAGATGAACAGGTGCTTACACATTACTCTGCAAAATATTTCCAGCCTGTTAGAACTTGGAAGGGAGAGGTTCAAGAAGAGGACTAAAGAATCTAATTGAGATGATACCAAGAACAAATTTGAATGGTCTCACAGAAGAATTAGATAGCATGGTACAAAAGGGATACTAGAACAGAATACACACACACACACACACACACACACACACACACACACACACACGCACACACGATTATATATAATCCTATAAAGGGATATTCATTCATTCATTCATTCATTCATTCATTCATTGTTCTTTTTTGCTGGCAACTCAGTATTTGTTGAGACTAATTCTGCTGTTGCTGTCTGGGTGAAACTTACTGTGTATGATACATAAACTAAGTGTCTCTGTATTCTAACACATTTATTTATAACAGCAGGGTGCACATTAGTTTATCCTTTAGGCTGTAGTTCATCACCTCTCTAGAAGAGCTGACTTGAAGTCCCACTACTAACTGACTTCTGATCCTCATTGCTCTATAATCTTTAAAATGGGGCTGATGATGCCTTTGATATCTGGTAAGAAGTGACAAGAATGGCTCAAGATTTTGTGAAGCATCCTGGCTAGCTAATTCACAGAGTCAGTGGCTAGGTGTATGTGACATATATTGACCTACAGAATTTTGTGCGTTCAATGATCTTAATTTTTAATAGTTTCTATCATCTTTCTTTTAATAAAGCTGAAGCTTGGAGACCTTCATCTATGCTGGAGGTCTCACAGTCAATAGTAGAATAGAATATAAAAGCCTTTGCAATAGGAAGGGCTAATGTTGAGAAAGACTGACTTATGTCATTTTCCCCCAAAAGAATCACATTGTCTTCATCTTTAACCTGGTGACAAATATCAGAAAATATTCTGATAAGTATACGTATCAAACTGTTCCATGAGTTTAAAAACAAAACCCATAACAATAGAGAAACTAGAGTCTAGTTTGGGCTCTGTCATCAAGCAAATGTTAGATCTTGTGCATGTCTGTTCTCACCCCTCGACTCTGTTCCCTAATGATATAACAACATTTAAATCTACATGATCTTTCCCCAGCCCTTTATGCTATTCAGTTCTGTAATTCAGTTCTGTTGATGGTAGTTCTTTTGATTGCTATCTAGGGACTATTTGTGTTCATCCTCTACTGATGAGGTCTATAGAAAGCTTTTTAGAAAGCTTAAGTTACACTATTGGAATACCTTAAAAGCACTTGATAGTTAAAGTAGGAGGAAATGAGTACCTTGTGGTAAAAAATAAGTGGTTGAAGACTGACTAGGTAGTGTGATATCATGGAAGACTCAAGGACTTTTTCTATGTCATCCTATAGCCAACATAGAATTCAATCTTTACATTAGTATAATAAAACAAGAAGCATTTGGGGTTTTTAAACATTACTAGAATTGGATCTGATCAGAGAAATGTAAGTGTAAAGATCAAATGAGGCAGGCATTAAGAGATAATTATATATAAGGAGCTTTGTAAAATAATTGATATGTTGAGTATCAAAATTAGGTATTAGAGATAGAGGAAGCCTTAATATTTCTAGAGAGTTGAATTAATGACAACACCTCTGTTTTAAGATTATTTGACTTTATTATATTAAATGAAGCAGAATTATTTACCCAAAGCAGGGCTATTTGGTCAATAATAGTAATTCCTGATAAAGAATTCATTGCATTTGATTGTTTTTAGTTTTAAATTGATATCAATGTGAAGAATTTTTCCAGGATTCGTAATGAAAAAAACAATTGCCACGCATACAATTTCCTTTTACTTTTTGCCTTATTAATATGGCAAACTGTCATTGTACAATCTAAGGAATTAAACATTTGTGACAAGGCATTTGTAAACATTAAATTATCCATAGGTATCACTATATAATTCTATTCAGAAGAAAAAGATTGTGATAGGGTATATTTTCTATCTAGATGTAAGAGTTCTATTGATTCATGATTTAAAAAGTTATCTGAAGTAGAACATTTTTGGGGGTGTATTAATTCTGAGATCATTCTTCCTTCATTTTTACCAATATCTCAGTAATACATTTCAGTCTCCTTCGTGATGTGACAGCTTGATCTAAGTAATTTGTTTTATTCTCTTTGAAAGTTTATTTTATTTAAAAATTCTTTCCTAAAATATATTCAATCATATTTTTTACATTCCTTCAGCTTCCTCAAGATCCTCCCCTACTACCTCCTGCACCCAATCTTCCCCATCTCTAAGATACCCCCCAAATCACAGCAAAGTAAAAACAATTATTAATTCAAAACATTAAAAAAAAGCCTACAAAAGAAAGGAGCTTTGTCTTAAAAAAAATACCCCCAAAACAAAACAAAGTTCCAACCCTACATCTGAATTGTAGATAGAACTTAAGAACTTAGACACAACCAATCAAAATAATCCCATTAAAAAATGGGTTGTAGAGCTAAACAGAGAATTCTCAACAGAGGAATCTCGAATGGCCAAGAAGCACTTAAGGAAATGTTCAAAGTCCTTAGTTATTAAGGAAATGCAAGTCAAGGAGACTCTGAGGTTCCACCTTACAACACAAATGGCTAAGATCAAAAGTTCAAGGGACAACAGATTTGCCAGGATGTAGAGCAAGGGGAGCATTCCTCCATTGCTGGTGGCAATACAAACTTGTAAAAACAAAGAGTAATACAAGATAAAACAAAATGTGAGGAGGGGGATACATTTGATAGTTCTGTGTTGGCCAACTCCTCTGGGATATGTTTGATATACCTAGTGGCACCCTTTGGACAAAACTGATTTTCTCTCCCTCAGCAGGTACTAAGGAAAGAAAGAAAGAAAGATTCTTGTTTAGGCAATAAGCCTTATGTTCCTTTTCCTTTCTCTATGCAGGAATTTCATATAGTTTAAACCTGTGCAGGCCATGTGCATGTGGCTGCCATCTCTATGAGTTCATATACACATTAGTTATGTTGTACCTGGATGATGTTTTGAACTCATTCACCAACTCTGGCTATGATAATTATTTTTTCTTCCTCATATTTTCCAGAGGTTTAAGTAGAAGGGCCAGATAAAGCCATCTCATTTATGGTTACACACTCCAAAGTTTCTCACTCTCTACATTGTCCAGTTGCAGGTCTCTGTTAATTCTCATATACTGCAAGATGAAGCTTCTCTGACATGGGTTGACTGAGGCACTGATCTATATATATATATATATAGCAACATGTCATTAGGAGTTGTGCTCCTTTATGGCTGTGTTATTTTAGCAGAATGATAGCTGTTTATCTTTGCCTTGAACCAATGACCTATGACGCTTGGGTTCTTGACATTTTTAGCAGTGTTAGGTATAGGGTCCATCTCATAAAGGTCAATTCAATATTTTTTTTTAAAAAAATGGCTGTCTACTTGCATAATATTTGTGCCATTGTACTAAAATATCTTGCAAACAGGTCACTGTTGCAGGTCACAAGGTTTGTAGATGTGTGATAAAGACGATTATTCTTTCTCCTCCAGTAGCATGCAAAGAACCTTCCAGCACCATGACTACTTATCAGCTAGGGCACTAGCTTGATTCTTTTCAGGTTTGATGATATAAGTAAGTTGTGTCTTCAAAAGCAGGGCTTTATCATGAAGTTATAAAGGGAAACCTTTGCAAGAGCTTGTAATGCTAGGGGAATCTATTGCACACGTTTTGCCAATAACTCAATAAGACATAACCCATATGTCTAGAGGTTTTGTTTGGTGGCATATGATGCCTTACTGGGCCATTGTCTTCCTCATTATATTGTGACTTTATTTAAATTCCTTTTCTGTATGTATATTTTATTGGAAGATTCTACTTTCTATTGGTAGGTTTCCATATGTTTTCCCAAAAAAATCATTAAGGCTAGTTGTCCCTCCACATATTCCCTTTTTATTCCGCACTCCATCACTCCATCCTCTATTCTACTTTCTCTTATGTCTTTATTCTCTATTTCCCTTCCTTGAATAATTTCCTCCTCCTCTCTCATTATTTAAGTGCTACCTTACCTTTCTGGTTATTTTGATTAAAGCACATATATCTAAAGTTTAAAAGCTAGTATACATATAAGAGAAAACATGCAATATTTGTCTTTCTGGTCTGGATGCCTCGTTTAGAATGGTTGTTTCTAACTCTACTCACTTACATGAAAACTTCATAAACATAATTCCAGTTTTCTTCATAATTCCATTGTTTCAACATACCACATTTTCATGTTTGAACCCACAATCTCTGATTCATTAGTGTTTTAGGTTTCATTTTTTTTCCAATTTAATGGTTACAATATATTCAAAGTTATGTAATAATCCAATAAGTTTTGGAAAGTTTCTCAGCAGTGTAAAAATAAACTATGTACTAAATAGAAGTCTCTCTTCCCAGCTCCATCATGCCTAAGTCACCAGTGATCTAGTAATTCAGTATCTACTGTGAATATAAGTGGTATTTTTAACTGACATCTGTCAAATAGAATACTGTTTTCAAGGTTTGCTCTTAATGTAACCTGCACTAATAGTTCAATATTTTCTGGTCAGTAAGTAGGCACTGAAGTGCTATGCCCTTGCTGTTTCTTATGGATTCACCATTTTAAAGACTCTAATCTTACCTCATTGATTCACCTCTTCTAACACCCTGTTCCTATTAGCAATAATGCTGTGATACAAACATGGGTGCAGATTTTGCTTGACACATTTTAATATTTCAGTGTGTATAATTAAGGGTGGAATTGTTTGGTCCCATAATGATTTCATGTTTAAACTTTGAGTACTTGACTATTTCCACCCTTATGAGATATTTTAGTCCTTGTCATTATTGTATGACCCTTCTGATCAATCCACAGCATCTGTCATTTATATCATGACCATCTTAATCAGTCTTTTATTTTCA
>JANHMN010000003.1:71469102-71527831 GCA_030674055.1 Rhabdomys pumilio | reverse complement strand
ACCAACCATTTGTTTGTAGATTGGTCCTGGAGAAGGATAAACTCATTCTTTATGGATTTATTATGGTGGGGGTGGAAGCTGAGGCAGGTGTTGATATCTCAAATGGGTGTGCATCTTTATCAACTGCCCCAAGGACTCACATCTGTATTTTATTATGATCTAATCTTTGGCTCATCTTTTTGATTCATAACCCCTCCAGGGTCTATTAATGTTGACCCTCTTATGAGCTCAGCCTAACATTAGAAAGATATTCGGCTCACTTTTGCTCCTACAAATTACTAAACCTATCCTGGAATCTGTCAGTCATCCTTACATAGCTGTCTTCCAAGCATACAACTGTACATGCTCAGCAGTTAGAAACTAAAGGCTCCTGGGATCACTGGATCACTGGGATGTGGGCAGTTAGTTCCTTTTAAATTAGCATGAAACATAGGTACTATTTTATATTAGTGTTACCCTGCCAGGGATGCTTTTATACTCCATGAAACCCAAAATCATTCTTTGGATGCAGAATATTTCTCAATTCTCCTTTGAATTTCCAGGACTATGAGTAAAATGATTATCTTTCCACTTCCAGTCTTGTCTGTCAAAGGTACACAGAGTCATGATCTGACACAAGGACCTTATTTTTTTCTCCCTCTTACTCTTTGTATCTCACAGAAACTGGTAATGTCAAGCAAGTTGTTTATGCCAGTTCTTTTCTCTTCTTGTTTCTTATTGTATTATATCTCAAGGGAGTATTAATTGGTTTAAAGTTCTAATCCCACAAGGTACAAGCATACAGGGAATTGGGGCCCCATCTCTCTTTGCACTGGCTGTACTGAAGTACTGGGTGAATGTAAGGACGCCTTGCCACTGAGCTTGTGAAGTGTTCTGGGGCCTTCATAATGGGTGCCTGGGGAAGCTGTAAGGAAGTAATGATTAAACAAGCGGGTTGCATTAGATTCTATCCCATGCCACTGTCTTTTATTGTGCTATAAAATGGCTCATTTGGGGGGCAATGTGGATTTAAACTTTTCTGTTGACATCTGTTAGTCTACTGGCTTTATCTTATCCTTAACCCCCAAAGTTCCATTTCTTCTTTTCTTTCTGTCTTTCTCTTCCTCCTTTTCTCTGATGCCATTCCTTCTGTTTCCTTCTCTCTCTCTCTTTTTTTTTCCTCTCTTGGCTTAAATCCAAACTGACTAGTTTTACAAGAGCTAATTGCATGGCTTTTCCATCTTTCTATTAAGCTTTCTGAGGCTTATATTTTGATCTCTAAAACTTGTAAAATACTCATACCACTTTTGAGAGATTTAAATAAAATTCAGTGTGAGGAAACATCATCTCACATTGCATGTAGGTAGTTGGTCAGTTTAAAACCTTATTTTTATATCCTAAAACTTAAATGGCAGATTATGAGTGGGAATATCTGTGGCCAGAGTAAGCCTGGGGTATGGAACTTAAGGGGCTGAATAGTAATTACCCATGTTGTCAGATGTTTCTGACTGACTTGTAAGTTGCTGGAGAGGAGAAGGGAGGTGACTGAATAAAACTCACTTCAAGAAGAAGGAATCTACCAGTGTTGTGAACTGAACTGTAACCACTTTCCCAGGCAGAATTTCTTATATAGAAGGCTTGAGCCTCAGCATCTCATCATGGGCTATGTTCTTGTTTCCAGGAAGTCACTGAGTACAGCAGTGGATAAGTAGCTTAGTGATATAACTATCTAGTGTACTAGGTTCATATACAAGGCCTTGAGTTTTGTTTTTGGCTTGGTAAAATATAAAACAAACAAAAATAGTCATTAAAGTGATGTGAGGGTAGGTCTGAATTCCAAGGACTTGATAAGAAAAAGACATTAGGACTTAGATAAAGCAATGTAAAGACTGACATCTGCCATGTAAGAAGAGAGATACCCCTTAACAAACAAAAAAAACCAACAACAAAAATTTCCAAAACTGAAAGAAATTTGGAAAGACCTGCAGAATTATAAGAATAATCCATCTCAGTATTCCAAGTTTCCAAGTGTTCTCAAAGAGCCCTGCCCAGAACCCCCGAGCTCTATTTCCATCATTATGATCGGCCTGAAGAGAAGTAATCAGAAATGTTAATTTATAAGAGTTTTTAAACATGAATGAGGGGTTTCAATTAGAAAAGTATTGTCCAGTGAGCAGTGAATGGTCTGATGGCTGTCTTGGTGACAAAATGTCGAGGAAGTAATTGAAGATGATGCCTGCTTTGACTTTTGGCACAACAGGCTGGTGTCAGTCACGTCTCTACATAATGCCTTCTGAGCAGCTGCTCAGAATTATCTCTGCCTTTTAATCCTCTCATTTCAAAGTTGTTTCAGGCAGATTATTCCTAAAAAGCTCCTGTAATTATTATCAATTATTTAGATTTGCTGGTTTAGTCAGTGTCAGATTTTTCAGTATATGGACAAGATGTTGTTACTATTAGTACCGTTAATTGCTGATTTGAAGTCTCCATGACAAATGGACTTTAAAATGTGAGTGGTTTAATGACTGCTAAAGTTTACCAGCTAGGAAACTTTGAAATGAATAGTAATTCCTCACTAAGGAGTAGCCTTTGGATTGTGTCTTATGCTATAAAATGAGGATGTTAAAAACTTAGCATAGTGATGTGGTATATGTTTGTTAACACAACACTGGGAGGTGGGGGTTGGAGCAAGTAGGCAGAACCCTAAAGCTTGCTGATCATACAGTATGGCCATTTACAGATTCAGTGACATCCTTTTTTTTTTTTTTTTTTTTTTTTTTTTTAAATATAAGATAGATTGCTGCTGAGGAAGACACCTAACTTTTACCTGTAGCCTGTACATTCAGGTACACACATGTGTGAACACACACACACACACACACACACACACACACACACACACACATACACACGTATGTACCCCACCCACAAAGATGAAAATGGCAGAGACGAATTATCATCATTAACAAGTATGGAAATACGTTCTCATAATGTTCTTTACTTGCGTGTTCTTCACTTGTAAGGAGAATAATAGCAGAGCAACTTGCTGTAGTATCAGAATGAGCTTACACATGGACTGTTCAGAGAACAGATATGACATAAAGTAATTTCCAAGCATATGAGAAATACCACTGTGATTTTGACTGTGTTATTTTTACTAGACAGTTTAGATGGTCTGGTAGATGAGGAATCAGGCCAATTGAGACACAAATTCTGGCTCTAGCACTAGTAGGCCAAGTAACTCAGATTTAAGCCTCAGTTTTCAACCTAGTATAAAGGGGTTTTCTCACTGGATAATTATGTAATGAGTGGTACTCATATTTTTATTTATGGCTTTCATGTTACTGTGCTGATAATTTTTCCTGTTTCAGTAACACTCTCTTTAAATCTCCATAAGAGTAGGGGCTGATAGGTTGTGTCATTGTAGTCATTTCCCAGACAAGACAATGAAGATTGGAGATGATAGCTGATGGATCTGCAGGTTTCTGTTAACAGAGAAGATGGTGTGATTCCAAAACCCAAACTCTTACGTTTGATTACGTAAAGGATGTAGCATAGAAAAGGTCATTATAATTGTAGTTACTAAGCATTTTATTCTTATTTTTTGCCTTATATTTTTAAAGAGAAGGATTAATGTACATAAATATTAGAATATGAACATTGATAGATTCTTTCCGTGCTCCTGATCCAATGTTCCACCTTGTTCTGCAAGCAACCTTTAGATAACATCAATATTTACACTCAGCATCACAATCTCCACATCCTCTGGCCAGTTCAAGCCCCTTTACAACTACTCCGATCCTCGTAGGGATTATTCAACCTTCTCTCATCCCCACCCACCTCACATAGGATTCCTTATATTTTAATCTTACTTATTTGGTAGGAAAGTTTACTTGCACATAGCAAACTTCCCCCACCAGCAAACATAAGATCGAATTAAAGACATACTATGTACTTGTTTACATGTACACAGATCCAAGTTTTGTAAAAAAAAAGAATTCTAATCATCTATGAACACCATCTCAAATGCCACTTCAGGTTTGTTTGGTTTTTTTTCAGTGTGTCACATGCATGGAGACCTAAGTAAAGATTCTACTCACACTGAAATTGTATTCTTCAGGTTCAGACACCTATTTATTCATTCAAAACAGTAGTACTAAGTAGCCTCAGGCTATGCATTAAAGACCCATGCAGGCCCCAAGAGAACAGCAGTGATTAAAAAAAAATAACATGAACACACTTCTCTTCTATAGACCTGACATTTCAGAAGAGTTAGAGACACACATGAAGTAGAGAAATGGTTTAAAACACACATGAAGTACTCTGAGGTTTTAAGTTTTTTGGGAAAGATAACATTTTGTAATATCTGAATACAAATTTTGGAGCCAGACTCTTTGATACGAATGCCTGATATGGGTTAGAGGATATAGGCCCTCAATGTAACCAGGCTTTAAGCAAATAGAGATGAAAAGTTATCACTATTCCCAACCCCTCTGCTGCCTGGGGGCTTAGAGGCAGTCTGTCTATGTCATATCTCCTAGAGTACACATTACTCAAGCCTGATTCCCTTGTCAGGAGAGAATCTTATCCTCTATCACACAGAAGAAAGCCCCTATTACTATATGTCTCTAACCCTATCAGTTAGGACAAGTCAAATGTTAATTAGGCCCACATTCCTACAGGGCAAAACACCAACTGTACTTGAAATCCATAGTAACTGTACTGTGTTTTAAATCATGGGCCTGGAACTTTAATAGAGGTTCCCATCATACTATTGCTGTTAATAAATATCTACCCTAAAAACATTATCTGTTTTCATATATGTCTTGACCTAGTCATCTCTTAAATGTCTCCACGTCTATCAAGGTATCTCTTGCTACCCATTGTCCATGGGAAAGTTATAAACCTCTTTGTGTTTCTATTCTGTCATCTCTAGAAAGCAGCTGATGATAAATATATATCTTGCAGGGTGGCCTTGAAATTTAAAGTGTCTCATATCATGATGAACCTTGCATGAATGAATTCTGTGTACTTAATTAATGAAAATGATAAAGCTTGAGAAGACACAGTGAGCTTCAGAGAAAATAGCTTATGTTGTTTTACATGAGAACACTCCATAAAAGCAGTGAAGAAACTATGGAAGAAATGTTTTCTATCCATGAAGATTCTGAGAACTGTAACTCAGATGTTTAATCTGCTGATACATTTGGTGAAGAATGCAAATATGGTATATAGGAGACCAGAGAGATCCAGCGATAACTGCATGAAGTTTGCTATCAAGAGGCATAGGTGAAGTGAGGCGATTGTGGAACACACAGAAGGTACAGACTAGATGAGCATGTGCAGTGTGTCATGGAATTCTTAATATACACAGCACAAGGTGATGACAGATCTTTGAACTCCATACAATAGGCTCTTAGACATACACTTTGGAAGCATTGACACAGATCTGGTGTTTACAACAATGGAATTGTGTAGGAGCAACAGGAAATGAGGGGAGTTGAAGGGGAACAAGAATGGTACTCAAGATCATGTCCAAACTAAGACATTGGAGAAAGGAAAAACAATCGGCCAAAGTCACTGACTGGGGCCAATGAACAGGAAGAGAGTTAAAGAAATAAAGTCTTAGAAGCAAAGGGAAAGTGGAAACAGTATTTGAATTACTAACAAGCCAAGTCAACGTGAGGCTGATGATTGACCTTCAAGGTTCTTAAAGTGGAGGTCATTGGAAATGGTGATGGTCATGGTTAGGTGATGTGTAAGTGTATATACCATGCTGAATACAAGTCCCTTACTTACGATAATGGAGGGCAGAGTTTACAGCCAACAAGTATAGCGAGTCTCTTGAAAGAATTTTGCTATCTTAGATGGAGAAACTGAGGACAAAATACTAAAAGTTGGCAATTATGGTCAAGAAGAATTCTGTTAATGAATGTAGGAGTTGTCTCCATTCACACAGGAGTCAAGATCATAAATAAAGAACAATAGTTGGGGAGATGTTGGGGGCTTTTTAAAAAGTTGAAAAATATATTTTCCTGAAGAATGAGGGAGTGAATCCCCAGGATACCATGAAATTTGCACTAGATCACTGGGTATTATTAAGAGTTCACTTACCAGTTATGTGCATATGTTTAAAATGGTGAGGTCAGGACGTTTATGTTTCTACATCATGTTGTGCAGTCAGAACTCAGAGAAGAAGGGACTAGACAGACTCACCTAATATTCTAGTTCTGCTAATTGCATGTAAAGAATTATTGAGTGAACAACAATGGAATCTAACATGGGAAGAATCTGGGAGACATTAAGAGTAAGAGGAGAAAAAGTGTCCAATTTTAATTAGGCAGGAAGTGGGAGAGAGTAGCGGGCAGGGAATTGTGATTGCTGGATGGCTGTGGCTGCTAGTAATAATGGTCTCTATATCTGTAGCATGGATGATGGGGAAAGAAAGTCATTGACAATTTCATCTTACAAGTAGGGAATCATCAGTGAATAAGAGCAATGCTGGAAAAAAAATAAGGAGCTGCCTAGGAACGGAATCAGGAGATGACTGAACTACAGACTGGTCACTCTTGACATAATTTCATGTCAAGGGATTCAGAGCTGGAGGCTCTGATTTAGATGGAAAAGACAAAAATAGAGATGTAGATAACATCAAGGATTGTGCTTCTCCAGCAAACAGATACAAAGATTTAGGATGCTATGGAGAAATGCAGACACACACACACACATACACACACACACAAACTTTGGACTCTAAAGAAAATCATTCATAGGAGACTGAATCTAGTTTATGTAGGATTTGAGGGCAAATAGTGAGAGAAAAGTTCAAGGTTTCACGAGTTATTTTTATCATTTCTGTGACAAAATACCTGAGAAATAGCTCTTCTATAGAGAGAAGGGATTTTTAAGGTTCACACTTTGAAGAGAAAGGCTTGGCAGAAAGAGCTTGAGGGAGTTAGTCACACTGCATCTGCAGTCTGAAAGAAGACAGCAATTAGGGCTGGTGTTCAGTCCACTGCCTCCTTTTTGCTTACTCTTGGACCCCAGCACAAGAAATGGTGCTACTCACATGTCCACACTTAAAATGAGTTTTACCAGCACTATTGACTTTATCCAGAATAATTTCTTACAGGTATGCCCAGGTATTTGTCTCATAGATGATTCTAGGTCCTTTTCAGTTGATAATATCAACAATAATGGAAGTTATGAGAGACATAATTGCCAGTGCACTTGAAATTTCAGCAGGTAAAGGAGGAGGGTTGTGGGTGCTGTGGAGTACTGAAAATGGGAACTAAAAGGGGCTCAAAGTATTGTAGCACTGGATCAAAGGGATGTGCAAGGACTGCAATTTGAGGGTTTCTTTTAATACAACCAGGACTAGGGGACTAATGGACTAAAGTCAAGTGAGAGAGAAGGTCAGATTGTCCTGGGCTCACAGCTGTATGTCCTCATGGATTTCTGTGCATGGAAACCAGGATCAGACAAAGTATGCAAGGAGTCGATTTCCACCTGCACAAATGATCAAAGGTAGGAGAGGTGGCTTTACAGTGTGTGCAGGACTCCCTCTGCAACTCTGAGGGCCAACTGAAGAGTTTTGAGGATTTTGGTTACAGCTCCCTGCACACAGAGCCTTCTTAGCACTTATCAATGAAGTGTGAATAAATTCTTGGGAAGCTTCATTGACTAATGAAGTTGGGTGCCCATTGATTGACCTTTCTGCTGGTGGGTTTAAGGCTGAAAGTTTTCATGCTGTGGTAAAATATACTTCACAGCTGGCTGTTTTACACTGGGAATCCTTTATGGAGGAGAAGCGCCACTGGCAATCTATCAAAAGTATGATTTTGGTGTACCAGGCACGTGTTTAAACAGACCCCTAGGGCAATGGCCACAAGAAAACAAAGACTCCTCTTGCCACTGAATGCCAAGCTTCAAATTTTTACATGTAGCTCAGGCCTGGAACTCCTCTGGTCTCTGTGCACTCTGATTCCTGGGGATATGGCAATGTCATTCATTGTTTGCTCGGCTGTCCTTGTGGGCTCACTGTCACTTCTTTCTGAGAGTAGCAAATAGCTGACTCTGAGGGAGTCTAGTGCCCTGTGTTTACTGCTCATGCTAATTTGGCTCTGCTGTCAAAAGTGTCTGCAGTTTCTGCTGCTCTGCAGGCTGGAAATACACAGCTAGATGCCTGGGAGATGACAAGCAGAAACATTAGACAGGCCATGCAATGAAGCTGTAAATGGGAGGAGAGTGGATGGGGAACATTGACAAGTGGCAGAGAGAGAAAAGTGACAGAGAATGAATTCCCTAGGGGACAATTAGTGAAATATGCCCCAGTGAAACAGCAGCCCCAAGTTCCAAAGACAATTCTCAATTAAGTCCTCAGATGGTTGGCTGCACAGAGTTGATGAATTGGTTTATTCCTCATCACTATCTACAGTGTATTTCCAAACATCCCCATCCCCATCTGTTTCATGAACACATTAACTTAGATCCACAATGCTAGCAAAGAAACAGTGGATGCTCTATAAGTGGCCAGAATTTATTCCTGGAGCCATCTTCGTAGAAGGCTCTGCAGGGGCTAGAGCTGAAGAATCAAAGGGATTTTTAAGGATGACTTTTGCCTTCATTTTTCATTTCATTTCACTGTGGAAAATATAAGTGCAAGAACAAAATTAGAGAAAAATAAATAAGCAGGTTGCATTATTATTCTTTGTCATCCTGAAAAAAGGCTTTAAGGAGACTCTGGCCATATGATGTCTTTGACCTGGTAAATGAAGATTTATCAGGAAATTTTAACAGAATATACTCTGGCCAGTGTCTCCTATTCTTTATAAAAGTATGAGTAGAGACAGATCAGAATTCATATGCACCAGCTATGTTGTAGTCTAAGGCTTAAGGGTTAAAGCCTTTGGATAAGAGCCAAATAGGCATGTGTATTATCTTTGTTTCTGTCTTAATCCTTCTCCTCACTGATGGTTTTGTTCAGTGCTGCTAAGAAATGGTGTGAAAATAAAACATGAATTCATGGCTTGGCCAAACAAAGGTTCTAGGCAAGGAGAGGTATTTGTAGAGTGGTAGGAACTAAAGTTAGCTGAGAGTGGGTAGAAGAGAATGGAGAAAGGAGAAACTAGAGACAGAGATAACATCATGTAGAAATCAACACTGAGATCTATATCTACATATCAACAGGGATGATAAGCAATGTTATACATGGAGATGTAAAAGGTCTTGATGACATCCTGGAGCTTGTCTGGTTGCTGATGAAAGGAATCTAGGAAGAAGAGTAGGATAAAGTGATGACACAGGATTCCACCTCACACCAGTCAGAATGACTAAAATAAAAAACTCAGGCAGCAGCAGATGCTTGCGAGGATATGGAGAAAGAGGAATATTCCAGTGCTGGTGGAAATGCAAGCTGATACAGCCACTCTGGAAATTAGTCTAGTGGTTCCTCAGAAAATCAGACATAGTTCTGTCTGTGGACGTAGCTATACCTGGGCATATACTCAAAAGATGCTCCAACTTATAACAAGGACACATGTTCCACTATGTTCATAGCAGCCTTATTATAAATAGCCAGAAGCTGGAAAGAACCCAGATGTCCCTCAACTGAGAAATGGATACAGAAAATGTGGTACATTTACACAATGGAGTACTAATCAGCAATTACACACAATGACTTCATGAAATTCGCAGGCAAATGAGTGTAACTAGAAAATATCATCCTGAGTGAGGTAACCTAGCCACAAGGAACACAAATGGTATGAACTCACTGCTAAGTGAATATTAGCCCAAAGCTCACAATGTCCATAATACAACCCACAGACCATATGGAGCTTAGAAGAAAGGAAAACCAAAGTATGGATGTTTTAGTCCTACTTTGAAGGAGGAACAAAGTAACTAAAGGAGGTAGAGGGAGAGAGGGATCTGGGAGGAGGACAGGAGGGAGACGATAAAAGGTGGCAGGTTCAGGTGTGGGAAGGGAGAAGGTAGAAGTGCAGAGGGTCAGGAAATTGAACAGAGATGTGTAGCAGTGGAGATTAGGAACTGTGTGGTGGACACTAGAAAGTCCTAGATGCCAAAGAAGCAAAATGTTCTCAGGATCCAGTGGGGACGACATTAACCAAAGTACCCAACATTGGGAAGATAGCACCTGTGGAGATCATATCCAGAGGTTAAGTACAGTTCCTGGTTGAGGGATGGGGCCACCCACCCGCCTCAAAAATTTTAACTCAGAATTTTTCCTGTCTAAAAAATATACAGGGACTAAGAGTGAAATAGAGACTAAAGAAAAAGCCACCCAGAAACTGCTCCACCTAGGGATAAATCCCATCTGCAGACACCAAACCCAGACACTATTGCTGATGCCAAGATGTGCTTGGTATTCCAGACACTATTGCTGATAGATGCCTGGAATAGCAGTCCCCTAAGAGGCTCTGCTAGAGCCTGACCAATATAGATGCTCACAGCCAACCATCAGACTGAGCAGGCAAACACCAAGGCGAGAAGGGAGAAGGACTGAAGGAGCTGGAGGGGGTTGCAACCCCACAGGAAGAACAACAACATCAACTAACTGGACCCCCCAGAGCTCCCAGGGACTAAACCAGCAACCAAAGATTACACATGGTGGGATCCCATGGCTCCAGCTGCAAACGTAGCAGAGGATGGCCTTATCTGGCATCAATGGGAGGTGAAGCCCTTGTTCCTGTGGAGGCTTGATGTCCTTGCATAGGGGGATGCTAAGGCAGTGAAATGGAAGTGAGTGGAACCCTTAGAGAGGCAGGGGGTTGGGAGGATGGAATAGAGGGCTTGCATAAGGAAAACTAGGAAAGGGGACAGCATTTGAAATGTAAACAAATAAAAAAACCAATACAATAAAGAAAAAAAGAGCTATGAACCAAGGGAGAGAATATTCTTAAGAAGTTAAGAGAGGGAAGAATCCCTTCAACAAGAAGAGAAACAACAGAAATGAGATTGAGAGATAGCTATCCAGGTATCTGCCTAGGAAGACAGTGCAGGGCTGCTGATAATCACACACACACACACACACACACACACACACACACACACACACACACACACACACACTTCACTGTTGGTTTGGGTTTAGATGCTTAATTCTGAGAATCTCTTATACTTGCAAACATTCTATTTTTAACCCAAATTTTGATGTTTTTGAAATGGGGGAGGGTTATACCCTTACGCCTTTTGTGATAAAGTATTTATTATAAATTCATCATTTCTTGGAAAAAAGTACACTGAATTTTGCAGTTTTGAGGAAAGCACCAACAGAATAAGGCAGGGAGAATATTATCTCTAAAAGCTTATGCATCATGCTCTTAAAATGTTAATGTCCCATTTCCAGCTGAACAAATAAACCTCTACAACTTGGATGCAACTAGTCCTAATGAATGTGAGTGCCAGGCTTGGAAATAAAGAATTCTCTTTTGATTGCAGAAAGCATCTTTCACAAGGGAAAAAAAAAATCAAGTCATTATTTAAAAATTGTTCCATTAATGTGCCATGAACAAAGGACAGTTAGCTTGAAAAGACCAAGCAGCTTTTATTTTTGAGTACTTTATTTTCAATGGGATTATAAACAAAATCCTCAAGCAACTCTTCAAACAGACAGAACACCAGGATGAAATTCTGAGCCCCTCTGGTTCCCTTATTGTCTACCAGGTCCAGCTTTCTTCTTATCCTTAATGCAGTTTCCAGTTGTTTTCCTGGAATAATTGCCATCAATGAGCTGGGAGAAGTAGAGGGGTTTGCAGAAACTATTCTCTTCTGTGACTCAGTATTATTCATTAACCAAGTGGTGAGGTAAAAACACTTCCAACATTAGAGAGGAAATCCACTTGATGTATCGTCTTTTTAGAAGGCACCTTAGAAGATGGTATGAATATTGAAACTAGAAGTGAGAATGTGTTTACTTCTTTTATCCGCTTCATTCTATTTCCTGGTTTTAATTGACATATACATGGCAAATGTCAAGTCATTACTAAAGCTATTTTACAATTTTAGAGAGTTTATGTAGTTGTATTCACAGGTATACATACACACGTACATATGTGCACCTAAATGTTATTCAGACAGATCTTGCTCCTGCCAAGACCTATAGCATAATATTGAAACCTGTGGTTAGGTAAATTTGATGAGAATTTTTCCATTATTAATATGGAATCAGGCCATCTTGAAACTAGAAACCATAGTTTGTAGATCCTAAGATTGTTAAAGAGAACATATGACAGCACAGTTTGTATTATCCTATAAGCCAGGGAAATATATGGACTTTACTCTTGGGTTAAAAACTAGTTCCTAGGCTGAAATAATATCCTCATTCCAATGCCCTTTGTAGATTCATGGAGAAACATGCAGCTGAATATAAGCAGATAGCCTCACACATCTTGTCTGTTCTATTATTTATTCTTTCACCAGAGTATATTATTCATAAATTATTATTTTGGCTCATGCCATTTACCAGCTACAAGTGTAAAAAACATGGCAATACTTTGCATTAGACAATTGAGGAGGCAAATCCACCTGCTTCTGCTTAGGATTAAGGGATGTGGTCAGAAGTTTTGTGACCACAGATAAACTACCTATCCATGGCTATAAAAATCACAGAGGTGGAGAAGACACAATGCCCCTCAAAACTGAGGCAAACTTTTGTATTTTTCATCACTTATTTTCATATCTCAGGTGAGGATGACAAGCTGTCTCGTTAAGGACACATTGTCTCAAAATGATAAATGAATCTATTTCAAATTCAATCTGAAAAATGTTTAGTCCCTTCATAAGATAAAATTAAAAGTTAGTTACCTAAACTTCAAATAGCTTCTGAAAGTTATACTAAAATACCTCGAGTCCGTGAAATGAATCAATATCTAAAGTTCTTGGTGTATAAACGGAAGGATGTAAGTTCTGATCCCTAGAACTCATGTAAAATCTGGGTGTGAATGCATATACTCATATTCCCAGATGGGAGCATGTCTTAATTACCATGACCAAAGTCGCTTAAAGAAAACAGATTTTGTGTGGGACCTACAGTTCTGGAGGGTTCATGTCCATGATCATCACAATAAGGGTCACCGCAACAGGAAGGAAGGCATGGTGTTAAAGCAATAGTGGAGAGATCCTCCAAGATCACCACACCTAACTATTTGCAAAAAGTTCCACCAACTCAGACTTAAACATTGAAATATAAGAGCCTATGGGGAACATTCTTATTCAAACACCCACAGATGAGAAAGAGGTAATAGGAGGGTTACAGAGTCTCCCTGGTCATCCAGTTTAGCCAAAATGGGGAGCTCTAGGCTCAGTCAGAAACCTTGCCCCCAAAATAAAGCTTAGAGCAATAGAGAAAAAGCTGACCTCTGGCTTCAAATATGTGCTAACAAATGAATATATCCCATCCCCCCAAACACAAAATGTACACAGACAGACAGACAGACAGACAGACAGACAGATAGACAGATACACACACACACACACACACACACACACACACACACACACACACACACCACAAACACACACACAAGCGTTTGAGAATCTGGATGGATAATTCATGTCTAATTCTATCACTCAGGGGATCAGGATAGAAAGCTTGCTGAGAATTTGTGGCCAGTACTTGCTATACAAAGTGTCCAAGGCTGAGCCTGGGAAACTTAATGGAGCCTTGTCTGCAAAAGTATGTTAAGGTCATTCTCATTGCCTTCAACCACGTTCTTTTTCTTCTTCCATACCTACACTAACCATTCACTTTAGCTTTAGCAAAGTTCCCTGTTGGAATCAATGAGGTAACTTGGAGGTCAGAAAGGTCATGTAACACCAGCACATCTGTGAGTGTTGAAGCAAGAAAGCATCAGTAGAGAGAAAATGCCTAGTAGGCCGGCCTATCTCTTCTTTGCCTGAACAGGGAATACAATCATGCACTATCACTGGCAAGCTTTGCTTGTTTTTACAATGCATTCTGATCAGATTCACTCTTTCCGATCCCCTCTGAGTTCTACCTCACTTCCCTAAACACTTGTGTCCTATTTTGTTACGTTTTCAAACTCATCAAGTTCAATTTGTTTTGCCAATATTGTCTTAAATGTGTGATGTTTTAGCCTTGAGTCTAGGCCCTCTTGCTTGCAAGGCAAGCCCCTTTAAACACTCACGTTCAGCCTTCGTCAAACTCAAGTGCAATTATTTTCTTTTTGATTTGGAAGATGTATCCGTGCATACCACGCTTTCATCAATAATGCCTATTTAGACTCTTATGTCTTTGTCTTGCTCTGTGCCCACATCAAGAACCTTTTCAGTCAGAGAGTTCTTGCAATATCAAACCCATCACCTGCCCTTCAGTCATGCCAGGACTTCTCTGGCAGTGTCTTTCCAGGCTCTATATCTATCTATAAGACCCTAAAACAATGGACACCCAGCTAGCATTGGCTGACCACTTTCTTATGAGCATTCATGTTCTTCCACTCCACTAGAGGATGTATATCCACATTACAAATATGTTCTCACTTCATCCTCACCACAACCCTATGAGGACACAGCAAGCACACACTTGGCCAGTGCAGCTCTGCTCTGCTCTGTCAGGTCTATGATTTCATTAGGCTGTGATACCTGAAACATATGTCAATCTTAACTCCTTCCTATAGTTGCCCTTTTCTAAGACATTCTCTTATACCCATGTCCTCTAACTCAAAACACATTTCTTTACATGCCCTGGCCTTTTCTAGGTACAGCTTTCTACACTGCAGTTCCTTAACCTGTGGTTCAAAAGGGTATATTTTCCACACAATTTTATATTCAATTGGCAACTTTCCTGAAGATGACAAGTGTATGTTTCACACTTACCACTTGTTCTGCTCAGAAAGGCACACTAAGAGAGTACCAGAGAGTACACAGAACATAATCTGAAAGTTGATTTTTGAGACCATAAATCATTTAGGTAAACACTCTATAGTTACAAATGCATGACAAACCATAAATAATATATTATAACATATATACATAAATACACACAAACACACACATATATGCATATATATATGCATGTATGTGCATATATATATATATATATATATATATATATATATATCAGAGTTTGAAAATAATTATCTGTACCCTCCTAATTGCTTTATAAATTAAGAGAGATGCTGTGGCATGTGTGCTGCATGCTTATCTGCTTTATTTTTCACAGTGAAGGAACCTGCCATTATTGGTCTCTTCACTACTCTCTATATTGATTTCTAGACAGTAGATATTATTTTTTTTGGGTGTGTGTGTGTGTGTGTTTCCTCATTCCAGAACTACTTGTTGCCTTGAACTTCCCAGCCTTCATGACTTTTTTCTTGTAGAAGCAAACTCCTGTACCTTGTGTATAATCCTGGTTGGGCAGTGAATCAGGGCTTTTTGGACAATGTTAGATGAAGAATTAGGTTCTGATCTGAACTGTATTGATTGCTGTCTTAGTTAGGATCTTATTGTTGTGAAGAGACACCATGACCAAGGCAACTCTTATAAAGGACAACATTTAATTGGGGCTGGCTAATAGGTTCTAGGGTTCAGTTCATTATTATCCCGGCAGGAAGCATGGCAGCATCCAGGCAGGCATGGCACTGGAGGAGCTGAGAGTTCTATATCTTGTTCTAAAGAAAACAGGAGAAGACAGGCATTCTCAGGAAGCTAGGAGGAAGTTCTTTAAACCTACTCCCAGACTGACACACTTTCTCCAACAAGTCCACACCCACTCCAACAAGGCTCTTAATAAATCCACTCCTAGCTCCAAGCATATTCAAACCATCACAATGGCTTCCTCTCCTGATAACTGATTAGTTACTCTTAGTGATTTGTTACTCTTATTGTTCTTTTTGGGTAGCAGCCTCGGAACTCTTTAAAAATAAATTCTGTTGTCTTGACCTCTAGATTCACATTAATCCCCTTCTCCTTTTCTTATCCACTATGCTCATTGGGTGAGTTCTTCATCCCTATTGTGATAAATTGCTTTTGCCATTAGAAATAACCAGAGGCTTTCTCTGTCCCTCAGATGTACGGACCCTGACAATGAAGCTACTGCTTGCATGTATTCCAGTTACAACTGTCTCAGCACAGACAAATCTTATATACTTAGACAAGCTAATAAATTCTATAATCTAGCTTATGTGGTTTGCTTTATTCAATCAGTGTGGTTTGATATAATTACACGAGGGTATGTCCTTGGGGTTGAAGCAAACTACTTGGTTTGTAGCATTATTAAAACCTGCAAAAGTATCAATAGTGAGCTGGAGTGTCTTCCTTTGTATCTGTTTTTCCTCTCTCTCCAGTTTGTTCCCCTTCCTTTTACTCATATTATTTCGGTGCTGGGACGAAACCCAGAGCCCTGTACACTGTAGGGTAGCCCTCCATCACTTAGTTCTGTTTCCAACCCTGTCCCAGGTATATATGAATGAGCTTGCCTTCAAACCATTCCTGTGATACAAAGAGAGAGAAATGGTAGATCCACAGACACTGTGCAAGGCAGGAGGTTCAAATCACAAGGGATTGATTCATGATTTGCCCGAGTGTTAGAGTATACCTCTTTAAGTAAGCAAGTGTCTGAGCTAGAGTATAGTGGTTCTGACATAGATGAGTTTTCATCTAGAGCAGTGGTTCTCAACCTTCTTAATGCTGTGAGGTTTTAATAAAATTCCTCATGTTGCGGTGACCCCAAACCATAAAATTTTTTTTGCTATGTCATAATTTTGATAGTTTCGAATCATAATGTAAAAATCTGCTCTGCAGAAGATCTGATATGTGACCCCAAATGGGTCATGACCCACAACTTGAGAACCACTGATCAAGTCCACCATTCTCTTTCTCTACTTACGTCTTTATCAAATCCAGTGAGATGTGATGACTTGACAAACTAAGAAAGGAGGTTCACTGGGAGGGTCAATTAATACACCAGCAAATTCCTTTGAATTATTCAGTCGCTTTGCATATCACGCTCTGTAGTGGATCCTTGTTAGCATGAATACCCACAATCAGCTATTTTCTTTCACTAATGTGTTCATAACACAGTGGGGTACATGACTCTATCCTTCAAAACTTTACCAAGTTGACATTTTTCTCTAAGGAAACAAAGGACATGATTTTTTGCATAACTCCAGAAACTTTGCCTGGGACCTTTTCACCTGCATGATTTCACTAGAAGCCAAAAGTTCAAGTAGGCCATAGCTTCAGGCAAGGTCATCTAGAAGGCTTGATTGCACTCCCAGAGATTGCCAAGTACACTTGTCCTTAGGTGGCATCTGGTTACTTGATGAACTTGTGCTGGTTTCTCTCAGATAGAGGCTGTTTCCATGCCATTATATCTGTAAATGATGTCCCTGAGTCCATTTCTCCTCAGACAGGATTATCATTCCTATGGTCACTGTGTCTTGTTGCAGACAGAACTGCTCAAGCATGAATGCATTGTCTTTCCCTTTAAGGAGTTTACTGCCTCAGTGACCTTTATATTTGACAAAAAGGCTTTTTAATCCACCGCGTGGCTGCTTTCCTAAGTGGTTTCTCTTCTGACTGGCATTATTGAATGGGCTTTTCCTGTTGATGGGCGCTATTAAGACATGCTGTCTTTTGTATTGAATCAGAACTGCATTCTTTTATTTACCTTTATTTTAGTTTTGGTTGTCTGTAAGGGTCCATGCATGCAGTTACATAGCACAGAATAATCACAACAGTATATATCAAGCATTCCCTCAGAATGTAGTTCATTTCTCCAGCTCCTTCCCATCCCATTTGGGACCAGTTTGGGGTTAAAAGGTAATAAGAATCAACCCTCCAAAATTCCTCTTAGGACTCTGAGGACCAGGATTGGATGATGTATTATTTGGCTTCTAGATTACTCCAGTGTTTTAGTGGGTGGGTATTTGCAATGAGGCCTTTGTTCCAAGCCCTCATTTGACATAAAGAGGTTTGTTTTGAGATCCCTGAACAGAATAGAGAAAACACCAGTGAATACTAAAGGGGCTTGTGCTTTTTGCCTATGGTCTGTTACCATGGGCAACCAGCACTCTACAGAGGGGCTGTGTGTTTCAGAAAGCAAGAATATCACCTTTAATATTAGTATAATACAAACAATTTGATATGTGACCAGCTTTAACCATTTACTCCTTGGACAAGTCACTCCATTTCTTCAGGATGGTATGTATCATCAATTAACAGGAAGCTGAGCTAATGAGATATATGGGAAAGAATACTGTACATTTCAAAGTTTCCAAGTATAGATTGTGTGTAGGTGGTAGATGTGGTATATGTTTATGTGATAAGTGGGTATGTGTATCTTTGTTTATGAGGGTGTGTGTGTGTGTGTGTGTGTGTGTGTGTGTGTATGTGTGGTGTATGTACATATTCATGGCCTTGCAGGTCCCAATTCTTATACATCAGGTAGTTTACTGACTGAACTCTCTCTTTAGTGTGTCAGTTTCAATACTGATAGATCCTATATCAGTTAAAGAAATACATTACCTTTCAAACTGAGTTTGCGTCACTAACATTTGTTGATAATCTCCTGAATACTATGAACTGTAGATTCTCAACATTCACCCTGAGAGCCCATAAAATAAATGTAATTATTTTGTTTTATTATATCTATTAATTAACTGTATGTGTGTATGTATTTGTGCACACATACATACCTATGCACACTGTGCTCAGAAGACATCCTGCAGGAGTAGAGGGTCTCCTTCTACCATGGGAGTATTGGTGAGTGAACTCAGGTCATCAGACTTGATGTCAATTGCTTCTCTCTACTAAGCAATTTTGCTGCCCATGTTCTATATTTCAACTGAGAAATTTCATGTTGTGTTAAGGAATGCAGATCCCTGTGGTCACACAGCTGGTGAATGACAGCTGGCACTGAAAAGGGTTTTTTTCCCTCTCATTCTAAAGTTTAAATCTTGTTTGTTTCAAATATGAAGAACATGTGATCCAGACCTGGAAACGTTTGTTTCTTCTGTTCTACCACTAGCATCTTGTCATCTTCCTGCTGTTGATCAGGAGCATCCAAGGAAGTACCCACTCTTCATTCCATTAGTTCAGCATTGCAAAAAGCACCCTCTTGCAATAGTTACAAGTAACGTCATAATAAAGGCACCATAATCAAAAGCAACTACATTATACAACATTATCATTTTTAACAATGAATTATGACTAATTAGACTTTGAATAGAAAAATCAAACATAAGTATATGAAGGCTCAATTTTCCATAGAGTTGACAAGCTGACCTTTTTAAGAGTTGAAACAAAAAATTATTTTTAATTAACATGACTAATCATTTCCCATCACAGTGAGGTAATTGGCTTTGCCTCTGAGTGGGGGCTGCCCTCAGCTCTATGGTGAGTTACAGCTGCCACATTTAACCACAGGGACTTTCTCAGCATCTATTACTCTAGCTCAGAAAATTTTCTGTTCGGAATGAACACACACACACACACACACACACACACACACACACACACAATCCTGTGGTCATTTGCACAGATGCTCTGCTCTGCCCCATCTTTCCTTTGACTTTTATTTCTATTTTTTCTTTCTCATTACTGCCTGCTCCTTTGCTTCTTCTT
The DNA here is from genome assembly GCA_030674055.1 of Rhabdomys pumilio. NCBI lineage: Eukaryota > Metazoa > Chordata > Mammalia > Rodentia > Muridae > Rhabdomys > Rhabdomys pumilio. Next base: position 71,508,250 of record JANHMN010000003.1, on the reverse strand, counting down.
TCCACCTAGTATCACATTCCTTAGCTTTCTTGTCTATTCTGTTTCTTCTTGCCTTTCTCCACACTTCCTTTATTCCTCTTCTTCCCGTCCTCCTTCATTACACCATTCCTTGCCTACTTGCTTTTGGATATGAATTTTCCAATGCCAGATGAAACTTTAATTCTGATTGCATTAATATTCATTTCTACTGTTGGTTTTATCATGAAGTTTTAGTAGATCTTGGCACGTAAATGAGACAAGGCAAAATCTGAACTTTTTCTGGCCTCCTTGTTACATCTTTCTCTTCTTAGCTATTTCTAAGGATTGTCAATCTGAATTTAGTCTAAATTGGCATTGCCTTAGGATCCAAGGAGGTGCTAGATCATAATGCTTGGAAGGTCACACAGAATTAGAAAGGTACTCTCTGCTTGATGCCTAAGACTAAGTCGGAGTGACTGTGAATCTAGAGGCTGGTCAATTTTCTTCTTACCATGTTGTTCTTAATTTTTTTTTTATTTAAAGACATACTATGCTGTCTGCATGCTTCTTTTTGTGGGCTCTCTCAGTTCCTGGAGTATGACCACAATGTAAACATGGTTCTGTTTTGCTAATATGCACACCCCTGTTATAAAAATGGAGAAATTATTTGGGTCAAAGATCAGGTACCCACACACTACCACTAGAACAGCATAGAGAAATGTTTGATTAAATAGATCAAAAAAGAAAATTCTACTGAGCATGGTTGTAGACACTTGTGTTTCTATCACTGGGAGACTGGGGCAAGAGTTCAAAGTTAGCTTGAGCTAAAGAGTAAAAATTATGTAAAGAAAAACAAAATAAAGGAGAAAACTTGCCATGATTCTCACATCATTGGGATTTGCTGCCTGGTTTCAGGAAAGATTTCTCCCCACAAGGGTATTAATGGTTATCTTCTCCATCTTCATTCTTGGGTTTTCCTCACTCAGCCCAGAATGTTATACCTGGGTCCTTGGTTTGCTCCTTATGATCTTGTGTTTTCTGATGTATTTATTTAAACTACCTAAACAAAGAAGATAGGAATGTATGTCTTTATTAAGGCTTCAATAATTTCTGATAAGTCAGCTTTCCTTTATCCACAAAGGATGTTTCCCTTGACCATTTACTCAATGCACATTCCCTTCCAGCTGGAAGGAATCTGCTCAATTTGGCACATTCTTCTGTGGATTTATTTTGTTGTTCATAGACATGTAGGTGCTGTTATAAAACCTTACTTTAAAGAACAGTTTAGGTTCACAGAAATATTGAACAAGCAAGGCAATAAACAAAATTCAAGGCAATAAAAAAAATAAATAAAACATGAATACTCCCATGATCACTGTTTCTAAGGGCTAATCAGAATGACCAAAATATCTGAGACAAATTCCCTGCTCTAGCCCAAAGCCTTGCTTGTTCTTTGACTATTTGTGTTTATTGTCTTGCTTGTTCCTTGACTATTTGCCTCTATTGTATTGCAAGTTCCTCAACTTAGAACTGACATTAATACATGCATGTAATTAAAATGATATAAAAACAAAAAGGAGGAGGAGGGATGGGATAAGAGATTTCTAGGAAGGGAAAATGGAAAAAGAGGATGGCATCTGAAATGTAAATAAATAAAATATCCAATAAATAAAAAAGAAAAATATTGAGAGAGAGGTATAGAGTTTTCATATATAGCTTGTTCCTTTATACATATGTGAGTCCTTCTTTCCCAGCTACAGAATGACAGCATTCTCACCAGGATAGGACACTATTTTAAATGGTAAGTCATCATTGACATAGGACAATATATCTAAGCAAATTTTTCTCAGTCTGGCATATTTACCCAATATACTCACAATCTGCAATGGTGAACCTATCACAGTTTGACCTCACTATTTTCTTTATTTGGGAAATTTGCTTGTTTCTGAGTTTGGGAATGACCATAGCAAAGCTGTGGGCAATGACTTTGTATGCAACTATCTGAACAGCTTTTTAGAAATAGTTCTAGACACAGACACAAGAATAGAATTGCTGAGTTAATGACATTACACTTTAAATTTTAGTTGGTTTTGCCTGCTTGGTTTCCAAAATGGCTATAAAATTTGAGAATCTGACTAATTCCATGAAAGATCATCCACATCCTCATATTATTATCAACATTTGCTATTATCAAAGATTTAATAGGCTGTCAACCTTATAGATGAGGAATCATGTCTCATTAGTGGTTTGTTTTCATTTTGTTAAGGAGCAGTAATGCTGTGAGTGTATCTTCTATGCTCATGGAACACTGGAATTGCCTTTAACTCTCTCTCTCTCTCTCTCTCTCTCTCTCTCTCTCTCTTTCTCTCTCATAATATTATAGCTTCCTTCTGATTCCAACATCTGCTTGACAATAATCCCTAATTACAGCAGAGTTTCTGTGTTTGGAGGCAGCTGTATCTAGATTTATTTGCCCATTGAGTCCTTGGTAAGGTGTGTGGCTGTGGCAAGTTGTACACTAAGGATGATTTGCTCCTCAGTCAAATCAGTTGGGGCCACAAAATGGCTTTCAACAGTATGGTTGTGTCCACTTATGTATTGAGATGAATCTTAATGTGACACAAGCAGCTGGTCATTCTGTTTGCACAATGGGGTTTTCAGTTCTGCCAAATTCACATAATAATTTAATCAGGTTCCATGTTTGGGATCTTGGCTGCATGATTTAGTATACAAAGTATATTCACAGTAATAAAGGCAGAGACCATATATTTAAAATATTGTTTAAGATTAAATCTTAAAGAATCTTACTCTATGTAATAATTTCTTATTTCCATACTTTTATTCTGAACTCATGGGTTAATTGACTCTCTGATGTCACCCTGACTGTGTGACACCTATGACTGTGCTCTGCTGTCAAATTATTAAGTGTGACTGATTGTCCTAATAGACCAATATAACATTCCTCTATCTTCCACAGATCTTTTGCTGATCAAGAAAACCCAGGCTTTATGTATTTCCAAGTCTATGCTTTTGGCTTGTGCTAACAGCTTTACAAATATCACTCCTAGTTCTGACTTTGATGAAGTTACTTTGTCTTTCTGAATCCCAGCTTCCTTACCTAGGTGTGAACCAAACAGTCACAATCTCACACGACTCTTACGGGGATTTGAATGAGAACACACACACACACACACACACACACACACACGCAGCCATCATTACTCCTTTTGTTTTGATCTCCTTCAGAAACCATCTCCCCAATAACTTTATCTTCACAGTTTGTCTTGTTTACTAAAATTCCTTTGTATAAAGCATAAACACACAATTGTTTTTTATTAAGAACTGAAAATCAAAAGATGTTATAATGACTCTTGTTTTTTTCCTAAATGTGACCAGTTATTTGGACTCAATCATAAACTGGTCTAGACATCAATCCAATACTGGGAATAACAATCTTCATTGGGAAGTCTGGCTCTGGACATTTTCAGAGACGTATTAGGAAGTTAGCTGCAGTTCTGTATGATGTTATGTTAGAAAGAGATAAAGTTGGGACAGGATCTGGATTTTAAACAAGTGTTAGCACATGTGTTACGGCTGTTTTAATTGTCAAGTTAAAATTCCTTTTGTTTCTTCTACAACATTTAATATATGTTGCATTGATTGTACTCTTTCTAATTGTGTTAGTGTTTTGAAATCCAGCATGTTAGTTACAGAGATCTATCGACCAGCTTTTGTTTTATTGCCCTGAATCACAGAACTTTCGTATTCAGAAAAATGTTTGCAAGTACTAGAAGAAGTGAATCAGGCTTTAAGCAGAAGCAAGAGGGTAGCAGGATTGATTATTGCTGGTATAAGAGCTTTAATTACATTAATTGCTAGCACCACTGCTTCCACAATTGCTTTGAAACAAGAAGTTGAGACAGCTACTTTTGTTAATCATCTAGCAAAAAATGTTACTAATGTGATGAATATACAAGAGGATTTAGATAGGCATTTGGAAGAGTGGATTGATGCTCTTTATCCTATTCAAATTATTGGAAAGAGGGTCAGAGTTTAAGAGTAAGGAGCCATCTCAAGTGTCATGCCAAATACCAATGGAGTTGTGTTACTTCTAAAATTTATAGGAACAGTCCTTATAATTAGGAAAATGTTAAAAGATACTTGCAGGGTATTTTGCATAATTCTAACACATTTCTGTGTGTTTCAACTTTACATAGTGAGCTTATGAATTTAAAGAATGCTGCTCTGCTGAGCATTGATGTGGCAGACTCTGCCGATAAAATTACCCATGGCCTGAGGTCAGTATTTCTATTTTGGTCAAGCTTCAAGATTGGCCTATATAGCTTGATCATGCTAACCATTTTTGTCCTGGGAGTACTTTTATTCCTGCCCATCATGTGAAACCTTGTCTTTAACAATATCATCATGTTGCCAGCCAAAATACATGGCTTGAACCTGAAAATGAATTTCCAGACAGAGTTATTAAATTAACAGGCTGGCAAGCCAAGGACGGGTAAGATTCTGCACAGAACCTTACCAACCTAAGACAGAGGTGCATTGCTTTTGATAATGTATGTTCCATGATAGGTAAGGAAGGCATTCTTGTCAGAATGACCTAAGACAGAATCAGTCTTGTTCATGAAATAAAAAAGGAGGAGAGGTGGCAAGCCTTTGGGGCTGCTTGGCAAGAATCTGACATGGGCCAAGGACAAGGAAGTGGGCTTCATTCAGGAATCTGACATTAGTCTAGAACAAAGAAGTAATTTCAGGCAGGAATCTAAATTTTAGACTAGATCAAGGAAGTAGGCTTTAGACATGAAACTGACTTTGGGCTAGGATGGGTAATTTTGGTCATCCTGATAAGCCCCTAGAAACAGTGATCACAATAGTGTTCATGGAACGTTTTTGCTTTGCTGGTTTTTGACTATTTGTGTTTATTGTCTTGCTTGTTCCTTGATTATTTTCATCTATTATATTGCTAGTTCCTCAACCTAGAACTGACCTTAACACTTGCATTTAATTAAAATGGTATAACAGTGAAACGGAAGAGGGAGGATAGGATGGGGGTTTCTAAGGAGGAGAAGTGGAGAAAGGAGATGGCATTTGAAATGTAAATAAATAAGATATCCAATTAAAAAAGAAAAAAGAATTCAGCAGTATGCACTACATTTTTAATGTAACTGTTGATGGATATCTAGGCAGATTCTTTTTCTCTGCTATGTACAAAGAGCTGTAAGGAACATGTATGTCCAGTAACATATGGAATATTTTGTGCATATGCCCAGGAGTGCTGTACCTCAACCATGTGGTTATTCTCACTTTATTCTTTTGAGAAAACCCCACATAAATGTCCATGTTGGCTTTGAATTAGGCCTGGTAGAAATGAAAATATTCTAAAGAGACACTTGGGTTTTTCAGTCAATCAGACTACTCTAACAGTGGACCCCCAACAAAAGGTGAATTTCCCTTGGAATCACAAGCTGGGCAATGAAAATATGCACCAGCCAGAGGAAGAACTTGTCTCTAGGAAAGAGATTTCACACATTGCTAACACAAATAGTCAAAAAAACAGCAAAGCAAAAAAGTTCCATGAACACTACTGTGATCACTGTTTCTAGGGGTTTATCAGGATGACCAAAATTACTCATCCTAGCCCAAAGTCAGTTTCATGTCTAAAGCCTACTTCCTTGATCTAGCCTAAAATTTAGATTCCACCTTACAGAATGAGAGTGAACCTCAATGATAGGCAAATGGTGAGTGGGACCACACTGACCAGAATGGTTTTATTGTGGATATCCTTGGGTCTCTATGTCAACTTTAGTCTCATGTCAGGAACCTATAGATAGATGGACTTTAGAGAGCACTAAATCCTTTCCCCCTCTTTCTAGTATAGCCATGTGGAGTACTTCTCCATTTTCTACTCTTTGTTAGTTTGACTGCTTTAGTTGGTTTCTTAAAGACAGGCTGAACCGACTGTGTGACAACAGACTGTGGCCTCGAATTTGACAGTAACTTCTCTAGTTGACACTTCCATGCATAGCATCCCTTGCTCAGTTGATGGTGGCTCTAAAGACTGATGTGCTAAATGAACCACATTTTCTGTATCCATTATTCTGTCATGAGATATCTGGGTTGTTTCCAACTTCTGGCTATCACAAACAAGGCTGCTATGAACCCAGTGGAACAGGTGACCCTATGGCATGGTGGGGCATTTTTTCCACAATGAAACACTACTCAGCTAGAGGGTGGACTGGGGTGGGGGAAATAAAGTCTGTAGTAGAAATAAATAAATAAATAAATAAATAAATAAATAAATAAATACATACATACATAAAAGATATAAAAAAACAGATTCTATGGGTATAAGGCTGGCTTCTTTCTAAGAAATACAACTAGTGGGAAAGTGTTAAAATGATGATGAATAATCCCTATGAAAACTAAAGTAATATTTGCAAGTCACAGCCTCACATAATGGCCTTAGATAAGTGTGAAATGACCTGATAAAAATTAAAAGTTGCTTGCCAGAATGAGATTTTACAGAGATTATCAACTTTCAGGAGAGCTATATTTCTAGACTGGTTGAGAAACTTCCCTTGTCCTGTTGGCTGCCCCTTTGAGTATCATTTTATCTTTGCCCATAGAGGAAACAATGCTTATTTTAAAACAAAATGTATTTAAAAACCAGAGGCTCCAGAGTGTTGCGGAAAAATCTAGAAAATGAAAACATTTCGTGATAGACAAGATCTTGGAGAGTGTGATATCATTGTTTCAAACAGGAAGTCATAGCATCATACCTAATATGGAGCTGGGATTCTGTGACCAGGTGGTTCTGAAGGGAGGGTGGTTGACATAATAATATAGAGACTGGGCATGCTATTGCAGAGAGACAGATCAAACACTCTTCTGTGTCCTACAGGGTGCCTTTCACACATTTGTTATAGCCCAGGAGCTGAGAAAGGTGGAGTTCTCGGCCACTGTGTCTGTGGTATAGGAGCAGGGTGCTTGCCTAGTACCTGTGACAACTTGGGTGAAACTTCACTGTTTATTACTTTTTGACAATTTTATAATATACTTTTTGGTTTCATTAGATTTACTTTTTGATAATTTTTAGAAATATACAATGTATTTTTTTTTTACCAGATTCACCCTATTTTTGTCTTGTTCCCTTATTCTGCTTCTGAACCCCTTCTTTCCAACTAACTTTCAGGGATGTAACTGCTGGCAAGTCGCCTATACTCTAGTAAATAATACCTCCATTCATGATTAAACTTTGTGAGTCTCTTTGTATCTGTGTGCCTCTGTGTCTCTTCTTTCTCTCCCCTTCTCTTTCCCCCTCCCTCTTCCCCTCCCTTCCTTTCTCTCTCTCTCTCTCTCTCTCTCTCTCTCTCTCTCTCTCTCTCTCTCTCCACACACACACACACACACACACACACACACACACACACACACACACAAACACACCTCCCCATCACCATCATCACAAATGACAACAGTGAAATGAATGCGTGATGGGAACTAGTTGAATATTTCTCTTTTTTCCCCTCTTTTTTTCGCTCTATTTTTGCACAAAACTTTAGTTATTGTGGTGGTTCCTCAGGCAGAACTAAGTAATTAAAGGGCCATCAAGGAAAAAAAAAAAGACTAACAAAACTTGAGGAGTCCAACTTCACTCAGTTTCATAGTAGAAACATAAGACTTTCCTTTTTTACTCTGACAAGATGATTTCTCACGAATTAAACTGACCCTGGAGTCACATGCTAGCTAAATATTTGTTGATGAAGTGTAAGCTTGAAAATGTTTAAGCTGGGAGTTAGCCCCTCTGGGTCCGTGCTACTTAATAGTCCCATTTTCCCCTTGTCTTCCTGTCTCATTTTCAAGAAGTCCTAAAAACAGCCTTAGTATGCATGTGCAAGTTGGTGTGTGTACATGCTTCTTAACTGCACTTTCTTTTCTGCTTGAATCCAGACTTTCCTTTCACATTCACAAGTAACATTTACAAGTGTATTGTAGAGGATGTGCTAATTAATGGATGTCCAAACATCTGGAGAGAAACACATGGAGATGCAGTTATCACACCATAAACAAACAGAGAGAGGGCGGACAGTTTGAACACATCAGAGACTGCTTGGAGTCAGGCATTGTACACTGTCTCTGCACCTGGTTATTATCAGTTTTGTTTGGAGAGGAAGAGGATTTTGTCTCCCCGTTTCTGTAGCCTGATGTAGTGCCTGATTCTGTAAACTAAGTGACTTTAGATTCTGAATGAGGGCCTCCAAGGAAAGGCAGGCATTATGAATTCTGCTGGGATTCAGAGACTGCCAGAGGCACACACTGGATTAACATGTTTTAACCCTCACCTTCAACTGGCCTGAAATTGCTTTCCCATCTCTTCTCCTTGATTTAATTAGTACTCCATTCCGTGCCCCAGCAGGTCTACACAAGCAACAACAATGGTAAAATTGTAGTGAGTACCTGCTGGGCACCAGACCATCTCCTGGGGACTTAATGTGCTCATTCACATCTCGCTCCTAAATAAGTTACCTTTTCGAGTTTATAGGGGAGACAATTAAAGGACACCAGGGTTAGGTGATTGGGCCAATCTCAGACAGCGATTTAGAGCATGGCTACTTTGGAGAGTCCTTGTTTCAAAGTTTATTTGCTAATCAATTTGCCTTATTTCTTATATATATTTTATATAAATGTATTTATATTTTATATAAAATATTATATATACATATAATATATGTACACATATACATGTATATGTATAATCACATACACACACACACACACACACACACACACACACACACACACACACACGTATTAGAACTGAGTTCATCAAGGTCATTTTGCTTAGTCACCCCTTACTCCAGAAGCACTGACTGGAAGATGACTCAGTAGAGTATGTTTCCTCTAAGGATCTGAAATGGTTAGTGTCCTTTGCTTCTATCAGTATAGCATTCAAATACCTTAACATTTGTAGAAGATTCTTATGACTCAATTATGATGGATAGCCAACTGTCTCCTTGCACCAGGCTCTAATTTCTATCTTTTCTTTGTGGTTGAGAAATTCCCATATATTGCCATTGGCTTGTCCCTTCCTTTGATCATCTAAATGTGAGTCTGCTCTTGAATGTCTTCTCTGTTCTCACTGCATGTGGCCTAACAATATTAAAATAATATAATTTCAGCAACTCAACGACATATATGTTTAATTCCAATGTCTTCATTTTGCTCTAGAAACTAACATATTCTGTATCCACTTGTTTAGTTTATTCCTGCTTTTGCCACTGGCTTCAAGATAGCCTTGAGTTCTTCACAGATTTTTTTCAATAGAGAACATTAGATAGGTTAGTACTCTGAATTCAAATGAAGGAAATATATACCTATTTCTTTGTACTGCATGAAAAACAAAGGATGCATAACTCTCTAAAACTCACATACTTCTCCAGTCATGTACTCATGTCTATGTGTCCTTCATTAAGAGGCGTCCTTAGAAATATATTCACAAAGGCATATTATGCAGCAGCTATTCCATATTGTATAGAAAGCAGCCTAAAAAGAGGTCTTTGATGGTCTTATTGGCCTTGACTTACCAGCATCCAGAACAGTACCAAACATTTAAGAGATAGCCAATGATATTTGAAAATAAAAGATAGAATACTTTAGATAAATATAATTAACAATTGAGGTTAAGTAGACAGTAAAATTGTGGAACAAAAGGTAGAATATAGAAATTATTTCATTCATATAGTTAACATAATAGATATTTTTCATTTTACTACATGTCAGCATATGTAAATTTAATCTTCATGCACATTGTACAAGACAGAAATATTTCCATAATATCTGTAGAAAGTGATGTATGTTAATATTACTGAACTTGGGTCAAGTCAGATAGTTACAATATATAATTATGGAAACAGGGAGTTCTGCATTGTATATATCATCAAATAAGTATAATACAAAGATCATATACTGTAGTTAACAATCAAGAGTGCCATACATGGGATTAGAGTACAAGAAATTGGTTCATGGCATTCTAAAATGTCAGCTAACATTCATGTGTTCTTATATCAGAGTGCATTAGCAGACATATTCTGGGACTCAACTGTAAGAACAAAGGAATATGGTCTCCCAACACTCCTTCTTAGCTCACACGCTATGGTGGTTTGAATAAAAATGGTCCCCATAGGCTAATATATTTGAAGGCTTGGTTATTTGGGATTGGCATTATTAGAGGGTCTGGCATTGATGCAGTAGTTGTGGACTTGTTGGAAGTTGGAAGAAATGTGTGACTGAGGGATGGGCTTTGAGGTTTCAAATATTCAAGTTAGACCCAGTGTTTTTTTCTTTCAGCTGTCTGCTGACCTGAATGTAGAGCTAACTCTTATCACCTCTCCAGCACCATGTCTGTCTATATGGTGCCATGCTTATTGCCATGACTAACAATGAACTAAACTTCTGAACTATAAGCCAGGCCCCAATTAAATGCTTTCCTTTACAGAAGTTGTCATAATCCTGCTGTCTTTTGTCAACAATAGAAATCCTAACAAAGACTTTAGCCACATTAATATTCCTGATGATGACTTGACAACAAAACACCATTAGGAATTATTTCATAGATTCTTAATCTGTGAATATTCCACTTTCCCGATTAACTTTGACCATGTAATATCTGGGCAAAGATATAACAGTGTTATTTTACATCTGAGTTATAATCCTAATTCTGACTCTGAGTCATCAATCTCAGGAAGCATTATGGTTTGATGTGTGGTACTCTAACATTTTAAATAATTTTTTAAAAGAACTTAAATAAAAATTCAATGACACTATGACATTTAAGTAAATGGATGGGACCAGAAAAAAAAAATGTTGAATGAGGTAACCCTAGGCACAGAACAACATTGTCATATACTTTCCAAAATGTGGACCTTAGTTTCGAACTATTTCTTAAAATTGAATCTATTTTTTTTCAATTAAAATTCAATGAGAGGTTCTTCTCTCAAACTTAAAACAAAATTTCAACCACAATTTCCCCTTCCTCCGTTCTTCCATCATCAAACAACCTCTTCTTTCCCTGGATCTTCTTCCCCTCTGTTTCCCTTCAGAAAAGAGCAAGCCTTCAAGAGGCAACAACCAAATATGACAAACCAAAATACAATAAGACAAAGCAAAAGCCCTTATAACTAGGGTACTCTATGCAACCCAAGAACAAGTGTCCCAAGAGCAGGCAAAAGAGTTAAGGACTCCCCAGCTACCACACGTAGGAGTCCTATTAAACACCAAGCTAGTAGCCACAACATATAAGCAGAAGACCTGGTGCAGGTATTGCGCTTGCTGCTTCTATCTCTGTGAGCCCATGTGAGTCCTGCTTAGCTGATTAAGTGAGCTTATTTTTTCCTGATATCCTCCACCTCCTCTGATATCTACAATCTTTCTGTCTTGCAGTATTCCTAGAGCTCTGTGGAGGGGGACCCGATGGAGACCTTCAATTTAGATGATCTCTTTTTATAATGTCTAGCTTCAGGTGTCTGCATTCTCTTTCATCTTACATCTTCTTGCACCAAAGAGGCTAGAACATAGCAGTGATGATTCCATACAAGTTCCAGTTTTACATCTCCACATTCAATGATTTGAGTGATCTTTGTCCTCAACAACCTGTTGTGCTCTCATGTTGCAGAAAGCAACTCTCTATCCTAATATCAGCCTGTGTTATTTGTCTTCATTAGTACCCCTGGGCCAACAACTCAATGAGTGCAACCCAGTCTCATGACTGGGAACCTTTCCTGGCTACAGGAGATGACCAGCCAGTTGAGACTAGGAGTCCCCACTAGCATCACCCTCATAGATTCCAGGAAATTTCCACTGAAGTAGGGTTCTATACTGCCCCTCCACTACTACCACTACCACCACCACCACCACCACCACCACCACCACCACCACCACCAACACCAACACCAACACCACCAACACCACCACTACTACCACCACACCACCACCACCACCACCAACAACAGCAACAACATCTTGCCAATTACAGCTCTCTCTCCTTCACACTTTCTCCCAACCTGATCTCTTCCTCTCCTGTTCTCACCCACTCCTAATATATCTAAAAAATATCTGTTCTATTTACCTTCCCAGAGAGATCTATGTATTCCCCCTTAGAGCACTCCTCTTTACCTAACCTCTCTGGGTCTACAGACTGTAACTTGGTTGTCATTCACTTAACAGTTAACATCTAGTTATAAGTGAATACATACCATATTTGTCTTTCTGAATTTGAATTACTTTACTCAATAAGATTTTTTTTCTTAGTTCCATTTATTTGCTTGCAAATTTCATGGTGTCATATTTTTGAAAGCTGAGTGACATTGTGTAAATGTGCCTGTGGTAGTTTGAAAATGCTTGACCCAGGGAGTGACACTATTAGAAGGTGTGACCTTGTTGGAGCAAATTTGTCACTGTGGGGTGGGCTTTGAGTGCTTCCTCCTAGCAGCCTGAGGATTCCAGTTTTCTCGTTTGCTTTGGAAAAAGATATAGAACTCTCAGTCCCTCCAGCATCATACTAGCCTGGATGTTGCTATACTTCCCACCATGATGATAATGGACTGAAATTCAAAATCTTTAAGCTGGCCCCAATGAAATATTGTCCTTTATGAGACTTGTTTTAGTCATAGTGTTTCTACACAGCAATGAAACACTAAGAAAGAACCACAGTTTCTTTATCCATTCTTCAGTTGAGTGACGTCTAGGTTGTTTCCAGTTTCTAGCTATTATGGGTAAAGCCACTATAAACATAGTTGAACCGGTGTCCTTATGGTAGTATGGGGCACCATTTGGTTATGTACCCAAGAATGGTGTAGCTGGTTTTTGAGGTAGATCCATTCCCAATTTTCTGAGGAACTGGCATGTTGATTATCATAGTGGCTGTACCAGTAATGGAGGAATGTTTTTGCTCCACATCCTCACTAGTATAAGCTGCCACTTGTGTTATTGTTCTTAGCCATTCTGACAGATGTAATATAGAATCTCAAAGAAGTTTTGATCTTCATTTCCCTGATGGCTTAAAATGTTGGAATTCATTTAAGTGCTTCTTAGCCATTTGAGATTACTCTACTGAGAATTCATTTTAGACCTGCATCCCATATTTCAATTATATTATTTGGTTTATGGTATTTTGTTTCTTGAGTTATTTATGTATTTTTGATATTAGTCTGCTATTGGATGTGGAATTGATCAAAAATATTTTTTGTAGACCTCTGGTTTGTCCAAATGACAATGTTCTTTGTGTTACAGGTGGTTTTTATCATAATATGGTCCCCAATTATTAATTGTTGATCTTAGTTTCTGTGCTATTGGTTTTCTGTTGAGAAAGTCTTCTCTACTGTCAATGCATTCATTGTTATTCCCCATTTCCTCTTCTATAAAATTTGGTGTATCTTGCTTTATGTTAAGGTCTTTGATCTACTTGGAATTGAGTTTTGTGCAAGGTGCTATATGTGGATCTAATTGCATTCTTTTATATGCAGACTTCCAATTTAACCAACACTATTTGTTGAAAATTCTGGAAAATATCTAGTGTGTGATTCTGGTTTCTTTATCAAAAATAAACTGTCCACATGTGTTTGTATTTATGTCTTTTTTTTTTCAATATAATTTCATGATCAATGTATTCTATTGTTACACCAATAGCAAGTAGTTTTGATTACCGTAGTTTTGTATAGTACAACTTGCAGTCAGAAATGGTGATACCTCTAGCAGTTCTTTTATTGTTCAGGATTACTTTAGTTATCTTGTTTTATTGTTTGTTTCCTTGATTCTTTTGTTTTTTTTTCCCTTATAAAGTTGAGAATGATCTGTAAAGACTTGTGTTAAAATTTTGTTTGGGATTGTGTGGACTCTGTAGATTTCTTTTGATGGATGACAGTTTTTACTATGTTAATCCCACCAATTTATGAGCATGGGGGAGCTTTCCATATTCTGATACATTCTATATTTTCCCTCAAAGAGTTGAAGATTTTATCATACAAGTCTTTCACTTGCTTGGTTAGACTTACCTCAAGATAGTTTATATTACTTGTGGCTATTATGTTGTTTCTCTGATTTCTTTCTCAATTTATTTATCATTTGTATATAGGAGGGCTACAGAGTTATTTTTTTTTCCTTTGAATTAATCTTGTATTCAACCACTTTGGTGAATGTGTTAATGTAGGAATTTCTTGTTGAAATCTTTAGGGTAAAATTTTATACTATTATATCATCTACTAATAACAATATTTGACTTCTCTCTTTCCAATTTGTATGCCCCTGATCTTCTTAAGTTACTGCTCTTACTAAAATGTCAAGTACTATATTAAACATGTAGGGAGAAAGTAGACAATCTTGTCTTGTTCTTGATTTTAGTGTAAATACTTTGAGTTTCTCTCCATTTCATTTTATATTGGCTGTAGGACTGCTCTAAATTGTCTTGATTATGTTACATTACTTGTACCTCTAATCTCTCCAACATTTTTATTATAAAGGCATGTGTTAGTGTTGGAGAGATTAGAGCTATTTTCTGCATCTAGTGAGATGATCATGGATTTTCTTTTTCTTTCAATTTATTTATATGATGAGTTACATGTTTCCATCACCATATAATTTTAATATGTGGAACCATCCCTGTACCCTGGGATGAAGACTACCTGATCCTGCTGGATTTTCTTGATGTGTTCTTGAATTGAGTTTGCAAGTATTCATTTTTTTTAGTATTTTATATTTAGTATTTTGCATCTATGTTCATAAAGGATATTGGTCTGTAATTCTCTTTCTTTGTTGAGTCTTTACGTGTCTATCCAGTAACAATGGCTTTTATTACTTTGTGCCATCTTCTCATCTTGGATGTTCTTAATTCATTTTCTTCTAGAGCTTTCAGGTATGCTGTTAGGCTGCTTGTTACTAGGAGCTCTCTCCATGTTGTTGGTGTTGCTATTATTGTTTGTTTTGTTTTGTTTTTTGTTTTTGTTTTGTTCTTAGCATAGGCATTTAATGCCATGGACTTCCCTCTTTGCATATTTTCATTTTTCCCATAATTTTGAGTATGTTGTGTATTCATTGAATACAATAAAGTATTTATTTCTTTATTTTTGCCTTGACCTATTTTAATCAATATAAAGGTGTTTAGTTTCCATGAGTTTTAACCTTTCTCTTCTTTCTGTTGTTGATATCCAGCTTTAATCCTGGTGGTCTGATAGGATGCAGAGTGTTATTTCATTTTTTTTAAACCAGTGAAGAGTTGATTTTTTTTTTGTCTGAGTATGTAGCAAATTTGGGAGAAAGTTATATGAGGTGCTGAGAAAAAGGTATATTTTGGGGAGGGATTGAGTAAAATGTCATGAGGGCATGACCTGTGATATCCACAGGATGCTTGGTCATGGAAGAAGAGAGACTAGTCTGAGGGATTAGTTCTTCTGGGAAGACAGAGCGAACAAAGAAGTTCTGTGTGCAGACTACCTGGTCCCTAGCTTTGATTCTGTTATTTTGTTTGTTCAACTTCAAGTTCCTACAGAAGCAAGGAAAATAGAAAGAACTAGAAAGAGATATTCTGTAAGAGAAGGAGGATATTATCACAGAGATGTTTTGAAAGTAGAAAAATAGAATACTGAATTGAAAATTTGAAGCAGGCAGGAATGGTATCAGAGACAGGAGAAGGTTAACCAAAGAGAAGAAGGTATGACAAACTCACATAGACACCTATCATCTTAAAATTAAATGGGAAATGAATTTTACAAAGTGAAAATAATTCAAAAGAAGATAACCTGTACACCTGGAAAATACTGTTCCTAGAAATCATAGATATCAAGCAAATTCTCAGTGCTAGAGATGGGACACTTGTTCTGAATTGTTGGTCAGGCAGGTTCCTAAAACCCCCAAAACAAAGCAGGCTATTACCATTCTCCCTGGTTTTACATCATAACTAGATGATAAGACTCTGTTGCTGTAGAGACTATACATCTTAGTTGCATGACATAGAGAAACAAAGCCGGAACTGATTAGAAGCTTCTTCCCTACCCGCTATCATCTATAGTCCCAGAAAGTGCTGCATAGGCTCCAGGAAAAATAAAGGATTCAGAGGCCTTTGTCAAGCTGTGAACACTACCAACCATGAGAACAATCTGTCAAGCACAATGTGCTGATGCAACAGTGAGGTTGCTGGTACGGGGAAGGTCATAAGTCCTGGGGTACAGTGGTTCACTATTTTCATTTAGCTACATCCACACAGAATCACACTGCCTTCTATATATCTATGTTTATACTTATAGATATACACCATTATTAGCTTAAATCAGAATAGCTTCTCTTACAGTGAACAGTGGCAAATGCAAAGGCTCCCAATTGTGTATGATGCTGAGAATAATTGGCTAGTAAGGGAAATGTCCCAGACATGGAATTTATATGAACACTCCTAGGACTGGCAAAAGCAAGAGGAGGTGGTAAGGCACTAGAGCCAGAAAACAGTGAAGGGCTGTTAAATGTCATCTTCTAGGGAAGACACAGTCATCACAAATGAGAAGTCACAGAAGCTTTGGATTCCTTCTTTGGGACTGTGAACTTTTGGGTCCAGCAAAAGTCTGCTATGGATGGATGAAGGAAAATCTCAGAGGTTCTCACCACTAACTGCTGAACTATTTACTAATGATAGATTCAGGGAGAAGTAGAATCAATGCCTTATGTTTCTTTCCCATTGGAAACCTCAGTGGATCATTCAAGCCAGGGGTCAGAAAAATGGCCTAAGTTAAATGCAAATAAAACTCAAAGTCATGAATTGGGAAAAAGATTGGTGTGGAAGTTGAATGTAAGATTTTATATGGATGAGAGGGAGTGAAATAGGTGGGGGAGGGGCACTAAAATGTATTAAATACATGAACAACATTGTCTAATAGCAAACTTCATAAAAATAAATGAAAGACTTGACAGTAATACAAACAATAAGAACAAAGCCAGAAAAAAAAAACAAAGAAAAAATTCAAGGGTGGTTATAGATAAAAATATAAGCTTGGTAAATTATCAATGATAAAAGTTGTCTAACTATCTGAACCACACTGCGCTTGTTTTCAAGTCAAGAAAGGTCATGTTATTTTGATATCTAAAAGGCCTTTTCCCTTTGCTTACTCTCTCCCATTCATGAATCTGAAAATATTGTTGACAACCCCTGCCCTCTTTGTGAGCATGGTCACATAAGAGATTGTGTCTGACAGGGAATAGAATGAGATGCATCTTTACAGAGTAGAAAATGAACAGTATGGAAATGTGCTAGTTTGCTGTGAGGTTGTTATAATTACATGACAACCAAGATAAGAAGGAGACATAATCCATGTGAAATGATAGTGTTTCTGTTTTTAAGACGTATGCTTATTTTAGGATTGTTTTACAGGGTTCACTTGGACCCGAAACTCCATTTCCTCTCTTATTACTTACTGTCTTACACTTAACACAAATATTTCATGAAGTTCTTAATATCATTTTTAATTTCTTTAAAATTTTATTATGTAAAAGCTTCAACTGAAAAAGAATCATGTAGTGAAATTGATTTAATGAATATCTATCCAGGTAAAGTAGCCATTCAAAACGAAAGCTATAGTACTTCACATCGAAGTTTATACTTTCAATATTAAATATATGTTTATGCATTTATCTACCACTAGATTTTTTAAAATATCCATGATAGATTTGAACCAAACAATTTGGTCTGCCTGCTGTTTCATAACTCATGTTTATTACCTATGTTGAGTTTTTCCTCAAACCCCCCAAATTTAGCTTTTCTAGCTCTTATTAATTGAAATCACACTTTATTGAGAAAGATTCTTTTGGTTTTGTGTGTGTTCTTTATATGTTCCAAGATTCAATTCATAGTATTCTATTGTGGTTTGGTGTTAATTAAGCTGAAATTTATTTTATTTGTGTATATTAATTGTACATAGTACTGGGATTCATTAAAGATGTTGTCATACAAGTATGTGATGTACTTTCCCTGTGTTCATTCCATATCCTCACTTCTTTTCTGTCCGCCCCTTCTGCCTCCCATTAGTGATTCTACTAGACATGAGCAGTTACCTTTTCATATCATGTATATGCATGAAATTTTATGTATCAATAAAAAAAATCTAAGACCCACAGATGAGCAAAACCACTAACCAAAGAGTACAGCTGAGGGAACCCATGGCTCCAGTTGGATATGTAGTAAAAGATTGTCTTATCAGGCATCACTGTGATGAGAGCTTTTTAATCTTATGGAGGCTCAATGACCCAAGGTAGAGGAATGCTAGGGCACTGAGGCAGGAG
Source organism: Rhabdomys pumilio (assembly GCA_030674055.1). Classification (NCBI taxonomy): domain Eukaryota; kingdom Metazoa; phylum Chordata; class Mammalia; order Rodentia; family Muridae; genus Rhabdomys; species Rhabdomys pumilio. The sequence continues at coordinate 71,489,965 of JANHMN010000003.1, read as the reverse complement.
TGGGTGGGCGGGTGGGGGAGCACCCTCATAGAGGCAGGTGGAGGAAGAGGGGATAGGGGATTTGTGGAGGGGAAACTGGGATGGGGGATAACATTTAAAATGTAAATAGGTAAAATAACCAATAAAAAATAAAAAAGAAATATTTGCCATATTGAGTGGCTTAATTTGTTTAACATAATAATCACAATTAGCATCTACTGTCCTGTAGGTGGCAAAGTTGTGTTCGTAGGTGTATATATGCACCATATTTTCTTTATCCATTTCTCTGTGGATGGATATCTAGCTTCATGAGATACTTGAGATATTGTGAGTAGGGTGATGATTAATATTTGATACACAAATATCTCTTTGATATGTTGTAGGAGTCCTTGGAGTGAATAAAGCCAATTAAAACTGCATTTATGTTCTGTCTCACCCCAGTCAAAATGACAATCATTAAGAAAACAAATAACAAATGTTGTTTGCTTATGACGACTTTTGCAGCCTTGAAAATTATTCATGGATAGTTTATAGAAAGTCTTTAATAGTTATTTGTCATTTCTGATTTTATTTGTATAAGTAGACTGGTACAGTGTGGTTGAGCTAACAGGACCAGGGATCCAAGTGTTGCTTTTGTTACATCACAGCAGCATCACTTTGCAGTGCTGATGTTGACTTCGAGCACCTTAGGCAGAGTTCTGTGTTTTTTTTTTCTCTCTTTCTCTTTATTCTCCTGCTTTCATTCTCATTTTTCAGTTGAAACTGTTTGGATATGTCACTCTGTACTTATCATTTTTGAGAAATGGAAAGTCAACATCCTGTATTCTTTATGTGAAATAAACTCATTGGGGCCATTTCACCATGTACCTTCTCACAATTATTTATTCTATTACTTAATGGCACAGTATGAACTCATGTCTATTGGCTCTGTACATTGAGTCATCATCCGGTTTTCTGTTTATTTTGCTGCTGGGATTGATTCAGTTACAAACAGTTAGAGCTCTTCCAGATGAGTGTTGGGTTGGTTAGACATGTTCCCATCATTGTTGCCTCATCCGGTTTGTTTGGTTTTCTCTTAGCACTTTATTATTCTTCATCCCTGAAATATGGTCCAGATTAATCTTGTGTATTTGCTCTTCCAGTCAAATTCAGCCATTTCTTCAAGAAGTTCTTGTACTTATTACTTTCTTACTAGAGATTAGTATTAGATATTATGACCAGGGTACAGCTATATCCTTTGTAAGTAGAGTAATATTGCTTCAAGGACTTCACAATTGTAAAGGAGAATCATGTGTGTATTAACTACTATACACAGACACACAGATACACACACACACACACACACAGACACACACACACACACACACACACACATACATACACACACACACACATATGTATTTCCACATGTAGTCATATATCCCCAAGCTAAACTGAGTTCTATAGATGTTCTCAAATCTAACCCTGTCAAATGGATTATAATTGCCCTTGGCATGACTTATTTTCACCCAAACACTGAGAAACACAGCTACCACAGTCAATGATACATTTATTTAGTTTTTTTTTTATTTCAGTGTATATTCCTAGTAGTATATATAAGACTTATCTGTGAGTATTTGATGAAATTTTCTTAAACTATAATACTTATAAAATAGGTTGGTATTTTGTTGTTTGTTTTTTTCTTTAGTTTTAGAGATTACTCTCATTTCCAAAGTCATATATCAAAATCATATGTATTTAGTGAGGTTGTTTCATGTATTTATACCAATTTTTACCTAAACTTACTACATTCTGCATTCCACCATACTGATCTCAACCTATTAAGTAGTTTTCAAAGTTGACTTCAAGTAAAGATTATCCTTTTCTGTAAGGTTTATGGGTTTGATAACTGCTGAATGTCTTACTTTTTTCATTACTTAGTTACTAAATAGCTCTGTCACACTGAAAAATCCCCTGTGCTTGACTTATTCAGCTGTATTGCCCCAAATTTCAGACCATTACTGGGCAGTCTTTTGTCTATATAATTTTGCTTTACCTAGAATGTCACATGATTAGAATTATAAATGGTGTGTATTTTTCTGAATGACTTTTTAAAATCCAATAATGTGTACATAGGATTCCTCTTTGTCCTTTTCATTACAGGATAGGCCACTTATTTTACCACTGAGTATAACTCTATTTTATACATTTACAACCATTTACTGATTAAAGAATATGTTTGCTCAGTTGCTTCTACTTTAATTTTGAATGGACTTTCTATCCATATACATTTTTTGCCTAGTCATAAATTTCCAAATCAGTTGGATAGTGACTGATATGCAGTGTTTATAACAAGCTGCCAAATTGTTTACTAAGGTCACTTATCATTTTGCCATTTAACCAGCAATGAATAGGTTGTATCCTGATCAGCACATGGTTTTATCAGCTTTTAGATTTTGACTATACTAAGTATTAATTATATTATATATTATAATTAAGTATATTAATATTATAGCTGTTTTCATTTGTAGTTCAAAACTGGCAATGTTGTTTCATGTTTGTTTGCTTTTGTTTTGCTTTGTAAAAATATGCAATCTGTACATATCCTAGTCAAGGTATCTGCTTGTTTCTGTTTTAAGATTTGACCAGCTTTTGTTATATTCTTATGTTTGAATTACGATAGTTCTTTGGATATTTAGTTATACCTTTATTTGATAGTAGAATAAATATTTCTTCTTTGTGGGTTTTCTTTTTTAAAATGCCTTTCAGAAAGTGCTTTTTATTTATTTATTTATTTCAATGAAATCTCAGTTTTGGCAAGCAGAAGAGTGATTTCCTATTCCAGCTGAAGAAAATGTGATGATTTTGCTTGTGAGATACATACACATTCATGTGTAATGTAATTCATGTGGATATGTAAGTATGACTATTCAAGCCTAGCTAATGAATGCATTCCTGCTCATGCTCAGTTTAAGATCACAGCTCAAGAAACTAAGGTTTGCTCATGTTCAGCTGATGCTTATAGAGCACATATTTGACAGGTTAAAAGGTTGTAAAAGAATGTCTTTGAGCTTGCCCAGTTTGCATCATAGAGATGGAAGATAGGCCCACCTATGAGCATGTTCATTTTCCGATACACACTTCAGCTGAAGAGCACAGAAGGGAAAGTTTGACAGAAGAGGTTTCCTGACAGATACTTGTCTGACTCAGTAGCAAACAAAACCTTATTATTTCATGTTGCTCATTCTGTTGTGTTTTGATCTTACATGGGGCAAGTTTACTCCTTTTATTTCTTGCCTATTTCTTTCTTTTGGGAGGAGAACATATTTATCCCTGTTCCACCGTTGTGTATTTGGAAACAGATAACTTTAAGAGAATTTTTCACAGTCTCACAGAAGGGAAGCTTGCTCAGGTTGAATCATATCTTGACTCTCACTACTTTCTGATTTATTTTATTTCTTATCGGAAATTCTTTACTTTTTCTAGGATCCTGTATTAGCTACTTTTCTATTGCGATGATAAAATACAATACAAGTTAGAAAATAAATTGAGTAACTGGGCTTCCTCCTCCAAGTTAGTGTCCATCCTGGCAGAGAGAAGGTGGAGCAGCAGAAACAGCGGAGAGCTTACATATTGAAACCAAGAGCGAGAGGCATGGAGTCCACTGGGGTGGGCAGGAAAATTTTCAAACCTCAACATTCACCCACTGTGCATACCTTCTGCAAAAAGGCCACACCTCATTCTCAAACACATCTATGAAATGGAGACCGAATATTGAACCATATGAGCCCGCAGCACTCAGTCTCACTGAAACCACCACAGAGAACATACAAGGCACTTGTTTTCATCACGAGTCCAGATACACACATATTATTATTCATTTGCTGCCATTATCCTTCCCATTGTCCTCTCCCCCTCCCTCCATTTGGTCACCTTGCTTCTTTATGTTAGCATGGCCTCTTCTTGTCCTCATTTTTAATTTTAATCCATCACCCTTTCCATTTCCTGCCTCTCTTAAATTTTTCATTGGATATTTTATTTACATTTCAGATGCCAACCCCTTACCCCATTTCCCCCCCTAGAAAACCCCTATCCCGTGCCCCCTTTTGCATTTAGCTTTTATACAATTTTTTTAAATGTTAATCAAAGGCTTTATAAGTATGGTAATGCTCAATCAGAAGTGTAACCTATTACCCAACCTAGGTATGTAAACTATCTTTGACTGGTGAAGACACGTGAACTTCTGCCTCCATGCCCCCTCTCTCTTTCTCTCTCTTTACCTAGCTTCTCATCTACTTCATCTTCTCCTCTCCTTACTCCATTTTTTTCCTCTCGGTGCTCCCTCCCCTTAGCTCCTCCTACATATTACACCTCCTGTTAAAATAAAACTTTTCTCTCAAAATACAATTAGAGCATAATTATTCCTATTTGTACCAGTGAGGTACAAGATAGTCTCTCTTAAATTTTTAATCTTTTATGATTTTCTTTCTAGTTTTGATGCAGTTACACAAAGAGAGATGCACACTTACATACATACAAATGTTACATTAAATATGGGTCCCAATATGAGAGAAAGCAAGTGCTATTTGTGGTAGGACCTAGGAACCTCAGTTTTTCAAATAAATACATATAAGCCTCAGAGCAAGATATAAGCCAGTCTGAGCTATATAGTAAGTAAGATCTCATCTCAAAATAAAAGAGAATTTACATAAAGATACTTCCAGTTTCACCTTTGATGCATAAATATTTTAGAAGCCACCAGTTAGTTTGTACAAGAGACAACTGAGCAGACAGGAAACTATTGACTTTTCTTGGAGTTCTCAGAAAATGGAATTTAGAGGTGCAACTCTCAGCTTCCCAGCTAAAGAATCAAGTGAACTTAAAGAATGGCAGTGAGATCAACTTACAGAGAGGAGAAACCACTCCAGACAAGAAGTGTAGAAACACTTAAATAATAATTATGATGAATTCCTGGCTGGGCAGTGGTGGCGCACACCTTTAATCCCAGCACTTGGGAGGCAGAGGCAGGCCGATTTCTGAATTCGAGGCCAGCCTGGTCTACAGAGTGAATTGCAGAACAGCCAGGGCTACACAGAGAAACCCCGTCTTGAAAAACCAAAAAAAAAAAAAAATAAATAAAAGAATTCCTGGAGGTGAGATTCAAATAGCATGAGAAGCAAAAACCCCTGGGCTGCAGTCTTTGGTAGGACACACTGGGTACTGTGGGTTTTAAAGTCAGCAACACATTGACCCAAGGATTCACATGTGTTGAATATGATGAAAACTCCTTCCTGGCATTGATAAGAAATACAGTAGTTCATAGAAGTTGTAACCCCAGAATGTCCTAGAATAAAAGGCTACATATTTGTAGAAGGTGTGCAAGCTTGGTCTTCATATGAAGCAGGAGGCTTTCTCTCACTCTGACTCACTTGTCTGCCATTGAATTTTCGTCCCCAGCTGAACTTCCTGGTTTGGTTTTAGTGAGAGAAGAAACTGTGTTTAGTTCTGCTCTGACTTGGTCTTAGGGTGGGTGACATCTAAAGGGGGCTTCCAGTTTTCTGATCAAAGGAGGGGGTTATGGGTGGAGGGATATGTGAGGCTGGGACTGGAGGGATAGGAGTGAGCTGTAAAGTGAATAAATGAATTAGTTAATGAAAACTAAAAAGAGCTAGTCATGAGAAGGTAAGATTACATCAGAGGTTTCCTCAGCAAAGAGGGGGAGGATGGTCACATCTGCCGCTCCAGTGTCCTCTAGTCCTATTTTATCAACCAAGGGGACATGGAGCACTGAAAAAAGCAACAGTTCTAAAGTTCACTGAGAAGCAGGCCTGATAAAATGCTGAGAGCTATGCAAAATGTTATAGAACACCCCATGTTTCTGCACATCCTATCACTATGTCAATATGGTGTCAGCATAATAGCAAGTTGTACGTTTAGTGGCAGCAAGTTATAAATATTCTCTGAGGAGGCAGTCTCAAGGGAAAAATTCCAAGAGGGGAGCATCAAGGATATTGGAGGACTCTGTAGCAGCTGACCTCATAAACTACAAGAAACACCAAACAAAGCCAGAAGCTCTCCTCAAATTAACGTTAAACTTCAAAATGAATGCCCTCCTTATCACTTCTTACCTACAAGTCAATTTCATCAACTTTTAAACTGAATATAATAAGGCATGCAGAAGATAATAAGAACACTCCATCTGAAAACATTAAAGCGTCATTCATCAGAATCAGCCTCAGATAAGACACAGGTGTTGGAGTTCTAAGGTAGGAAATTATAAATAACTATAATTAATATGTTAATGACTCTTATGGAAAAAAGACCACACGAGATAACAGATGTGTAAGTCAGTGAAGAGATGCAAACCCCAAGAACAAGAGAACAGGGAAATACAGAAGCAAGACTCCCAAGTCAGACAGAGATCATTCTTTTAATGCCTCATCAGCAGACTTGTTCAGCCAAGAATCGTTGAATTTAAATCTAGGTCAAGAGGAACCTGACAAACAGAAGTGGAAGAGAAAAAAGCTGGGGAAAAAAGCATGAGGCAGGGCATCACTAATGATGGGATACTTCCTTGTGGTTCTGTATCACAGAGGGTCTTGAGGAATGCACGTGGGGGAAATTGTGCAGTGAGGAGTCTTAAAAATCAGTGAGTGATATCAATTTGAAGATCCACAAAGCTCAGATAAAATAATTTGAATATATTTTCTTTAAAACTTAGAAAACAAGCAAACAAAAATATTAAAAGTATTTGACCACCAAAATCACAAACAAACAAACAAATAAACAAGAAAAACAAAACCAAACCAAAACTTATCCAGTAAGAAACATAGGTAAGAATTACAGCAGACTTCTCAAAATAATCTTGGCCAATAAGACAATGGAAAGGGAAATATTTAAAATATTGACAGAAAGAGACCACAACATAATTTAAAATATCTAGTGCCACTACGTTTCAACTGTGATAGAAAAATAAAGACGTTCTCAACCAAATACTGACGTACTTTATTATCAAAAGGTAGGAACTAAAAGATTTGCTTCTGGATGAAGGAAATAATACAAGATAGATATTTATATCCTCCCAAGACAAGTAAGCAACAAAGAACTAATAAATTAGAAATATATTTAAATATAATTATTTAATGTAATAGTAATGAGTGCCTGGGATCACGTACAATGTTATGGAATTACTTGGCATATAGAGGTCGCTTTTCAATCCCTAGCACAACAGAAATAATACTAATTATGTACTTGATGACTGAAGCATAAAGATTTCTGGAAATAATAATAGCTATAGCATAAGAGATGAAAAAAATATTTGGAAAGAAGGGTAATTTGTTGTGAGTTGTCTGTTCTGTAGGTGAAACGGTATTTTTCTATTTAAAGTGTATTGTAAATTCCAGGCAAAATACTAAATATTTTTGCTTCATTTTTCAACATTCTCCTGTGGTGTTGAAGATTAAACTGAAGGCTTATTGGATGGATCAAGGACATTACAGAATGACCTACAGAGTCACATAACCTGGGCCCATGAGGGCTCACAGAGAGACTGGATCACCAACCAAAGGGCATGTAATGGCTAGACCTAGATAGACCGCATAAATATTTGTGGCAGATGTATATTTTGGTTTTCATGTGGTTCACCTAACAATTGGAGCCAGGGTTATTTCTGATTATGTTCCCTGCCACTGGCTCCCCTTCTCCTATCTGGACTGCCTAGGTTGGCCTCAATGAGAGATGTGCTTAGTCTTATTGGGACTTTAGGTTCCAGGGTGGGCCAATACCCAAGATGATTTCCTTTGAGAAAAAAGAGTTGGGGTAATTGGGGGAAGGATTTGTAAGGGCAGAACTGGGAAGAGAGGGGGAAGGAGGTCTGCCATAGGAAGCAAACTAAATAAAAATAAATAAATTATTGCCAAAAAAATTGAGAGCCTGTATTTGTTATACAAGCAATGTACTAGATCCCCAGCCTTCATCATTTTTAAAGAAGTATAATAGAAACATTAAGAGAGAAAATTAAAAGAAAAAAGACAAAAGGAAAGAGAAGAAGATACTATCATTAGTTGAAAAAAGAGAAAACAAGACAAATATTCACTTCCATGTAAACCATAATGATTTTAAGTTTTGACTATTTAAATATGAAGGTGTAAATATGGAGATTTCCAAAGTGAATAAATGAAGAAGCCTCAGATACATAATGCCCATAGGCAGGACATTTTATGTGTTAATATTACATTAGTTAAAAATACATAAGTGGAAAAAGTTAGACTGTATGAACTCTAACAAAAAGAAAGTTGAAATAGCTATGCTAGTGTTAGATACAGGAATTTCTGAAAGGGAGGGTATTAAGAATAAAGAAAAACCCAAGTAGTGCTGCAGAGATCAATGGTCTGAGTAGACATAACAATTAGGAAACTGGGCATGCCTAACAACAGAACCAGTATGAGATGAAAGTAGCATAGGTGCCACGGGAAATAGATCAGTTCATTATTAATTTGCAATGCAGATTCCAACATCACATTTTTATAAGTGCTATCTCATCTAAAAAAGGAAAAATAATCAGAAAAGTTATAGATGATTTGAAAAAAAGGACATCATTTTCAAACTAACTTGGATCAGTTATCAATACAGTTATTATGCTGTGCTGTTTTCTACACAACAGCAAATCTAAAAGAAAACATACAAAATATAGACTATAGTGGAATAAAAATTAAAATATATCATCTATAAGCTAGGTACAATGAAATCATAGCTTAGAAAAAATATAATAAGGAAAACACATTGGAATAAAGGAGAAATATATAAAAATCTATAACCTAAACTGTCCCCTAAAAATTAAAATTAAAACATTTTTAACCAAATCAAGCAGTAGTATAATGAAACAAAATTCTAAGTAGTAATTAATGAAATAAAAAATAAATCAACACAGAAAAATAAGAATACAAAGAATTAATTATATGGGATCAAGCCAATATGGAATCTTATTCTTGGAAGCTTAGCCCAATAAAGGTATGGAGATAAGTCAACAGCACAGAGACAGCAACATTGTGAATATTGTTCCTGTGTACATTAAGAAGGGGTTTATGGGATGGTTTGGAGTGAAAAAAAAAGAAAGAACAGATTTAGTAATTATAATCTCAAAGCAAAGCAAGCTAGTAAATACTAAACAAACTCCATGCACTCATCATCTTAGATGTAAGACATCAGTCATGAAAGATGTGACTTTTAAAATTGAACACAGAGAGCTGAATATTTCCCTATTACCCAAATAAAATTATTAACAAATTTTCTAAAACAGGAATCACCAGGTTTAGATAATTTCACTAGAAAAATGTAGCCAATGTGTAAGGAGAAAATTATGGCAATTTTATGAAATCTGTCACAAATAGTGAAGCAGAGAGAACACTTCTAACTCAATCTATGTTACCACATGCTGTAAGTAGGAATAAATAGTCTTCAGAAGCATGTATGAAGGCACCATAAACCACATATTAGAATTCAAATTTAGAAATTTATGTTAGAAATTATGTATCACTGTGATGTAGTATTTATTCTATCAATGTAGGTCTACCATAACATTAGAAGATGAATGCAGCCCATGGCACATTAAAGGAGAAAATTGTTTGGGTTATTTCAATCAATGTGGAAAGAACATCTGACAAAATTAGCTGTAACCCCCATCCACACCTCTACCTCCCAAGGGTGTGCATCTGTTGTTTAAGTGTTCCTGTAAACCATGGCAAGGATAGTCACCAGCACTCTGCCTAGAGATATGAATGGAGTCCCAAGACAACCCTAGACATCAAGTCCATGGCAACACCTCAGGCCCAGTCTACCCTCCTAGACTCACAGTTATGAATGTTTTCTAAAGCACCTTTAACTATGGTCTCCTCTAGCCTTCATGAGCAGAGACTGGTTTACTGCTAAAAAGTAGGGAAAATACGTAACATTTGTTTTTCTGAGTGTGGCTTGCTTTACTTCACTTTTTATGATGACCAACAGCCCCATCCATTTTTCTAGAAAGATAATTTTATTCTTTATATCAGAAAAACCATCTAATATGTAAAGACTACCATGTGTTTTCAATTTATCTATTGATGGAAGTCACGACTGATCCCACGACTTGGCCATGGTGAATAGTACCTTAGTGAACATGGAGGTCTCTCTCTCTCTCTCTCTCTCTCTCTCTCTCTCTCTCTCTCTCTCTCTCTCCTTTTACCCCTTCCTCCCTCCTTCCTTTCCTCTCTCTCCTTTCAATATAATGACTTTGTTCCAAGTTTTTTTTTTTTTTTATTTTTAGTACATAACTACAAGTTCTCTTTTAAGTCTTTTGAGGAGCCTTGGTATCTATATTAATTTCACTCATTTATGTTTACAGCCGCATTGTATAAGGAATCCAGGCCCCCACTTTGTATTATTGCCAGCATTTGTTGATGTTTATCTTATTAAGAATATTCATTCTGACTGAAGTAATAGTTCCATTTAAGTGTGGTTTTAATTTGTATTTCCATGAATGTTAAGGGTGTTGAACACTGTGTTTATTCATTCACTGACCATTTTCTTGTCATCTGCTCAAAACTGTTTGTCCATTTATTGATCGAACCATTTTGTCTTTTTATATAATTTGTACATTATTGGTTTTAATTCTTTTTCTGATGTATACATGGCAAATATTTGGTTCCACTGCTTTCTTTTCTGTGCTAAAGCTTTTTAATTTCAAGCTATCGCACTTACTAATTTTACTTGTTATTTGCCAAGCTGTTATGAGGTCCTGTCAGGAAATTTCAGCCTATATCTGTATCTTGAAGTGCTTTTGTTTAAAAATTTTAAATTTTCCATTAAGACCATTGATCTATGAAAAATATTTTTTCATAGGGTAAATGATATGAATCTAGTTTCATTCTTATACTTATCTAACACTTTATATATTCAGTTTTTCCAAAGTCATTTATTGAAATGGATGTCTTTTTTTCTAGGGAATGTTTTTGACATCCCGGTCAAAATCTAGGTGTAGTCAGAGCAGTTCACATCCAGGTCTCCTATTCTAGATCAGCCTATTTGATTTTGAGACAGATGTATGCTGGTTTTAACACAAGTCTGTAATTGTATCAATGTTCTCTAAAATGGGGGAACCTACAGGATGAAGATATAATAAAATAGTTTATCTAGTCAGCTCACTTCACAACAGTAACAACAGCCGAATTCTACCAGGCAAGAATCTGATAACTGTTTACTTATTTTGCCCAGCGGAGTGTTTAGCAAGCCTAAACTCATACTGAAACAAATCAGCTCCATGTGAAGTGTGTTCCTGACTGGTCTTTAGTCAACAAAGGAGGCTTGGGGACACTGGTTCTGATATAAACAAAGGGGTTCTCAACAGTAGCAACTGTATAAAGTAAGCCAGAGGAAAGAAGGAAAGGCAAGCCAGCAAAAGACTGATAATGTTTCCTCTGCCATTGTCCCCTTTACTCTTTACTACCGGAGATGCTGCCCATATCCGGGGTAGGTCTTTAACTAATTTCACATTAATTATGGCAATTTAGAAAGTTCCTCAATTAGAACTTCCTAATCAGGGACATCTAATTGCTGGCAAGTTGACATTAAAAATCAGCCACCACAGTAATATCAGCTGTTGCCACTCCTATCATGCATTGACTTTTGCTTAATACGGTTTGAGCTGTTCAGAGTCTTTTGTGCCTTCCTGAGTGCTTTAAAACTGTCTTGTTCTATTTTGATGATGACTGTCCTGAAGACTTTTGATAAGAGCTTCCTTGTAAGCTTTCTTCCTCGTAGAAATGACTGTAGGTCATTTCTGGTAATATAGCCATTTTCAAAATGCTTATTTAGCCAGCTGACAAGTTTGGAAGGTCTAGCTCTTGTGCAGTATTGTTTCACTTTCTTTATTCAAAGTTCTTATTGTAGATAAATTTCTCCCTTTTTCTTGGCTATATTTCTAGATACTCTTGCAAGTATGATCAATAGGCTTATCTATCTGATGTTAATTATTGCTAATAATGTTCATTATATGCATGTTAATTATTATGCATAAAGAACTACTGATTTGCTTGTGGATCATCTATTCTGTTACTTTGATAAGACACTTATGAGATATAAGATTCTATCAATGGAATCTTTAATGTATTTTAATTACCTGAGTATATCACCTGTGAATAGGACCAATATTCACAACATCTTTTCTACTTGTATCCATTTTATTTTTTTCTTGTCTTATTAATCTAGCAAAGACTTCAAACATTACATTAAATAAGAGTGAGCAGAGTGAATGACCTTGTCTCTGTTCTGTTTTCAAATGAAATGCTTTCTGTTATTTTCTACACTTAGTTTTATGTTGATTTTATTTTTGAGTCTATTTATGTGTCACATTACACTTAAAGATTTTTCTATATTGAATTATTTTAACATCTCTAGAATGAAACCAACTTGGTCCTGTGGTATGATATTTTTAATGTGTTCTTGAATGTAATTTTCAGGTATATTATGCAGAATTTTATGTGCATATTGATAAGGCAAATTGCTCTTGATTTTATTATTTTATTGCACACTTGTTTGATTTTGTTATGGGGGTAGTTATAAAATAAAACTCTCTAGGGCTGTGGGTCTTGAGTCTGCTCTGCCACAGAGTGCAGCTGCTTGGGGAGGCAGGGTGTGGGGATTTTGACTGTGCTAACCCCATGCAGTGCTGGGCTGTAGGGAAGCTGGGGACACCACTCTTGGCTTGGGGAAGCACAGTTTGAGATTGGGGAAGCCAGAACTGGATCAGGTGTCCTCATGCCTGTGGTGAACCCAAGGCCTTTGGGTTCTCAGGCTCATGGACATCCAGGAGTGAATGGGAATCATTGAGATTGGAATCTGGGCCTGCAGCCTGGATCTAGCCCAGGGCCAGGGGAAGCGAAAAGGATAGCTCCAGTTAGTCCCAGTAGGAGAGTCCTTGGCTTGATGGTGGACTTGGTGGGGGTTGTGGCTGGGATTGCAGAGAGGCCTTCTACTAGAGATTAGACAGTGGCTCTGTTGGAATAGGCCTTCTCCTTGGCTCCCCATGGTGGATCCTGATGAAAAGAGACAGTCCATAGTTCTGAATCGTTTTTTTGCCATAGTGGAAAGTGGATGCATAAAACCATATCCCACTTCTCAGGGTGGGCCTGAGATTACATACCTTTTGCAGGGAGGAATGTCTGGGAAAAAAAGCTTACTTGCTAAGCCCTCTTGGCCTCTAGGTACCTCATTAACATGGAGACCTCTGTCTTGAGCCTGCTTGACCTGTGGTCATGTCCCTTTTATGTAAGAAGCATGGCACCTGTTTTCCAAGTCAGGAGTCTGGCAGGGAACTGGGAGTCACCTAAGCCTCAGGTATGTGCCCACCAAGTCTTCAGGTCTTGACCTGCTCTACCTTACCCAACTTCTTGACATGGTTTTATGTCCCACAAGACTCGTACTACTTTTTTTCTTTATTAGTGTATTAGTGTTTTTTAAAAAACAGAATTCAGCAGTGAGTCTTTCTGGTTCTGGTATTTCTTTTGTCTTATGCTCATTAGAGATCTGTTTGCATTGTTTGTATTATCCTCATTTCATTTCATTCATTTCATGTTCTGAAATGTATCCATAGCGTCTAGATCTAATTGATTAAAACATAAATGTTAATCTATTCCTTAATGACCCCCTGAATTTGATTATCTTTGGTTGCGTTCCCTTTGTATCTTCAGTTTTATTAATTTGTTTCCCTCTCTCACCCTAACTTCCTCAAGGGTTAGGGTTTTTTTTTTTTTTGTATCATTCTTTGATTTCTATAATTATTTATGTTGTTCATTTTGTTTTTGTTTCATTAAATTATGTCCAAATTTTCATTATTTCTTTCTACCTACTTATTTTAGGGTGAATTTTTCTCATGTTTATAATATCTCAGAGTACATCATTTTTTGATTTGTACTTGTCTGATATTTAATGTAAACACTGAATTTTATGCAATACTCTCTTAGATTTTTCTAGATTTGATTCTGCTATCTCCCAGGGGTCTGGTAAATTGGATAATCCTTACAACTTATATGTTTGTCTTGAAATATACTTTCTCAGATATAAATATGACTATTCATTTATACTGGCTTTTTCCTCCTTTTTAAAAAAGTTCTCTCATGTGTAGTTTACACTCATTCTGATTTCAGTGTGTTTTTACATTTTCCACTGATGTATAGCTCTTGCAACAAGATGCAGTTGGATCATCAGTTTCATCTAAGCTTCCAGCCTCCTTCTTCTAATTCAAGTGGTAAACGCATTAACATGTTGGGTTATTATTGATGTTTGGCTGCTGATGCTTATAATCCGTTGCTTGCTTTTTGGCTTGGTTCAATTTCTGTCTATTTTCTTGTTGACTTATTGGGTTAGAGATGTTTGATTTCTTCCTTGTTGTTTATTCATTTATGCCTCTTGAGATTTCCTTTCTACTGTGTACTGTGCTGTCATGTTCTGACTTTCTTCTTTTTCTTTGGATATAATTCTTTTAGATATCATTTGTAAATGCAATTAACTGCAGTATCAGCCAATAGTGATTAAACTCAAACTTTTTCCACTCTCCAATGGGTAAGTTGTAATAAATCATAAAATACAATGTTTATTTCCATTGGCAATGAATCAGTATAAATTCAGGTAAAGTTTAAAGGGACATATTAGGACTAACAGTGTTCCTCTTGTCTATCAAAAACTTGAAAATTTCAGCATCTTTGTGAAATGAGTGGAATTGGAGCTTCAAATAACAAGTATCACAAAACGTCACTATTATGTTTACATTTGAAACTCTTTCTCCAAAACATATTGTGGTCTGAATAATAAAAATCTTATTTCTCCTCCCACTTCCTGTGGCTCTTTTCTTTATGGTAGAGAAAGGCATAATAATGATTACCTTAACTTCTCTGCCTGAAAAAGTACCTGTATATTTGCAGTTGAATCTACCTTGTTTCATGTGGTTATCACTTCCTAGGAATCCTCAAAGAATCTGGTTCAAGTCAACTTGCATAAAATATGAGTAAATTTTGATAGTGCTTAAAATAGCTCATGAAACCCGAATTCTTACAAACTTCTCCACTCTACTTATCTCCTATGAAACACACACACACACACACACACACACACACACACACAGAGAGAGATACACACAGACACACACAGAGGCACATACACAGACACACACAGATACACACACACAGACACATACACACAGACACACACACAGACACACAAACACAGACAGACACACAGATATATACACACAGACACAGACACACATGAGAGAGAGAGAGAGAGACAGAGAGAGAGAGAGAGAGAGAGAGAGAGAGAGAGAGAGAGAGAGAGAGAGTCCAAAACTTAAAAATGTACCCAGGGCACTCTAAATGTTCACTATTACAGCACACAATTTTACACACAAAGATACTTGAAGGTTTTCTGATTTCAATTAAGATTATTATCTCCCTCTGAGTGATGGTTTCTCTTTTTTACTCCCAGAAATCCCTTTGGCTAATCTATTTTTAAAAAGCATTACTGAGGATAACCAGGCTTATTTATATTGAGGCTACTTTCCCTCTAGGTCTCTTTGTCTTAAATTCTGAAGCCCTCTTTTCTATCCTGCAAAAGGATAGCAGCTTGAAAGCAAGGGCAGGAGTCATTGTTACTTTTCTTATGAAGGATAGGCTCTGTGCCTTTTATAGCAGAAGATATTTAAGATTCTGAAAATAAAGTAGAAGTCAGCAAGTGTGTCTGGAGTTGAGAAAAGTAGTTTACTATCTAGTTCAGAAGATCAAGGTCAAGTTACTATTGTATTTAGTAGGACTTAAGGTTCATTGGTTGAATGATCAAACCTCAAAGCCTCAGTTTCTTTACCTATCACATGGATGTAAACTGGAGCTTTAGGGTTTAATCCAATGGATTCAGTGATTGAATAAACCATCAAAAGTATTTTGCCCTCCAACTTGAAAGCCTATTAGTATAATACAATTTATACCCAAAGAAAGTGAAATAACCTTTTTTTCTTCAAATAATCATGAATTATTCACTTAGTCTAGTAAGATATTTAAGAAAGATTCTTATGGGGTTTTCATTTAATTTTTAGGGCATAATTAAGAGAAAACATGATGATAAAACTTGATCTGATTAATTTAGACATTTTGAATATGCCCGTAAATATGTTATCTGAAACAAGACACAGACAATTTTTGTATTCCTAAAGAGTTTCTTTATGTTCCTCCTTAAAATTGTCATCCCAAACTGCAGAGACTACTGCCATCTGATGTTCTATCTTTGATGTTCTATCTTTAGTGTTTGTCTTGGTACAGTATTAGTTTTGAGATTAATCCATATTGTTCTTTGTATTGGTACTCTATTAATTTTTGTTGGAGCAGTCTACTCTGTTAGATGCTATTACAATGTGTTTAACAATATACCTTCCTGATGGTTGTTTTCAGTCCAAAATATTATAAGTAATGACCTAGTAAGCTTCCTTATATGGGTGTTGCATGAATTCAGTTTTCATCTCTTTGGATAAATAGCTTGGCTTGGAGTTATTAGTTTTATAGGCTAAATGGATGCTTAACATTATCTTTAATTGTCAAAATGTTTTCCAGAGTAGTTTTTACACATAGTGTCTAGATGTTTTGAGTAATTTATTTTCTCTACACCATTTAGCACTATTGATCTTTTTTTCATTTAAGCCTTTCTAGAAGATAAGAAATGTCATGACTTTTTATTGTGGCTTAAGTCAGCATTTGCCTGACAAGGCATTCCCTTGTCCACTCGTGATTGTTATTTATCTGTTTAAGTATTTCATCCGTTCAAAACTGAATATTATCAATTTAGTATTACATTTTAGGAATTATGTGTATATTCTGCATATAATTTCTTGTCACATAGAATGTATGGCAAACCTCTTCTTCTCTGAGTATGATTTTTCTTTGTTCACTCTCTCTCCATCCCTCACTCCTTCTTTTCCTCCTTCCTTCCTTCCTTTTTTCCTTCCTTCCTTCTTTCCTTCCATTCTTCATTCTTCTCAGTTCTTGGTATTGAACTCTAAAACTTTTCACACTTTCCTGGCAAGTGAAATACAGGCCAATTTTTTTTTTATTATTTTTTTTATTTTGAGGCAGTATCTCAACTATTCCTTAGGCAAACCTTAAGCTTGTGATCCTCCTGCCTTAGGCTCCCAAGCAGTTGGAATTTCAGGCTTACATCAGGGACTTGCCATCTTATATTTTTAATGTTACCAAATATTATCTCTTAAAGACTGTGTATTTGTTTCTTTGATTAAGTTATATCACTTATATTTTTATTATATGATTAGTGATTTTTGTGCTTTTGGAAGTTTTTGCTTAGCAAAACTGATGTAAATGCATCCCTATATATTTTATAGAGCTTTATTGACCTTCTTTGAACTTTGTGGCATATTAAATTAATATATTTCTTCAGTGGTGTATGGATCCCGAATTATGTTATCTGTTGACTTATTATTCACTGAACAACATTTCTTTATTTATTTTATTGGCTAGCACATGAATCTCTTGTAAATACTAGGAGATTTCATTGTTGGTGTCTGTGCATTTTTTCTAAGATATGGGAGCAACTATAGACTTACTTAAGACTCAGTGATGGAGTCTATCATTATCACTTTGCGTATAAAGCTTCTATTGCCCACAACAACACGTTTCTTCTGTGTTTGCAGTATCCACAACATAGCTTAATAACCTTAGGAACTTCTCTTCTTTATCCCATTTTGAGTGACTAAATGCACCTTATGAGCTGTGTTCCAGCACAGGATATTCCTCTATCAAGTTACTTGTCTCATGTTAATATTTTCTTTGTTTAACTCTCTCCACAACCAGAAACCGATTTACTTGAAAATAAAAATGTTTCTCTTTTAGTCTCTAAATCTTTATAACTTGCTCATGTATCAGAGAAAATAATATTGCCATGCCAATCCTGATGTTAATGAAATTTGAAGGTCCAGTACAAAAGTAGTGAAATATAGTAAAATATATCAGAAGCATTGTAATATCATTTTTATTTCTATCCTTATTTCTGCTGAGACTAATAATGTGAATTATTTAACTTCTAAATATTAGTTTATTAATCAGCAACAGCAGTATAATATATTAACACTTCTTTCAAGATACTTAATTTAATAGCTGCTAAGTATGAACATTGTTCTTTGTGTGCTAAAGGAACAAATAAAAACTAAGATGAAAGTCTGATGTTACAAACACCTCTCAATCTATCCAGCATCTTCTGACTTAAAGTTATGAGAAAAAGTCCCAAGCTACCACTTTCTGAACATGAATACACAGAATAACAGTTGAAATGTGTAATTACAGAGTACTGTGCATAAATAAAATATAGTATATCAATTTGCACAATGTTTGTCTGCCAATGACAACACTATCAAAACCAAGCAGTAAACAAGCATCAAGATAAAAATATTGTATTACCATGAAATTTAACTAAAAAGTAATGTACTTTCTATTCCAAATCTATATTTGCCATAGATATTCTGGACGCACCATTCATAGAGTAAAGCACTACAGGAGATTCTCTGAGCTAGGTTCACAGTCCTCATCTCCATGTTTTCTCCTGCAGTTTGCTTCCATCCTTTCTGCTAGGAGGCACTTGAGAAGCTACAGAAGTACAGTAATTTCCATTTGAAATGTTTTTAAGTAGTGTTCTTAGCATTCTAATGAATTTATTTCCCAGCATCAACCCCTCCCAATGCAGCATGAAGTATCCAGATGATCTTCTTGCTTACTGGTCTTCGTATGTTTTGAATACTTCCCTCAGTCAACCTCAAAATTGGTAAACCTGCAGTGAATTTTTAAAATATAAAAGCCATTTAATAAATGAGACATTAGGATGAAAAAACTCCAAGCTGAGGTGAATATTTCAGATTAACATACTCCTTCATGCACATTATAATTGATTTAAATACCTTAATACATATATATCTTATTACACAAATGCATATACATAAAACAATAATAAATATTTTTATTCCAGATACTCTTTTATTATATGTATTTGTGTATACATGCATCTGTGCATGCATGTAGAGATCCAAAGATAATTTGGGTGAGGAAGTTTTCTTCTTCCACTATGTAGGTTTCAGAATTGATCTCAGGTCATTAGTCTTGATGACCAGTGTATTTAACTATTGAGCCATGTGCCAGCCTCATATTCACTTTCTTGAGTTGAGACAATATGTATTAAATCCCATGTATATTGAAATTATCTTTGAATAATTATTATTTTTCAAATAAAATTTTAAATATTAAATTTTAGTCACTATATCAAACTCCTTGTTAAATTACAGAGAGTGCTAAGAAGAATAAGGGAAGTTTTGCTAATTCCTTGAAAATGGGTATTGATTCTCTAGTGAGTTTATATAATCTACATAATATTTAATGAACCTGGCTTAAGAGTGGTAAAATCTGCTTAACCTCTATAAAATCTAGTAAGGCGTATATTAAAGTGGCCCTGATGTATTGAAGCAAACCTTAAAAGAATATCATATTTCTCCCCAATCTCATTAAACAGACTTAGGCACCTTTTTATTTCCTTTAATTCTTTTTTAATTCCAATGATTGTGACTTATGTATTTATGGGCAGAGAATGCCTTTCATTTTCTTAACCCCATCTCTCTCTGGACCATGTTCCTCAGGGCTTCTCTAAGACCTGGGAAGACTCGGAGTTGGTTCTTTATCAAGCCTGAATATTCCCTATTTGACTGACTACCTGTTTTTTGTTTCCAAATTCTTGATGAAAATGGGCAATTCCTCCCATTCCAAAGTATGAATCTCTTATTCCCATACATCAAGATAAAGGTCATAGACTGCATTAAAAATGATTCCTTACTTGTATCACTAATAACACCTTACACTATTAACCCTGAGACTATTTTAAAAATCTAATTTACTTTTCACTGTGTGCTACCAGACCAGATACTCATCTGCTGTAACTCAACGGAATCGTTCATCTCTATGCCTTTCAAAGAGGAGACACTGGCCCAAGATGGAAGTTTATTTCATTCTACCCAAATAATAAAACCAGGCTGGCCAATTTTAATCAACCTATGAATATTTATTAAGGTCCTACTATGCACTCAAAAGTTTTTCTTGTGCAAAATGACATGTTTTCAAAATACTACAATCTGATAAAGAAAATTGATTTAACTTAACAAATACTTCTTGAGTGTCTGCCTATTGAGCATGATATAATGCCAGCTAAGTGATGTGAAGATCATGACTTGTGGATGACTGCTATCCGTAACACTGTTATTTATTTATGGTGGCAGGGAGGAGAAAGGAGATGTGGTAGAAAAGTGGTGAGAATCTTTACAAATATGTAGTAAGCATGGGATGCAATGATGAGGGGCACAGGAATAATTAGAAAAATCAGATTCATGGGGCTTTAGCTTCCATAAGGGGGCCACTCAAGTCTGCATTTAGGGGAAGAAAGTAATGATAAGGCAGAAGGGTGAAGAGAGAAAGAGAAAAGAGTTGATGTGGGTGAGAGTCAATGATTCTAAGGATGCTGTGAATAGCAGACAAGCACAGCAGTAGATTTAGAAGAGAAGTTTGAGATACCAACAAAACCATCTGGATATAAATAGTATGCTGAGGATGATAAAAGACATGGATCTGGATGTGACTGGCTGAGAGTGGGGTTTTAAGGTTTTCTTCCTCACTGAATGAGTGGACCCTACTAGTGAGGAAAAAAACAATGATAAAATGCAGGAGGGGATGAGCACCTATGAACTTGAGAACAAGATGTGTGCACTTACATGAGATGCCTTAGCTTGCATATGTTCTTATAACACACACACACACACACACACACACACACACACACACACACACACACA
>JANHMN010000003.1:71419849-71455698 GCA_030674055.1 Rhabdomys pumilio | reverse complement strand
TGGGAGAGTGGACAAAGTTGTCATTCTGAAACTGGAGAGGTCACCCAGGTACAATGCAAAAAAGATAGGGAAGTCTAATTTAGGTAAGACCCTAATGGGCTAGGTTACCCACCTAGAAAAAAAGCAGAGGACAACTCAAGTGCTGAGGAAACAGTAATATAAAACATAGTGGGTAAAGTAATAAAGACCCTCAAGGTCCATTAATCTGTAATGAAAATAAAAGCAAGAAAATATATAGCAATAATTCCTTCTGCATATAACTAAATGTAATTATTCTATACATTTCTCATTTATACAGAAAGCCTTTATAATGGTATCATTTAGCCATTAGACCACCATCTAGGTGAAAGAATTAAGGTGGAGCTGCAGGTGAAAAGACATCTCTTTGAGACCATGGTTTCATTGGAGGAAGAGTCAGTGAGACTGATTTGTGCCATCTTAGAGTAAGATTCCAACATATTTTTGGTAGATAAATGCTTCATGTATGTAAAGTTGAAATATGAAATAAGATCTACCTTGTAATTGTTTTTGTGAAATCATGGAATCACATGAGCAATTGGTTATTACAAAATGCAGTCTCCTGAATGCACTGCTACAACTTCCACTCAACAGTATGAGCCAGCTGAGGGCCCGGAAACCGGCATGCCACCAGTTCCACTCTCTGAGCTGTGTTTTCTCTCATATGAGAAATCAAGACTGTACAAACAGAAATAACATTATAGTGTGTGTGTATACATGTGTTCATGTATGTGTGTATATGTGTGCAGAAATATATGTGTGTATGCATGAGTGGTTTGTATGTATGTATATTATGTATATTTGTGGACATTTGGTGTGTGTGTGTGTGTGTGTGTGTGTGTGTGTTTGATGTGAAAGCACAAGAAAGGAAGAAGACCAGCAGGCAGAGGGGGATGAGGGACACTGTAGAGATGCTGAATGAGAGCACTTAAGTGATATATAGGGGGGAAAAGTCATATTGAAGCTCATTATTCCATATGACTCTTAAAACAATAATGAAAAGACTCTGCTGCCTGTGTAGATTCTTTCACATAGAAATACTCTATATTTTACCCACTTATTTCCTTGTTTGGCATAAGCTTGCATGGCAGAGGCACCTGGGCAGCCTGATTGCTGTCTCCTATGGGTCAGAAATCTGCTGCTGTAGTGCAGGAGGGGTCCATGGAGGACAATTGCCTTGTGTTGGTTTTTGAAGGAGCCCACTGGGCAGTTTGGCTCCTACTCTTTACTGAAATGGTGTTGCTCTGCCTCCTCTCAGTATAAACAGAGCATTGCCCTATCCAGTAAATCTGTACTCCATGTTTCCTTGGTTACTCTGAAACCAAGATACAGTGAGCAGAAGTATTTGGACTTCTAGTGATAACAAGTAGCAGGTATCACCTGACATTTTTATTGGAATCATTTACCCACTGAAGCTCTGAGCATGTCCCAGGATATAAGTTTCTCCTTCCTGTACAATCTTGAGACTCTTTCCCTTTGATTGGGTTGTCTTATCCTACTTCTATATGATGTTTTTTGCTTTACCTTTTTATATTTTATTTTGTCATATTTTAAAAAAATAGAATAAAGTTACTATTGGGCAAAAAATCTGAATATTCACATGTGCCATTGTCTTGTCACTTTGTCTTATATTGTACTCCACAGATATTTGTTCATGGGCTTCATTTCCACAGAGAGAGGTGTATGAAGGCAAATGGTGTCTGTTCTGATCTAAAAGCATGCCAAAGAGACCTGGGAATCTGTGCCAGCTGACATCCTAGGCACCTGCTTTGCTCATGGCTCTGGCATCATGCTCAGAGCTCAGTATTCATGCTGGATACCTATCAGCAGTGGTGGTTTTAGAATCTTGTCTGGGACCTGAGAAGTGTGTGCTTTCATCTCCTTCTTATCTCTGCAGCCTGAGCTGAAATCTCTATCTCAGAGACCATAGGGATTTTGAGAAAAATCAAATATGCTGTAATAAATTCCTTTTTGTTTCAACTTGCAAGAGTGTGTCCTCTGTGACTTCCAACTAAAAATACTGACCGTTTCACCCCCAGATCTCACACTCTAACAAGTTCCCCAGGTGATATAGGCTGTACAGTGTGGGTACAGGTGTTCTGGGAATACCTCAGAGGATTTACTAATCTTCAGAAACAGAGGATGGGAAAGAGGGAAAGTGTGAAGAGAGGAGAGAGAGAGGGTGGAGGGAGGGAGGAGGAGGGAGGAAGAGAGGAAGAGGGAGGAAAGAAGGGAGGGAGAGGGAGAGACAAAAGAGAAGAAAAGAGAGAGGAAGAGAGAGTGAAACAGGAGGAAATAATTAAAGAGCTGTGTGTTTCTAGAACAGAGTCATGATTACATAATCATGGTGGAAAAATATTGAGGGTTGAAAGTATGCTTTTCTCCTTCTTTTGAAGCGCCTCAGGTATCTTAAATGGGTCATGAACTCATTATGCAGTCAAAAGTATCTGAACTAACTTTCTTACTCTCTGTCTCTCTGTCTCTCTCTCTGTCTGTCTGTCTCTCTGTCTCTGTCTGTCTCTCTGTCTCTCTGTCTCTCTGTCTCTGTCTCTCTCTCTCTCTCTCTCTCTCTCTCTCTCTCTCTCTGTCTGTCTGTCTGTCTTCCTGCCTTTACCTCCTGAGTGCTAGAATTACAGGCATAAAAAGTTCAGGGTTTACATGCTGCTGAGAATAGACCATGGGGGTCTTA
Source organism: Rhabdomys pumilio (assembly GCA_030674055.1). NCBI lineage: Eukaryota > Metazoa > Chordata > Mammalia > Rodentia > Muridae > Rhabdomys > Rhabdomys pumilio. Next base: position 71,452,991 of record JANHMN010000003.1, on the reverse strand, counting down.
CACATGTTAGGCTAGCATTCAACAGTGACATCCCCAGATCAGAAATCATCCTAGGAATTTCTGAATCTCCATTTTCTTTTTCAAGTATTACAAAGAGATGGAATGGCATATAGTGAAATCTAACTTATATCACCAACTGCTTAATTTCCCTAACTTCCCCAATATTTACATCAAAAATAAATTTCTTTTATATTGGTAGGATGTAGCCTTTGTGTACTCACATTTTGTTGCCTGGAATTGTATACGTCAGTTCGTTGCTCCAGCCCCACTTGGCTTATTCATGTTACTTTATAATTGGCAGTCCACATATTCACTTTTCTTTCTGATTAGACGTATTTCCTTAAAGTCTGCAAATGCATGGATCCCTTTCTGTATGCTTATCTTGGTTCAAACGTCACTCAGAGTGACTCTAGAAGATCATACTACGTAAACTTCTTCATGCTCTTCTGCATTTGCCTCAGTTTCTGTTCTTTAAAAACAGAATATCATCAGTATTTTGAAACCCATATGTGACTGTCCACAGTGGCCCATGTCTATCATCTCATCTACTCCAGAGACTGGAACAGGATTATTACAAGTTCAGGGTCAATCTGGACTATAGTGGACTATATTTCAAGAGTCTATGACAAACTCAAGTGCAAATGACTAACGATTAAGCACAGTGGACAAACACTGTTCTAGCTCAGCAATCAGTTTAAGACTCCCCTTATTTGACCATACTTGAACTCTGCCCCATCTATGACTTCTCTTGACTTATTTGATCTATCTTTTTCCACTGAAATACCATGATTCCCATAAATGTAATACTTTTAGGGAGTCTGTAAATCCTAGCAAGCTTTCAAAGCTTAGGGAGATTTTAGAAACATAATTCTGAATTTAAAATTCAGTATCAGAAGTGAGAGTGTCTTATAGAATTGAACCCTTATACTTGGTCTCAAGCCATGTATACTTCACAGAAAAAAGCAGGAGGTGGCACTTGTGTAAGTCTGTGTATTCTGGGCCATTTATATTTGACTGATTCTCATCACTCCCCTGAAGCCATTAATGTCATAGGTAGTAGTATCCTCATTTTTAAATTAAAAAATAATAATTCAAATGAGTTTACACATAGCTCTACAGATGCTAATAGCAAGAAACATAGCCTGGTCTCCAATAATTTTTGTATAAATCAAAAGTTTAAAAAAAGTTTAAAAGTACAAGACCATGACTCTAGAATGGGTGGAAATGATGGAGACAAGGAAAAGAATTATTACTTACACTAGACATGTTCAGTATACATCCAAGTGAATCTGAACCCAGCTACTCCTCAAAGTGTTTTTCAGATCTAATTTTGCATAAATTTTATTTCTGTCTGTAAAACTAGCAAAGATGTATTGGAATTATACATGTATATAAAATATATAACACATTATAAAACTACAATGTGTTTAATTGCTGAGAAGAAAAAGTGCAAGTTGCTAAGATTTTGTATAAATAGGTCAGAAAATCCTTCTTGACACAATTGATATTTATGGTCAGATATAAATGATGGACAGGTACTATTTTGGGAATGTAAAAGAATAAGAATATTCTAGGTGGAGGGCAGAGTTAGCACATGCAAAAATCTTGTCAATATTTCAGGCAACAAAGGCAACGTATCAAGACCACAAGGCAGGAAGAAGACAGAGCAGTGCTAGTTCATTACAGTCATCACCATGTCTGCACACATCATAGATGCAATCATATATGGGTTTTAGAATCAAAAGGATGCTAAAGAAAGCAGGCAAAAAAGGAATAGGTACATGGATCAAATTTATTCATGCAAAATCTTGGATAGCAATGAAGATACCTGGGATGAGATGCATGAGTAGACATGATGCAGTAGAACTCGGCCTTTAACATTGTTTTGTTTTCTAAACCCTGCCTGTAAATTTTGGTGTGTGTTGGCTAGGTAACCATGGCCCCAGCAGAAGATTGTGTAACAGAATCGTATTAAACAAGCAAACAAATCCTGAATGTAATTCATTACCAGGCTTATCGCTGCCATAGGAAACTGTTAACATGTCTTGCACCAAAAATTAAATAAAAATATTTTTTATCACTCTCAGGGAACATGTGACCTTTTCAGTTGGAGAAAACAAGATATTCAAAGGAGAAATCCATCACTACTAAATTTCTCTAAATTCTGTTTACCATTTCAATAACTCATAATGTAGTTGGTGTGCATATATACTGCTTATATCTGAAGGTCACCAGAGCCTGTGGAATACAGCATCTATCCTTCAGACTGTGGACTTTCTGTTTAAAGCCTGGGATGCTGGCAACCTAATTTACTCTCAGATTCATTCTGTTTGCTTTGTTCAGTTCCAGCAACTCAGCCAGAATTTGGTAAATAATTTAAGCATTCTGAGTCCAACCACTAGAACACATCATTTCTAAATCATCAACATTATATTTTTTCAAAGAGACCAAACCAGTCTCTGGTCCCTGTTCTCATCCTTAATGAATTTCTGAGAATAACCAATTCAAGATGGCTGATGGAGTGAAAGAGGTTATAAGTTCTATCTCCCTAAAGCCCAATGAAATGACAGGAAAAGAATCAAAATGAAAAGCACAAATCAGCAGCAGCATCAGGGACCCAAAAAGCAGTCCCTCATCACATCATGGAGAGACCATATGCTCCAAAGTCCTGTGACTGTGGCTTAATACTTGGTAAACCAAACTGGATGAGTCAGCACACAAAACAGATAGGAGAAGACTTTAAAAGACTTAAATTAAAGGGCCAGAGAACCAATATTGGTACTGTTTATTAAGATTAAAGGGGTCTGACATACTGTATCCCAGTAAGTCCATTCCTTTTAATGATTATTATGGAATTTGTCATCCCATTGCAATTCTAAGAGTGTGATTGTTTCTAACCTATGTACAGTTCTTCTTTCCTCATCAAAGGAAGAGTCAGAGCTCTCCAGACTCTAAGCTACCATGAAGGACAAGAGGTACCTTCTGGAGGTCACAGCCTCATGTAAACTAAAAGAAATCTCTCTGGAAGCTCCAGATGTGCCCATTTTAATCTTTGCATCTGCAGCCTCTGTAATCAGAGTCTTGATGCTCTCGGGGAAGCCTATGATTTTTACCTTGCTATTTAGCCCTCAGGTGCACAAAATGGTTTTAATCAAAATCTCTCAGTTAAGTTCAGTCGAGGGAAGCTACAGTGGGATGTACAGGGTGGGATGAGAAGATGGGTTTTTTTTTCTTCTCTTCTCCTTGGATCCTGAGGTTGTCTCTCCTTTATCCTTTAGGGACACAGAAGACAAATTTTCCCAGTCATTCCAAGACATAAAATTGTTGGTTTTCTTCCAGCCTATGCACATGTTTATCCACAGTAACTTGATTAAACTCTCTTCAATCACCCTACTTGAGATGCTCCCAGTTTCCTGTGGTGAGGCTGACTGGTACAAGGTGCTTTTCCTGGGTTTCTCTAATTAAGGACTCCAGGGGGAATGCATTTTCAATTTCTGAAGTCAGTCTTAGCTGCTATCACTTGCTGAGTGAGCTTGTTTTGAAGCCATGCAAACATAATCCATGTGGTCTTTTCTTCTTGATTATTCTTGTCAGAGGTATCTCTGTTAATGTTTCAGTAAACCTGCCAACTTTGTCTTTACAGTGACATTGTCTTTTATTGTGTTATTTTTCATAAGTTTCTATTATCTGTTTTCTAGTATTATTCTTATATTCTGTTGCCAACATTTTGTCCTGTTTTTACAGAAGTAGATAATTATCCTGTGACATATCATATTTCCTGGCTTGTAGGTGCTAGCTCATAGGTTTTTCTCATGCAATATAGTTTCACCACAATTCACTTAGGCATGCGGTTACATTTTCAGTATTCTTTCTTCCTCAAAAGGAAACAATTAGATGAGAAGAAAAGACAGTATATTTGTCCAGTATGGACACAATTATTAAATTCTAAATGACTAAATACTCATTAGCTATTAATGAGTAGACAAGATGTGCTTATAGTGAGATATCAAGAATTGAAGAATACTTTGACATTTTAAGACTTTCTTCATGGCTTTGAAAAACCAATAGTTGAACTGTATGTCAAAAACCAAAATTCATACTATAATTGTTACATAGAATTATATATGCATTCAATAAATTGAACTACTATGTTTCAAATCTTTTACATCCTTAGTAACTGTCCTCTTTGACTGAAATATCAATAACTAGTAGAGTTTTTTTGTCAATTTTCTAATACATGATTATTAAGTTCATCATTGGAGTGTCATTGTAGTTTTGGATTGATAACTTTTTAAGCAAATTTATTAATTTTCCAGAACATAAATTTTTATTTATTTCTTTAGTCGTTGACAGGGTCTATGTCCAACTCTCTATGCCACTGAAAAAGACATCAAACATTTTATCATCTTGTGTCCACCTTAAGCATGTTGGAATGACAGGCATATGCTACCATGTTGTTGTTTAAAAAGCACACTGGTTTCAACTTAGTTATTTCTGCATACTGGGCAAGCACTCTGTAAACTGAGCTACAAACCTAAATTACTACATCTTTTGAATTCTCAAAAACTGTATTATTGAACCCAAGTTTAATCAATCTGTTTATCACCTTACCAATCATCAATAATTTAGAAAATCTTTTTTAACCATCTACCTCATTTAATGTTGATAGCAGGATGCCAGATTATGTGGGTTAGCACTTGATTGATACAATTTTTCTATGATTTGTTTGTTTGTTTATTTGTTTGTTTCAAGATTTTGTCTCTGAGGTACTTAGAAATTCATGTTTTTTGTGCTTACTGTTCCTCTTTCATGAGCTGGAGCTTAAATCCTATCCACTTAGCTCTGTTGCCTGTTAGATGCTTATATTTAATGAATATCATTTAGAAGAAATGTTGATAGGTTACAATCCAATTTCCCGAGTCAAATTTCCACTCTCTGCTTTCTTGTTACCCTTTTCAAGCGAGGGTGTTTAAGACAAAATCAGATATAAAAACAAATCAGTTATTAAAGTTGTTTCTTGGTATCTATGAAGGCAGGATATTGCTTCCAGGCCTAACTTCTTATTCTTTTTTATAATCTATAAATGTTTTTCAGTACCTAGCAAAATGTAGACTATGAAAGTACTTGCTATATTATACTATTTATACAGTAATAGGAAGAAACATGTTCATAGTTGTCTATCACAAATATAGTTTTGTTTGTAAAACTTTCTGTCAATGGCTGGCCTACACTGTAGATTTGGAATTTGCAGAAACAAAGGACAAGCTAAGTATTGATTTATAGCCTTCAGGGGTACACGTGTGTTACCTAGAAAGCTTGAGAAGCCAGAGTCACTGGACATAACTCAAATGTCCATTAAGTGATTCTGAGAAGGAATGAGAATCATGATTTCTTGTGGTCTTCTAAGAGATGTTGACTGCTTCTGGTTAGGCCATATTTTTAGTATGTCTGACTTAATAAAGCTTGTTTTCTCTGCATAGTCTCTGAGCTTTCTGAGCTTTTGAGCTATCCCAAGACTACTCTGAGAGACCTGTGAACCACAGTTCTGACTGATTACAGGTATAAGTCAATGTTTCCTAATCAAATAGAAGACATTATATATATATATATATATATATATATATATATATATATATATGTATATATATATATTCAATCATATTTTTTACTGTCACCCAATTCCACTCAGATCTTCCCTGCCTTTTAATCCACTCATTATCATGTTCTTACTCTCTCTCTCTCTAAACAAAACAAAATGAGAAAAAAAATTCAAAAAGACAAAAATATCAAACCAAAACAAACAGATAATCAAAGCATTTGTATACAAACACACACACACACACACACACACACACACAAGCAAAGAATCAACTACTGCTGAGTATGAGGCCTTTTGTGAACTATGAGTAATATACTCAGTGTTCTTCTATTGCACAAAATAGATTTCCCCTTTCCCAGCAGATTTCAGTTGCAAATAGTTCCTTGCTTAAGAGTAGGACTTTGTGTACATTTCCTTTTCTCAATATTGGGATTTTGTCTGGTTTAAATTTGCAAAGGTCTTGTGCATGCAATCACAGTCTCTGAGAGTTTTCATGCACATTAGCCTTGTTGTGTCTGGGAGACACAGTTTCCTTGGAGTCATCAATCACCTTTGGCTATTACATGTGGCTTCTCTTTTGCCTAGATCCCTGAGCCTTGAGGAGAAGTGTTCGATAAAGGCATCCTGTTTAGTGCTGAGTGCTCCAAAGTCTCTCACTCTCTGCACATTTCCAGTGTGGGTCTGTGTGTTAATTACCATTTATTGCTAAAAGAAGCTTCTTTGATGAAAGTTCTAAGAATGGGCACAGCAATATATCATTAAGAATTATTTAATTGCTATGTTCATTTAGAAGAATAACAGTAGTAGGTTTCCCCCAAGCCTGTGACTTATTCAGTCTCACATTCATGGCTAAAAAAGAATTGATTAGCATCCAATCTGGACCCAAGCACTGAGCAGATCCCGGGCAGCAGCTCTGCACACAATCTCACAGAACCCAAGGCAAGTGGGGCTCCTTGGAGCTCTAACCCGGGCAGTATCTTAGGTAAGGTGACAGCAACACCTGCCCCAAACAGGGAGTAATTGGAACCCACTGGGACCCAGGAATTCACTCCTGGCCCAGAGCACTGGTCCCTTCTGGTCTGGGCCCAAGCACTGAGCAGATCTTGGGCCTCAGCAATAGCTCCAGTAGTAACACCCACCCCACACAGTTCTGATACAACCAAGATAATAGGAAAGACAGGCTCCAGTCAGAGACAGGGCAGGTAGCACTAAGGAGATCCAGATGGTGAAAGGCAAGCACAAGAACATAAGCATCAGCAACCCAGGGCTCTTGGCATCATTAGAACCTAGTTCTCTCACACAAGAAAGTCCTGAATTCCCCATATCACCAGGAAAGCAAGATTCAGATTTAAAATCCCTTCTAATGATGATGATAGAGGACTTTAAGAAGGACATAAATAACACTCTCAAAGAAATTGAGGAGAACACAGGTAAACAGGTAGAATCCGTTAAAGAGGAAACACAAAAATCCCTTTAAAAATTTTAAGAGGCCACAACCAAACAGGTGAAGTGTTGGGCCCTGGATGAGGTAACTTCATTTAACCTGTGCCCTTTGGTCACATAGCACACAGGTAGAGGGCGTGATTAACAGGTTTCCACCTCCAGAGATTAAAATATCAATGAGTTACCTAAAGGCTGGGGGACTTAGCTAATTAAGCTATCCCCTCCCCTTTCCCCCCTCCCTATAAAAAGTCAGGGGAGCCTGTTTTTTGCTGGGGAAGCGCATACCATCTACACCTATTCACCATACCATGAACAATAAAAGCTTTGGAAAACTTTATGTGTTGCCTGGGCCTTCCTGAGCCTGCTACCAGACTGCCAGCTTTTGGAACTTTAGAACCTTGAACTGCAGCTGCCAGCCCGAAGCTTTATGTATGTGGGCCCTTCCGCTGGCAGTGTGGGAAGAGCGGAGGGACACCATCACAGGCCCTCATGGGACCTCGCACCCGAATTCTCCAGAGTTATTTTTCCCACACCTTTGATAATGCATATTTCACGATGGGTAAGGAAGGCATTCTTGTCAGAACGACCCATAATAGGCTTAGTCTTGTTAATGAAATGAAAATGGGGAGAGGAGCCTTTGGGTCTGCTTGCAAGAAGCTGACATGGACCAAGGACAAGGAAAGGGACTGTTTGACAGGAATATGACATTGGTCAAGAACAAGGAAGTAGGCTTCAAGCAGGAATCTGACAGACTATAACAAAGAAGTAATTTCAGGTAGGAATCTAAATATTAGGCCAGAACAAAGAAGTAATTTTAGATAGGAATCTAAATTTTAGGCTAGAACAAGGAAATAGGCTTCATACATAAAAATGACCTTAGGCTAGGATAGGGAAGTTGGCTCAAATACTTTGGTCATCCTGATAATCCTCTAGAAACAGTCATCATGGGAGTGTTCACGTAATTGGGTTTTATGCCTTGCTTTCCCTTTGACTATTTGTGTTTATTGTCTTGCTTGTCCCTCAGCTATTTGCATCTATTGTATTGCTAGACCCTCAACCTAGAACTGACCTTAATACATGCATGTAATCAAAATGGTATAAAAGTATAAAGGAATAGGGGGTATAGAATAGGGGGTTCTAGGGAGGGGAAATGGGGATGACATCTGTATTGTAAATAAATAAAATATCCAATAAAAAATAAAATAAAAAAAATTGAGTATAGAATTGAATAGAGTTCTCAAAAGATAAAACACAAACAACTGAGACATCAGAGAAATACAAATTAAGACGAATTTGAGATTCTATCTTACTCCAGTAGAATTGTCAAGATCAATCAATCAATCATGTAATAGAAGATTATGTTAAGAATGTGGGAAAAGAGGAACACTAACTCTTGATTGGAGGGAATATAAACCAGTACAGCCATTGTGAAAGTCAGTGTTTTGGTTTCTCAAAAATATGAAAATAGGTCTACCACACTATCTATATAACTTTTGGCAATATACCCAAAGAATACTGTAAGGTACTGTAGAGATACTTTCATGTCCATGTTCATTGGTCTATAAGAGCCAGAAATTGGAAACTTCCTAGCTGTCCGTCAACTGAGAAATGAATAATAAAAAAACTGGTACATTTGCACAATGGAATATTTTTAATTTGGTAAGAAGGAAATTATGAAATATGCAAATCAATGGATGGATCTAGAAACAATCACCCTGGGTAAAGTAACCCAGACCAAGAAAGACAAATATTTCAGGGTTTATACTATATGTGAATGTTAACCTTCAAACTTTAGATATGTGTGTGTCAATCCAAATAACTACTGGGATGAGAGGTTAGGTAGATAGTAAAGAACTGTGGGAGGTGGGGAAGAGAATGGGACCTTTTAAGCAGGGAGGATTAAAATATGCAATTTTAAAGGGACAAAGGGGAACTAGAATAGGAGAATTAAATAAGAAAGAGCATGGAAAGACAGGATAAAGGAGGAATATAGAGGGGGATTACTTACCCTAAAGACCCCGAATCCCACTATGCTAAAATATAAATCCCACTTCCTAAAATATATAAAAGGAATTTAAATGAAGTTGCCATACAATGAAGAAAATAATGCCCCAACTAGAGGCCATGTTATAAGTAACACCCCTAAATCAGGAATATGATACATTGTATTGAGTCATTGGCCAAAGGGACTCCATAGATCTCCCAAACATTATAGCCTATTGCTGACGCCATTGGTTACCCTCTATAACATGGTGGTAAGACCCTATTGATGAAAACACCACTTGCTCTTGTCATTCAATATGGAAAATCAAGCTGACGACTAATTAGAAACTTCACCCTTACTGACTACCACTTATAGTGCTGGAAGTTGCTCTACATGCTGCTGGAGGAGAAAAGTAGTCATCCGCCACATGAAACTACAAACCCTGTGCATGCAACAGCAGCTTGACTGTAAGATATACTAGTGTAACATTGACACAGGTATCACAGGAGTAACCAACCACTCTTTTATTGGTTTTAAGGCCCACTCCATGATATAAAAACCATACCAAATTTTATTAAGTTTTAAATTCAGTAGCATGTAGAAAACAATCATTTGTTCAACTAAAATTCTAATGTAACTGTACTTTAGTAAATCTGACAAATTCAGTGTGCATCATTTTAGTTTCAGACTAGTAACTAGTAGTCTCATGAGCACTTGATTACCATAAACAAGTGAGCAAACCAGTAAACATGTACCTTCTGTGGCTTATGCTTCAGTTTCTACTTGACTCCTTGCCTTTAATTCCCTAAAAATGGACTGTGAGTTCATCTGTGCATCAGTCATATTGTGTCCGGAAGTCTTTGTATTTTTGGTGTCTTCCATCCTCATTAGCTCTTACAAATCCTTGCCTTACAGTAGGTTAGACGAGGCCTGCCCATGTCTAACCCACATGGGGTCCCAGAACTGAGAGGAGAAATAGACACAAGCTCCTCTCTCTAACCCAAAGCTATCTCCAACTTATAACCACCTGCAAGTGAAAGATTAGTTTTCTCCAACAGAACCTCACTTGGGATACAAACCACACTTAAGTGGAGGTTTCATATACAGGAGTAGATGATGAAGACAAAATTAGCTTTTTTATCTAATAATGTTTTGTCTAAGAATTTTTTAACATTTCAGATCTTTTACTTATATACTAAAGTTTCCAGTTTTGTATTTGGGGATTTTTGTATGTGTGCAGATGTGTGTATATTAACATCTGTATGAGTTCCTTGTGCTTCATCTTTAGCTCCCTTTTTTTGTCCTAGTCTGATTTGTATTATTATTACTGTTGTTAATGTTGTTGTTAGCCTGTTTGTCTAATGAAAGAGAGAAAGAAAAAGTATGGAGTTGGTGGGTGGAGAAGAGGGGATGATGGAAGGGTGGAGGCAGAAGCCAAAATGAAAATATATTTTAAGAAAAAATCTGTTTTAAAATGAGTGGGAGTTGGAAATGTAAGCTGAAATAAACCATTTCTGTCTGTACGTTGCTTTTGATCATGTTGGTTATCATGGCAGCAACAACAAAAGTAAAAACACATTACAGCAGTAGGTCTCAGGATCCTGTGAAATGCTTTCCTAATCACAGATTCATGGGCTCCATCTCACTGGTGTCTGAATGAGTTTATAGGGGACAGGTCATTATAGCTAGCAATATACTTGATTTGTTCTAAGTAATAAGCATTTCTTTGGAAATTGCTGTTTATTTTAAATTATACCTATTTTCCACAGTTAATAGTCACAAATAATATTACTACTAAAGATAATTATAAGAAGTCATTCATTATAAGTCCACATTAGATTCCATATATTCACGTTTTCTAAGTTTTGATGGCTCTGTAACCATGCTATGAGGTCACATTGCTCCTGGGAGTGACCACCTGAATACCAGGAAAGCAAGTCACAAGAACTAATAATATTTTCCAGCTCTATTGCCTTCTGTGGTATAAAGTAGAGTAATAATAAACTAGGATTCCCATTTCCATTTATTTTTAATATAATCATTTATTATATTTTACCTTGGGTTCCATTTTAACAACATCCATAATAACTAAGAAATGATAGCAAAACATTACTCTATATTAACAAATCCACATATATCAAGAATGCATATTCTCATATTTTTATTGAGTATAATGCAAGGCAAAGTAATTTTAGATATTATTACTAGAACTTTCCTTTCTTAATTAGACTCCACTGACCTCCAACACCAGCATCAACCAAGGGATTGAAATTCAGAGACTGTCATTCAAATTCAGGCTCACTGAATCAGAACATAAATTTTTCTATGTCCTCACTTGCTCCTTTTGCCCAGTGATTCTGAGAAATTCAGAGAGGTGGCATTGCAAGTCTATTTATATGAATGGGGTCAAACCTACCCTTTGAGTTCTTCACCAAGAGAAGGAAAATCATAGTTTTCTCTCAGCTTGTTAGTGGTTCAGAACAGCTGACAATCAAGACTGTCTGCTGTGTCTGTAGAAGTTTGTTTCTCTTTCTTCTTTACCTGTTTTTGGATTATCTCGTTTCAGACACTGGACTATTTGACTCTTCAGAACCCAGAGAGAAATCTACTTGATGGATCCTTCCTAAAGGGTAACTTTCCTTATTCACTTCCTCCAGTCCACCTTCTCTAATGCAATTGGTTGGTTTCTTTCTACAACTAGACTTTATACTTATTCTTTTATATGAGAACATTTTATTAAAAAAGAGAATTACTTTTTCAAGAATTTGATCATTAAATATCATTGACCTTGAATATTCACGTACTCATATTTATACTTACATATCAATACCACGCTGCCTGAACATAGAATACATCATTATGTTATAACTAGTATATTTCTATACTGCTTAATAACTTGCCATATAAAAGAGCATGAAAAAAGCAAGAAACACTTGATGAGGTAAATTCACTCTAGTGTTTGCCTTGCATTGGGTCTCCAGAAACCACATTCGAAAGAAAGCTGCTTGAATTGACAATAGTTCCACTCCTGGGAAGAAAGAAACAAAATGATCCCTGAGGCTTACTGGCCTGCCAACCTAGACTTACTGGTGGCATCCAGGCCAATGGAGATGTTTTCCCACCACACACACACACACACATACACACACACACACACACACACACACACACACACACAAATACAACATATGAAGTAAATTCCATTTCATTGTGTTTTAGTAATTATTCTGAGTTTACACTCTTTGCTTATAGTTTTTAATAAAATATATACTTAGGGTAACTTTATCCACATCAAGTGTAGATGTAAATATTTCAAAAAAACATTGTGTAATTAAAATCATTTTTAACCAACTCCTTGTCAAAACTTCTTGCCCATCATATGTGTCATGAAAAGCTACTGTATAGTTAACCTAAAGCCTCATCTCTATAGTTGATGTGTTGTTCACTTGGGTTTGCCTAGTCAGTACTATCTTTGGCCTAAAGTTCTTGAGGCAAACTCTTCTGAAGCAACTTGCTCATTTTATGGTAGTTTAATTAAAATCAGACAGTTTGATGCAGAAATACATTCACTCTGATCCTCAGAAAGAAAAACACATTGCAAGGAACTGAGGGGACAAAGACAAAGGGGAGATCCGTCACGCCCTGCCAAGTCTCATGTCCTCTCGCACAGGATGCTTGCCCAGCAGCTGGATTAGAACACAGGACACAAACAGAAGACTCAGTAACAATCCATTCAGGGATATCACTGGAGCCTGTTTTTCAAAGTTAATATTGTAAGTAGAAAGTGTAATAATTTCATGCTTTGTCTCTGTGAGTCGGTTTTCTCCCTTTGAAGACTGCTTACCCTGATGATAAAATTCAAATTTCTGCTGCACTCTGTATTAGATTTGACTCCTGAGGATTACAGGAACCTTTTTGATGGGAACACGATGTGCTCACTTCCTCAACCACAAATCTTCATTCAGAATTTTTCGGTTTGCCCATTAGGAGTAACGCTCTGGTTCCTTTTTTCTATTGTCAAAGAGATCTAAACTTGTTTTATTGATTTCAGGGATCTTGAAAACATATTAAATCATGTTCTTAATTCAAGCATTAGTCATACATTTTTTTTTTACAGATTATCATATTATAGAGCATAGAAGAGGTGCTCAATAGGGTAAATCACTGAGAATTTTCTAATCTTTTTACGATTCATTACTATTTAATAACCTATAAGCTCTTTCCAGTATTGATGTTGTGGGGCCGGTGGATTTCTTCTTCCCACAATACCAATTGCTTATGTATATTCTCCTGTATATCCAGCAAAAATAATCTGTAATCTGCAGAATAATTCTAATGGATATGAGATCATGTATCATTCCATCAGCAAGACATTCTGTCTATCCTTCAGCCAAATGTGCTTTTCATTTTGCTGACAAGTTAGTGCTAAATGAGCAAAGCTCTAACACACAGACAAACTGAATCTTTAGAGTCTTCCTTTGGATGGAAACTAAGTTAAGAAAAAGATGTTAATAACTTGCTGAATTCTTTAAATTCTGGGGTTAAAGAATGAAATACTACAGCTGAAGGGGAGGTTTCTTTTACAGACAGAAGGATAAGGTCTCAACCCAACTCTAGAAGGAATTGTGTATGTGGTTTCTTGAGAATCTCACAGCTCTACCTAATTCTGAAACCAGACCTGTACATTGGTTTCCTTGTGTAAGTGATCTTACAGATCTGGAAGAAAGCCTTTTATTCCCAGGTGTCTGCCTCCATCTCTGTATCTCCCCAATGTCTTTATCTCATTCCATTCCCAGTATATTTCTTCCTCTCACAATGTTCTATGCTCTTTCCCCTTCTTCCTACTTCTCCTCTTTTTCTTCTTATTCTTCTCTCTCCCTGTCTTCTTCCTTATTTTTTAACTATAATGTAGGTAATCACATTTTTTTTGTATTTGCTTCTATATGTTATCATTTGCAAACCATGTTGATGACTCTAAACACAGATGATGTGCAATAATAACCCATTCTTAAAGAAATGAACCATGACTTAGAGTAAATATCTGTAGGATTGATGTTCTTAATGATTGTGTTTCCTTTGTCTAGTTGTAATGGAATATGAGTTCAGCAATATTTTACTGCATACATTCAGGGTACCAACCCCATGGTAAGTATTGAAGACACCAAGAAAGCCAATTTGTCATTGCCTTTTGAGAAGATCAAGATGTGTTTGAGAAGGGAATCCTATAATTAGGTTAATTTTTAAAAATTTCAATCTAAAATTAGGTTGACAAGGACTGAAACTCATTACTCTTAGATTTTCTATCACGTATGATTATATTTTATTTTCTCTTTTTAAACATGTTTAATTAAAATTAAGATACAATTATATCATTTCCTCCTTCCCTCTCTTTTTTCCTGCCCATCTTTTCTTCTGACTCCAGCTCCCAAAAATTCAGGGCCTTCTCCTCTTTAACAACTCATTTTACATATACATGTAAACAAACACAGAAATTCATGTATCATTGTCTTGACTTTTTTCTATGTTCTCTAAGCATCTAAGATGTAGTTTTACATCTTAGATTTTGTCCAATGTACCTGTCATCCAGTCTTTTAAATGACAGACTATTTGTTCATTTTCCCCTATTGAATTGGCCACACTGTCTGTTTACCTTGAGATTTTTATCTTGTTGTTTAAATTTGACCATTTGAACCTAACAACATGGTAACTGAAAATTAGACTCTGTCCCTTGCCCTACTTTTACACATTTTTTCTGATGATATAGGCAGATTCCCTGTCAAGGATCAAGCTATAATATAAACTTTTTATTATTTTCTGATCCTGTGCCTTCTGTGTGCATAGGCAGTGACATTATCTTCCTTTGTACATATAATTGGATTAAATGATCTCGTCTTCAGTCTTCAATATCTGACATGAAAAAATGGTAAAGAGAGATAAATTCAGGACCATGTGTAAAGGCAATAAATAGTATTTAGCCTTTATATCTCTAGGTTTTCCTTTAGCCCAAGAGAGATGGGCTTGAAGCTCTGGAGGAAATGGAACCATGATGGTCACGCCTCCCTTTATCAACACTTCTGTCATTTGAAGCATCAGTTTGCTACTAGAGCACAGATTTGTAGCATTTGTACTATTCTCCTGAGTCTGGGAGAGTAGGTAAACCAATCCATGAAATCATGTACAGTCTTCTGTGATTGGACTAAGAGGTGAAGGGCTGCTGCTAAGGTCGGAGCTAACATAGACCAAAGCTTGATCATAATTTGCAGCCCACATCAACCTATGGATATTACAAACCAACATGCTCTAGTTATACAAGAAAGTATATTCATTACCACATAGTAAGACACATGCTAGGTGCTTCCTACTTGGCTAGCTTTCTAGAGCCCACAATCACGATTCCCATAGCTTTCAAATAATTAATGTTTTAAAATTTCCCAATTTTGTGGGCTTGTTTGTTCCAATACCTTTTCTATATTTTTATGATTGTCAAATATTGCTTCTTGGCTCTATTTGTTTGGACTATATTAGACTTGAACTCTGCCATTAGTGTTGAACCAGATACTACCCCTTGCTGACTGACTGACTGACTGACTGACTGACTGACTGACTGACTGACATAAAAGAAAATGCTCTAATAAAACATTTAAATGTGTACAATCACTGGGAAGCTTTCAGTTCAGAGGTGGTTGTAGTGAGAACGAGTAACTACCAGTCAGAACACCTGCTTAGACTTGCTGTTTGTACTGCTCGGCTTAACTTTTAAGGTCTACTTTCTCTCACACACGTCACACTCTCTGTGACCAACCTCTCTAGACATGGCCATACATAAAGAGATTCTCATTTATTTTGATCAGTAGTCTATTACTGCTGCAATTAATTATCCCAAGCATAGTAGCTTAAACAACATAAGTGTAACCATTTACCTTTCAGTAGACTGGAAGTAGGAAACGGTTTATTGGGGGGGGGGGGCGATGCATTGTATTAGCAGACAGCTCAGTAGGTTGTAGATGGAAGTTCATTCATTTGTTACATTCGTCCTATACTGGTTGTCTATAATTTTTGTCTAGTGGTCTCCTTCTCCATCATTAATGCAATAACCACGTCGTTTCTCGTACCATATATTTATGTCACATTCACTCTGACTTTCTGCCTCCTTCTACTTTTAAGGTACTTCACAATTATACATTGTTCCACCCAAGTATTACAGAATAATTTATCGGTCAGTTTATTAGCAACATTAATGTATCCCAAATTTTAATTTCACATTATAATGTAATATTGCATATTAATAGATTCCACAAATAATGTTGAGGGTTTAAGAGAACCTGGGGCATCGTTCCTCTTGCTATTATTAGATTATAATTATGTGTATCAAGTTTGTATAACTGATTTTTTTCATTTTTATTAAACATAGATTGTTTACTCATGCAATAAAATTTGAATATTTGAGCACAATTTCTGTTTCCTCGACTCTTTCTAGTTCTTCCATACCTCCTCTTCTATTCTTCTACCAGGATATACACTCCCTTTCTTCCTCTCATTAGAAAAGAACAGGCTTTCTAAGAGATGGTAACAAATCATAACAAAATAAAATATAATAACATAAAAACCATCATATCAACATTGGACAAACCAAGAGAATAAAAACTTAAAAGAAGCCCAAGAGCAGGCATAATCAATATTTCCACCAAAGTGCTAAACTGAAATCCATAGTATATATGCTGGAGACATGGTGCCGACCTGCACAGGCCATGTGATTGCTACTTTCGTCTGTCTTGTTCTCCTGATGTCCTCCATCCCCTCTGTGTAACCTGCTCTGTCTGCTTCTTCTTCCATGAAGTTCCATGAACTCTGAGGGGAGGGATTTGATGAAGGTATATCACTTAGAGCTGTATGTTTCAAGGTCTCGTTCTGTATGTCATGTCTGTCTATGAGTCTCTGCATTTGTGCCCATTTGCTGCAGGAGAAAGCCTCTTTGATGATGGCTGAATAAGGCACCAATCTAGTATTGTAGCAGGATATCATTAGGAATCATTTTATTATTACCTTCCACTGCACTAAGTTTCCATACTGTCCCACAAATGCCCTTCAATTATAACTGTACCTCCACCATTCCCTCTCTCAATGCACTCTCCTCTCCCCTTTCACACTTGATCCTTCCATTCTCATACACACTCTTTCCCATTTGGGATTCTTTAAATCTTCTTATAAAGTCAAGTTCCTATCTCTAAACAAACAAACTGCAAGACCTACCCATATATTTGGGTTTATTTTTACTTCTGCATGTCCGACAATTCTTAGGAGAACAAGTATCACCCTGTTTGGTGCCTTGCTGGTTTTCCACTACTCCATCTCATGTCATGTGGACTGTCAGTTTGCAGGGTACCAGTATTGTTCCAGAGAAGGGATATGGGGTTTGGTTATTTCATTGGTTGCTTTGTTTTATTTTTTTCTTTTCATTGCACTCACACAGACATGGCTGGAAACATTTGTTGTGACTAATACTGCATTTATTTGGCAGGTCCCTTTAGTCTCAAATATACTGACAATTTCTCTGCATTTTTCCCTCTACCACGACACTGGCACTGTTGAAAATCCTGTCTGAGGCTTTAGAATGTCTCTAAATTTGGACTTGTCTATGGTTTTCATGTTGTCACATCAGAACTCTGAATATTCTGGGTGTTCGGTTATTATCACCACCACCACCACCATCATCACCATCATCATCATCATTATTATTGTCTTTTATTATAATCTTTTTAAAGATGTTGAGAACTGCATAGCAATAATGCCCCAATGGGATACAGTGCCAGGACTTGCTGATACTACATTAAGTCAAGACTTAGAACTAGAAAGCACATCTACTCCCTCTGTTTACTGAACTTTAGGAAGTTTATAAAATATCTTCAGTTTTTATTTAGTTATAGGAAAGAAAAATATACTGGCTGGAAGTAGTTCTTTCAATCTTTCAATTTACTCTGTATTTCTCTCTCTCTCTCTCTCTCTCTCTCTCTCTCTCTCTCTCTGTGTGTGTGTGTGTGTGTGTGTACATGGAAGAGAGACAGACAGACAGACAGTGAGAGAGAGACAGAGAGAGAGGGAGACAGAGTGAGAGAAGGAGAGTGAAAGGGAGAGCCAGAGATAGAGGGAGTGCCAGAGGGAGAGAGGGAGAGCCAGAGAGAGAGGGAGAGCCGGAGGGAGAGAGACTGCTGATGTCTGGATTTTTTCACTGAAACGTTTCCCTAAGCTCTCTTAGTTTATTATTTAGGATTTTACCTTTCCACTTCTTGTGGGTAATTGAAATAGACAGCATCAAGGGTATAGTCAAATTCGAGACCTAACTCTTTAAAATTTAACTTGGCTGTGTTGGCTGTATCAGTTCACATCTTTCTAGGTTCCTTATTTTCCTCTAAGTAGGAGTGTAATGACAATCTTTTCAATACTTGACTTGAAAATACTTTGTAAATAATGAAACACCAACAATAGATGATTAATTCATTAAGTGCCACCAACATGTTTTACTGAAAGCAATAAAAATGAAATAAGCTATAGGTGTGTTCAAATGGCACAATGAATTATTAATTACTCAAAATCCATCCGTCTTTAATTTCATGTTACTTTCATGAGTGCCTTGCCGGTATAGTAGGAGATGAGGATGCAGATTTTTCCTCTGACAGAGGGACAGGAAAGGAGGTAAGGAAAGAAGAAGGGAGAAGGAGAACATCTCATGAAGTAACCATGCTCTTTAAGGACCATTGTGCAGAACCAATCATGCACTGTTTGCTTGATGCCTATGTTGAATTACATATCACAGCTGATATCAAGACCATGGTATAATAATTTCATATTCCTCAGCTTTAAAATGAGATAGAAATCATTGTTTTGTGAAAAAAATTTAAATATTGAGTTATTTATTTTCAAATGTTTTATTTTGGTATTTTAAATTAAGATATACTTATATAATTTTCCCTTCCCTTTTTCTTTCTCCATTTTCCCCAATGCAGGTAGCATCTCTCCTTGTTCCCTCTCAGAATCAGTGCTCTTTCTCATTCATTGTGTGTGTATGTGTGTGTGTGTGTGTGTGTGTGTGTGTGTGTGTATGTATATATGCATATATCTAAATATATAAAGATAACCTGCTCAATCTGCTTATTGTTAGTTGTATCTATATGATTATATGATTTCAAGACTGAAACTTCATATTGGATAGTTAATTAGGTGCCCCATTCCTGGGGAAGACTATTTCTCCCCCTCTCACCATTCCTCAATTACCTGTAGTTATTTGTCTATGGGAAGGCTCCTTGAGAGTCACCCTTTCATGTGAGCCTGTCTATTGGTATTGTACTTCTGCCATTTTATTTATACAGGTATACTGTTGCAGTAACATGGTGAGACTTTAGACTGAATAATTTATATGAACCCTGTTCCAATTGCTTCTATTGGACATTAAATACAAAGTATTATTTTAAATTTTGTTCAATATTTTTGGAATATTTGGGGAGATTGTGGATTTTACAAAGGTTTCCTCCTAGTTTCAAATAAATTGCCTAATAAATTAAGCTATTGTGTCACATAAGTTATGAGTGAATCACCAGTCCTGGCCATGTACTACCTGGTACTCCTTTTCATGCTGTGATAAGTTAGTAAAATTTTCTCCTTCCTCCCTTCTTATCTCTTTTTATCTCCCTTTTCAGTATCTATTTCACCAAGTGCTTCTCTTTTGTCATATTTCCTCCTTTCTTCTTCTCCTTTTTAAACTCTTCTCCTCCTCCTCCTTTTTCTCCTTCTGCTAGTTCTTCTTTCTCCTCCTCCTTTTCTTTTTCAGAATAGGCTATCACATCATCTGTGGTAGTCTTGAACTCACCATTTACATAGGATAACCGTGGTTTCTTGGTCATCCTACCTCTACCTCCAAATGCTGGAACAGTTATGGACCACCACGCACAGTTCTCCTTTTTCTGTATTGATTTTAGGGGTTGGTTATTCAGAAATCTATGGTATTTATATCCAAGTGAACTATGTTTACATTAAAGAAAAAAATAGCAGCCAATGTTTACGTAGATTGGCTGACACATGAGAAGAGCAGGTGTGGCAAGCAATGACAATAAAGATAGGACCATGATTTTGAGAGATCCATATTGAAGCTTTGCATTTTATTCAACTGTTTATGTGAAACAATTCCAGAAATAATGAGTGACATCTAGTTTCTGAGACAAAGATTTGAAAAAGATATAGCAAAGTTAAAGATAAGCAGAATCATCCTACCACATAGTCTTCACGTTCGGAGTGATGTCACATGTTCATGATTCATGTGGCCTGTCTCTCAGAGTCTCACATAGGTCACATCGAAATCATGATCCACATCTACTTAGAGCAACAGGAAAGAAGAACCTCAGCCTGCTAGGATGGCATGCTTCTAAAGATGCTGCAGGTCTCAATGCTAGCTTCTTATTTTCTATAATAAAGTCACAGGTAGGGAGAAAATATCTGAGGAAACAGCAAAGGCTTGCTACAGTTAGGGGTAGTGCCCCAGTTTTCTGTGCCAAAGAGGCATTTTCTCTGAAGCCCCACAGTTTCATTTTTACTATGTCTTAGGAAATGGATGAAGAGCTCATCCAGGTTGTGTAGTCAAGAAGTCAACAAGGTAACTGTCTGGTTTTACCTTGTTGACTTTTTCTTTCTATTTCTCCAGCCTATTGTAACTATTCTATTTTTTTTTCTAGTAATATTTGAGTAGAAGAAGACACAGCCCCTTTTATTTTAGATAAAGCTCTCAAGGCTGGGTTTCTCAAGTGCTTTATAGTATTGGTACATTTGATACTTTTCTCTTTATTTGAAAATTTAAATGATGAGCAAAAGATATGTTTTATTTAATATTTTATTAAGATCCACTATCATATGTACTTGAGAGTTTAATTAAATTCTGAATCCTACTTAGATTACTTCAAAGCTTCAACTGTCTCAGGGATGCTCTGACACCTACTTCAGGAACAGAAACCCATGAGAGAGCAGAGCTTTATCTCTAAGGAACATCTAAGCTCACAATCAGGCTTAATGGCCACGTGACTCCAGCTTCAGTGCAGCTTCTTCACCATCCCACAGGCCTTTATTTTAAGAAAGATTGTCTTTGTATCTTGTTTTCCATTCAGACACTCAAAGGAGTGATTGCTGTGGAAAACAAGAAGCACTATGGCCACTCGTTTAATCTGTGCTCGTTAAAACGTGAGAAAGAAACAAAATAGGAAACCTTGTACAAATAAGTATCCTATTTAAATGCTGGTGTACACAAAGAATAAACGCCTTAAAACGACATTCCATTATTTACAGAAACACATCACAACCTGCTTACAGAGTTGCCTCTCCTCCTTCCCTTGCCCCTTGATTGTCATGTGGCTGTGACATATGCATCTCACACCTGTCCTACCTCCATAAGAAATAAAGAAACTGCAGTAGGTAAACAAACTTTTGTCCTTCTGAATATCTTTACTTTAATAGCTGCTATTATTAAAGTAGGTAAATGTGGCATTCATGTGACCTGAGTGCTAATTTAGGTACATATTCATGAGGGTGTTGTTGTAGTAATGCAGAGAGACTGGAGGCAGATTAGATATTACTTTAGGTAGAATGCCTAGACATTTTATCTGAGTGCCTAAGAAGCATGCTGTGCTCCATAATCCACAGAGAACAAATCTAGAAAGATGTAATAGTAAGTATAAGATTTGGGAGGCAGAAAAGAGCAAGATGTGTGCAAAGCACATCAAGGTGAGGCTAGAGCAGACTGGTGAGGGAGGAGACACTTGAGAATGAGTTTAAAACAGTGAGTAGGACCATGTGGAATACGATCTGATTTTCTGTCATGAGAGGTCTTTCTAAATATTTTGTGAGATCATTGTGAGTGCCATAGGTTAGCATAGCAAGCTCAGAAGCAGGAGATTGAGTTATAGGTAGGTCTTTTTGTTTTGGTGTGTGTTTGTGTGTGTGTGTGTGTGTGTGTGTGTGTGTGTTTCAAAAATCTAAAAAATAGATGATTGGGGCTGACTGCAAACTTTTCAGAAAAGCTAGTGGTGATAAAATTCCTATTGTAGCTCTAATATAGGTGCAGAAGTTGCTAAGTAGCTGGAATAAGGACCATTAGAGGAAGAAGATGCACTAAAGACTCCAGAATATTTGGACTACGTAACTTAGC
Organism: Rhabdomys pumilio; assembly: GCA_030674055.1. Classification (NCBI taxonomy): domain Eukaryota; kingdom Metazoa; phylum Chordata; class Mammalia; order Rodentia; family Muridae; genus Rhabdomys; species Rhabdomys pumilio. The sequence goes on along the minus strand of JANHMN010000003.1, from coordinate 71,430,782 downwards.
AAATATAGTGGCATTTCATTTTTATGAGTTTTAGTTGGACAAGGCTTGGACAGAATCAGTTTGGGAAGGAGCTCAAGTTACCTACTCTGACATACTTAGATTCAGAAGTTTTTGCTGCATAAAAGTGACCTTCAAAATTGACTAATAAGCCTAGAGTTCAAGGAGATGATGAATCTGAAAACATTAAGTTTAGAAGACATGAATGTTGAGAGTGAAGGAAGTCAGAGTCTGAGTCCCCAAGATTTTACGTTTGAAGCACATTCTCTACTCTCAGGGACTTACAGAGGCACTGTCAACCCAGACATTAGTTCAGCTGTGCCACCAACCTGCTCAGAGACAGTAAAACCCTCAATTTACACAGAATCATTCAATACAGGTCCAAGTAAAAGGTGATGAAATAACCTGGATTTTTTTTTCCTTTTTTATCTGGATTATTGACTTCTTGTCATTTTGACTGTGCACTGGCCTGCCTTTTTCAACATCTCTATTGTGCTTTTAATAAAGGGGTTTATTGAAGTTGCTCGAGACCCAGGCAAGTATTCACAGAGACAAAAACCTGGTCATCTACTGCTTTAGTTACAGTATTGGGAATGGATTTCAAGTTTGCACACATCACAAAATCGTCTGGCAAACAATGAGCTGAAAACATGGTAAAATTAAATGGCTGGAGGTCTAGTCAAGTCAGACTGGTGACTCTTTGTTCCTTCCAGGCAAGTCGTATTTTCTGGTAAGTTCTGATAAACTTTAAAATTTCTACTTAGGGCCAAGTGGTGTGTGACTGAAGCTAAGCTGAGAAGCAGAAGAAATCAAATCTGATTATTAGGGCAGTGGAAACTCCATGGAATCCAAGGGAATAACCCTAGCAAATACTCCTAGGAATGGGGGACACAGATGAGTCATCTGAATTAGATACCATCAGTAACCAGGCAAGGCCTCAAGAAGAGAGACAGGGACATCAACCCAGCCAGAAAACCTTCCACCTATAGTTCCTCTGGAAACAGAGCTTGGCATAGTCATCATTGGAGAGATCAGAGAGACTCTATGCAGTACCTAATAGGAGCTCAGGGAGTCTTGAAGAGAAGGGTGAAGAAGGATCAGAGGAATGAGAGAGGTCAGAGACACCATAAGCACAACTGTTCACAGAATCAACTGACAGGGACTCATGGGAGTTTGCAGAGATCTGGAAGCCTATAGGAGTCTGATATAGATCCTCTGCACGTATGCTATCACTGAATAGCCTACTGTGCTTGTGGGAGTCATAACAGTGGGAACAGTGTCTGTGTCTGATTCTTTTGTCTGTCTGTGGGACCCTGTTCCTCCAACTGAGTTGCCATGTCCAGCCTTGATGTGATGGTATATGCTTGATCATAGCACAGCTTGTTCTGAAATTTTTGGTTGATATACCTGGGAGGCCTATGCTTTTCTAAGTGGAGGTGTAGGGCATGGATCCTGGAGAAAGGAGAGGTCAGGGGAAAGACTAGGGGAAGGGGAAGGAGGAGACACTGCATTTAGGATGTAATATATTAAAGAAGAATGAAAAAGAAAAATAATAAACTAAACTCAATGGGAAACTTTAAAAAAGAAAAACACATCTTGACTCAGCTTAGGTCCAACTAACTTGAGGAGCTGGTGGTCTGTTAAGTTATCTACTGTCACCCAAGTGCTGCTAAGCAAAACTCTCCAAGTTGTAAGTCGAGGGTACAAACTTTCTAACAGCCAAGCTTAACTACCAGGTTACTGACTTAGAAAGCTTTACAAATAAACAGGATGTGGAAGTTAGAGACAGACTCACCAGTAATCTTGTTTGTTTGTTTGTTTCTGAAAAAAGACAAGCAGAAGCAGCCGAGAGACCGGCTAAGATCTAGATCAGCATTTCTCAACCTGTGAGCTACCCCTTAAAGGGTGGCATATCAGATACCCTGCATATCAGATTTTTACATTACAGTAGATTACAGTAACAAATTTACAGTTATAAAACAGCAACTAAATAATTTTATGGTTGGGGTCACCACAATATGAGGAACTGTATTAAAGGGTCCCAGCATTAGAAAGGTCAAGGACCACTTTGTAAGGCTGTGTCCTTCTGACTATTGTTTGAGGTATGTAAGGAAGGAACATTCAATAGGGTTTATAAACTGTTGTTTACACTCCATCAGTGTATATGTGACCACTTCTAGTCTGATGTCTGCCCTTACATGTTAAAAAATGGTGACCATTGAATTAATGGAGTGATAAACTAATTCTAACCCAGAGGGCATATGTGAACTTCATGTCTCTAGTAGCCTGTGTGTATTGCTATCACTTTGTTTCTATTTCTTCTTATTGCATACTTATATGCAATGTGTTAAAATTACATCTACCTCCTTTATCTTCTCTGACCTCCCCCCTTCCACTCCTTTCAACCTACTTCTTATTCTTCCAAATCACCCCATCTCTCATCTCCAGGCCTTTGTTTTAACATAAAAGTCTTGTGCAGATGAACTTTTCAGTTACTTCAGGTTGGCCTAGGACTCAACATGTAGCCTAGAGTGGCCTCAAACTCACAATGTTCTTGCCTCACCTACCAGAGTTCTGGGATTACAGGTGTGTGCTACTGGGTCAGGCTGACAGTTTCTAGTTTGTAATCCAGGCAAGAAGTCAGCCATTCTCAGTTCAATTTAGTGGGAGACTGGAAGATGTCAAATTCAGATGAGCTCTCTAAGATAAGGTGAAATTAGCTAATATGTAAGCAACAAGATCCACATAATCAAGTGCATATATGAATATATGTATGTCTGTATATATATGTACATGTATGTCTGTATGTATATGTACATGTATGTATGTATGTTTATGTACATATATGTATGTATATATGTATGTATTTATTGTGTATTTTTGTCTTTGGATGACAAATATCTCAAACCTTTTAAAAAGCTAAATTTTAGCTCAAAGTTAGAGAGTATGGTAAGAAAGAAAATCAGGTAGTAGAAGGGTGACCTGGCTGGCCACATATGATCTGCTTTGAGAAAAGTCATGAATCCTGATGCCTAGCTTGCTTTTTTTATTTTCACTTAGTTTATGATCTCACCATGCAAAGCACTGCTGCCAACACTGAGGATGAGTTTCCCACCTCAATTTATTCAAGTAATAAACTTCCTCATAGAGGTACTCAGAGCTTTGATACCTAGCAGATTCTATCCCCTGTCAAGCTGACAGTGAATATGGACTACCACAGTATTTAAACACATGAGGTACTGATATGTGGTGTGTCTGTGGAACTAGAGCAAGTGCAGTGCCTGGAGTGTATCCGCTTATAGCTTGTTGCTAGATTGGAAATGAGTTAGCAGAATGGAACAACTGGAAACAGAGAATGTGCTCACGGCAAAGAAAGGGGACGCAGAGAATTTAAAGAGAAATGACCAAGGTTCATCACTGTGCTCAACAGTACCAAATAATGACTTTTAAAAATTCATAAATCAAGTTCAAAAGACATTTCTGTTTGAGATATTAGATGTGTTCGGTAGTGGTATAAAAAAATTAAAAAGAAAAGAAAACCCTTTTAAACCAAGTTGTTGTTTAATCAAGTCAGCTGCCTCTAAGTTCCTTGTTTTACTTTGATCTAACTAGGCTAAGAAGGCCCTGAAGGAGACACAAAATGAAGGTTTTTTTTTATGCATGCATTTATGGGATTTGTGTTGGAGGAGCCCCATTATCCCTGTGTTCTTCAGAGCATATTAGCAAGTTTAGTTTCATTCCAAGAATAGCACTAAGAATGTCATTTCATTGCCAAAAATACCTTGCCTTTGCGCAAACTCAAAGCACACTGTTCAAGACAATTGATTATAGTAATAGTAACGATAGTTTCCACAGAGCATCACAACAAAACCGTGTAACTTCAGAAACAATATTCTATTTCTGTTTATTCTGGTTCCCATCCTCCCCGTCCTGTTTTATCAAACCAGCACTCACTCACCTTTCATCTTACCAAATTCATCAGTTCATCTGCTTTCCCCACATTTTCTCATGCTTTAACCTTTGAAGGCATCTGACCTGAAGATGTAGTTCCCTTCGAGCCACTAGTATGTCAGTACACACAAAAGTTTGTCAGTAATTATTAATTATGATGAGTAAATTATTACCTAAATAAATCCAATTTCCTCTGTCCCCCTTTAATGACTCGTTAAGATTTAATTTATTCTTTATAAAAAGATGTCACCTTATTAAAATTCCCTTACTTCTATTACTTAAATTAGTCTTCATGTTTTCTTTGTTTTTACTACTGTTTGCTTTTTTGTGCCTTAACTATACAACTTTTAACCCTACAAGTTACATTTAAGAGTCTTTTATTTATAGAGTGCTTTACACAATTTTTACAGCACAAGTATACTGCTCTTCCATTCTTAAAACCAATAGTGATTTCACTTGATGTATATGTACTAGATCCTATAACCGTGGGTGAATTGAAGATAGACACTGTCTTTTGAATTTTTGCATAATGTAGGGTCTTTTCTAACCCCTTGAAGATTTGACCTCAAATAAACCCTCCATCACCTATTTCTCTGCTTTTACATATTACCCATTTCTTTCAAGTACATGTCTGGCAATTAAAACAGTGAAGGCCAAAATCAGGCTAGAACAAAACGTAAGAATGGCTGATTCTAAGCTCCCACTCATTTAAATGCATTCTCCTTTGCATTCAAAAGCTGTGGTTGTTCAGCAGTCCTCAGGAATAGTTAAAATATGGGTAGATGGAAATGTTAAAAAGAAAGGCAGTTTGTCTGTTTTATGTTTATCTGTATACTCTGTGTGCTTTCTTTATCTGTATATGTTCTGGGTAATTCCCAGTTTTTACTTGTATTGATATCAATAATTGAGGGACAAATTTCTCACGAATGCAATACAAAGTCCACTTTCAAAATAAGAACTCCATGTGATTTCAGAATGATGCCCAGGGATACAACAACGAAGGTTGCAATATAAACTTGGATGTGTCACTTTCATTCTCAAAATATGCTTTGTCCCTTCATCCCCCTTCTTCCTCTTTTACCTGATTTCCTTCCTATGACTTCCAGCTGGCCAAATGGTGATGCAAAGTGCTGGGATTCCAGGTCAGACAGTCTTAGATTTAATTGCTGTTCAATGACTGTAAAGTTATTTATTCTGTCTGAGCCTCATTTCCTTCATCAATGAACTGGTTATTCTAACAGACAATTTTACATAATTAATTAAGAAAGCATGTGTAATGTAAAATGTACTTAGCACATCATAGATGCTCATCAAAACTTAGCGTAATTGAAAACACGCAAGTTTTATAGTCTGAATAATAATGCCTTGAATTTTTTTAATATGCATATAATAAGTAATGCTTCTTTTCCATCGGTTTATTGTAAGAATTAGATTGAATAATAATTATGGCATGCATCCCAGGGGCAAATGTTATAGTTGGTATCCTAGAAGACTTTTGGTAAGGAACAGATATGACATACATTTCTTTTTGTTTTTATTTATATGTCTTATGTATTGTAAGGCTCTGAATGTTCTTTTCTAGTTAAAATAAACACATTTGCTTTCATTCATGTTGCCCAAGTGAGATGGGCCATAAGATTTTACCTGAACATATGCAGGCAGAGCATGAAGACTTGTTTGCAGTAGGAGGTAGATTAGTAAAATAAATAAGTAAACACCAATTACAAATGAAAATGTAAAACCCTGATGGAAACAAAGAAGCAACCTAAACACCCCTCTGTGATTCTTTTCTAATTGTACTTCAGGATGTGGAGTGACATCGTCAGTTTCAGCTGTGAACATCAAAGGCCAAGTGTGAGTGGCAACTGAAGTCCACTGGGTTTCATGTGGGTTTCTCATAGAGTCCCTTGGGTGCTTGTAACCTTGCAATTGATGATATACAATTGGGTCCCTTGACTCTCCGTTGAGCCTTTTGGCACCACTTTGGTGCATCTTCACTTCCCAGGCTTGTGCCCTTGGCTGTGATTTCTCAAGTAAGCTGCTTTTTATCTCTCCTTTGTTCGTCTCCAGTGGAAACATTTAATAGCGCATTTGAATGCTGCAAATTGTTATTTCAGATGCTTTAGCCCATCACAAGAGGCTCCCACATTGCTGTATCTGTTCAGAATAAAACATTCTCTGAAAGAATGAAATTCATGACATAAGAGCCTCACTGTATCTCCTCTCAGTCTTCCTCTCTCTATGTTTCTCTCCTTTCTCTATTTCCCAATCTCTCCCATTCAATTCTCCATCCCCTCCTCCCCCAACTCCCACATAGCATGTGGTCATAAATTATGGCAGCTAATTAAGCCAAGCATCACACCTTGAAACACCCAATAGTTAATATTTTCAATGTCCCCATGTTGCCCATGTTGATGTTCCCACGATGATATATATGTATGTGTATGTGTATGTGTATGTGTATGTGTATGTGTATGTGTATGTGTGTGTGTGTGTGTATATATATATATATATATATATATATATATATATATATATTCTCTCCTTGCCTTTCCTATCCCTATCTCTCTTTCTGAGTGACAAACACAAACATACCCATGTCCACCTTTTTATTCTCAGGGAGACATTTTACACGACAGGACCTTTATCCTACCTTGCTCAAGCAAGAAGAAAAAGATGTATCAGCCACTCTAACTTAATTGTACCAGGGTCAAGGCTAGGTTTTGGGAAGATATCATACTTGGTTAATATTTGAGTAGTAATTTTTATAGAATGACAATTTTTAATTTGTTTACTCTGTTTAGATCCAAATAAGTAACAACTGATTAATATCTACTTTCAGATTACCTAGGCCTGTGGTTTTTAATCCCAGTGACAAATCAAAAGAAAACAAATCTCCAGTTCTCACCCACAGAAATTATCATTCCATTATTAGTCTGCACAAAAATCTTGGAATTTTATTTAAAAGTCTCAAGTGATTCTCAAGTGCCTAGTAATGGATAGCCACTGATTTACCTCCATTTGAACTGCCTAACCCAAGGGGTGCTGCTGACCATGTGTTTGTTCTTAAGAGGATGTTGAAAAGAGGAGAATATCCTAGCTTCTTAGAGAAAGCTGGACGTTAAAGTCTAAAGTGGACACTGATATATTAAAAGAAATCCTATTGGAAGTAACAGACAGGTGAGTATAAGAGGGAAAGTAAAAAAGAAACAGGAAGTAGATGAATCTGAATTGAAACTTATTGGAGAGCAAAATCAGTAAAACTATAGATGTTAGCTAAGGCTGTAATCTTTATATGAGTTTAAAGATACCTACTCTAGGCAGATAATCTCCAAAATCTTTGCTATGTTTTTATACAAATAAATCACACAAACAAATAACACAGCAACAACAAAGGGTGAGGGCCAACAGGACATGCCTATGTTGTTTCAGTACACATTAAACATAAGTATCAGTGATGCGGTCTCAGCAGCTACTGCATCTCTCTTTCTCCAATTAGACAAGAACTGGGCTTTTGAGATGGCTCATCTAATGAAGGCACTTGCTGCCATGTTCCATGTCCAATGGCCTGACTTTAATTCCCAAGATCCACACAACAGAAATAGAGAATTAACTCTCACAGTTGTCCTCTGGCTTATACATACATGTACCCATGCACGAGTGCACATACAAACACAGCATGAGCGCGCGCACACACACACATACAAAGGGGGACTGGGAAGGAGAGAGAGAGAGAGTAAATAAAAGTAAGAGAGAAATCTAAATGCTTTATTTCTCTCTGGGACTAGCTGTACTAACAACGGGCAATAATAGCAATGTCTGCATCTGTTTCTCTGAAGTCTATCTCTTCAACTTTGTATGCAGTACAATTTGTCCTCGGGTGAGATTGAAGCAAGGAACTCTCATGCTCCCATAATCACTAGGACCCAGAGCCAGAAAATTTCTGCCACTGAATGAAGATCTTTACCATGAATAATTACAAATGAGGCAAGCAATCATTTGCGTCATGGTTCATTGGTCCCGTCAGAGTGAAACAAAGACATTTTTTACTCTCTTTTCTGTACCATACACACTATTAAAATGTGTTTGTAGATTACTGTAAATAATTCAAATGTTTATTAAAAACTCTGTAGGAAGATCAAGGAATCATAGATAATAAAGGGAAATACCATCCAATTTATTTTTATGTGGCATTCTCTGTCTATCATATCACAAAGTACTTCAAGAGGAAGTGCAAAGGGAGGTAGGTGGCTTTCTGGCAAGACTGCAAGAGGAGCCTGCGTCTCAGGGGTGTGGAGAAAGAGCCTCTTGTTTCAGACTTTCACAGTTTCTCTCACCTTTTGCATCCAGTCATTTCTGTAGTTCATCTTTAATTTTTGTTGCTTTAATCCTGCTGAATGGTGAAAATGAGTTACAATAAGGTAGAAGGTAAGTACATTGTCTAACCTTTATAAATGACCTCTGCTCTCTCAGGGAGGGCAGTTAAGACTAAACTGTTTTGCCATGCTGCGTGGCACTACTGTTTTAGTTATCTTTCTAGTTCTGTGACAAAAATTCATATCCAAGTCAACTTATAGAAGAGTTTATTGGGTGCAGGTATTTACAATTTTAGTGCGTAAGTCCATGGACTTCATAGTAAAAAGCATAGCACCGGGTAGACAGGCATGGTACAGGAGCAGTAGCTGGGATCTTACACCTGCTCCATAGCAGGAGGCAGAGAGAAAGCTAGGTGTGAATGAAATGTGCTTTTGAAACCTCCGAGCTCACCCCTAGTGACTTGTATCCTCCAATAAGACCATGCCTCCTAATCCTTTCCAAACAAGTTTACCAGTGGATGACCAATTGTTCAAACAAATAAGCTGATGAAGGCCATTCTTCTTCCAGCTAGCCCGAAGTCCATCCTCACTGTCGGATTAAATTAGGGCATCCAAGCCCAATTTCATAGGCTATGCTGCTCTTGGATTAATGTTGTAATCTGAACTCAACCACATTTAGTCACCCAGTTGTTAATAAATAGTAAGGTAACAAGACAGGTTAAGGTTTTGACATGGATTAAGAGAGACTTCAGTATCCATACAGCAGTGCTGTCTTATGATGATTAGAGACTTGAAATCAAATTATGTTGGGTTGATACTGATACAAAGACTCCCACAACTTATTTGACCTCTTTCAGCCTTAGGCTTTGTATTTATAAAATATGTGCAGCGTCATGTCTGTATCATGCAACATTCTATGTGAAGAACTTTTTGCCCTCCAGTGGCTCTGACAACACTCGAGAAATGTTAGCAAGCATCATTGACCTCGCTTGATTTTTAATATTAGTGTTAATACACTTGATGAAAAATGAATGAGATCCAATAAAAGTATTTCATACTATGAAAATATTATCCATATTTTTAAAGAAAGGGCTAATGATGCTTCATGACATTTAATAAGCTGTGTGTATCATCTAGATAACATTTGAATCCTGGATGGCTTTATTTGAATTGTAGTATGCTTCAAATATGGTTATAAAAATATTGTGTTTTATTAACTCTACAAGTAGAAATGTGTGTATGCTTACTTGAGGGGAAAAAAATAACAGAATTTTCCCAGGGAGAAATGGATATGAAGTGCTCCTCACTGGAGCCCTTTGTTTTCAATCAGAGTCTGGCTTCTTGGGGTCTGTTTCCCCTTTTGTCATCTGGTAGTTTTAACTGAAGTACCCCTAGGTCCATATAAACTTGTAGGTTACAGACTATGGGTGAGAATCCTTCCTCATCTGATAGTCAGGGTCCTCTCAACCACTGTAGGTACCTCAAATAGATAATGAATGACTATAGAAGAAAAATAATACCCTCAAAGAAGAGACTCTGCCATCGCCTAGGTAGACCAGAAGGTAGTTGCTTGTATTTCTAATGTACTATTGGCTACACATTATTGGCTACTTGCATAAAATCACTGTCACCAAAATAAAAATCAGAACATACAAAAAGATACAAGCCCTCCCTGCACCTTGAAGAATCCTGATACCTCTACCTCAACCTCCATACTGCTATATCGAGAAGCAGGAAAACTCTTCCTTGTTCCTGATGTGTTCAACAGCTTTCCATCACTGTGACAAGAGGGTTAAAAGAAGGAACTGTTCATTGTGACATAGAGTTTGGGATCCTTTAGTCTTTTGTCATTTGACTCAGTTATTGGGCCTGTGGTGAAAGAGGATGTTATGATAAGGAACTTTCAATAGAGCATAGCTGATTATCTCATAGTGGCCAAAAGAAATGGTTAGGAACTAATAACCCCCTCAATGCAGTCCCTCGCAATGACCTAATTGGCTTTCAAATAGGCTCTGACTTTGACTCCTAAAGTTTAAATCACCTCCTTGCAGTGCTATCAGCTGAGGGTTAAGAGTTATCTATGTAGGCCTTCAGAGACACATAAAACACAAGCAAATACCTGTCTTGTGATTTCCCAGTAGAATGGCAGATAAGCCAGAAACCTGAGAAGACCTGTCTGGCAGTTTCCATGCCTAAGAGTATACTGAAGGAGTGATGTGTATCTGAACAGGTAAACACCTGACTCAGTGACTATCTACTCTAACCTCATTCTTCATCTGTGCCTCCACTTCAGAACAATTAATGTGGCTTTCTGTGTGCCAACCAATCACTAAATCTAATAATGAGAAATCACCATGTGTTTCTTTCGTCAGAATGGCTTGCAAGATGAAAGCTGTTCCCTCACAAGGGTAAAGATTTAGATATGTGAGTTGGCTGTTTTGAAATGTGCCCAGACCTCAGTGAAATGGAATGTCAGCATTCGTGTAATAAATTCAGATTTTCAGGCAACCACATGTAACTATTTATTTTCTCAGTGTGAAATATACTTTAACATAGATTCAAGGACAGGACTTCATAGAAAGAAAGAATCTCAAGGAAAGAATAAGGTGTACTCATGTCAGGATGTGGGCTTCTCAAGAGTCAAGCCAAAGGGTTTTGACAATAGCTTT
>JANHMN010000003.1:71393320-71419839 GCA_030674055.1 Rhabdomys pumilio | reverse complement strand
GGTCTTCATTCCATGAGAATCCATAAAAGATGTTAAACTCAAGAAATCATGCAGCACATTGTCATGTTTCAGATGAACCCCAAGCTTGTTCTTTTCCTTATTTTTTCTTTTTTTATTGTTATTTTATTTATTTACATTTCAAATGTTATCCCCATTGCTCTCTGAAAACGACCTATACCATCCCCCTTTCTTCCTACTTATTTGAGGGTGCTCCCCCACCCACCCACCCACCCACTTCTGCTTCACCACTCTGGTATTTCCCTATGCTGGGGCAACAAGCCTCCACAAGACCAAGGGCCTTCCCTTCTTTTGATGCCGGATAAGGAAATCCTCTGCTACATAAGCAGCTGGAGCCATGGTTCAGTCTATGTGTGCTCTTTTGTTGGTGGTTTAGTCCCTGGGAGCTCTGGGGTTCCGGTTGGTTGATATGGTTGTTCTTCCTATGAGTTTGCAATCCCCTTCAGCTCCTTCAGTACTTCCTCTAACTCCTCCATTGGGGTCCCCCTGCTCAGTCTGATGGTTGGCTACAAGCATTAACATTTGTATTGGTAAGGCTCTGGCCAAGCCTCTCAGGAGACATCCATATCAGGCTCCTGTCAGCAAGCACTTCTTGGAATCAGCAATAGTATATGGATTTGGTGGCTGCATATGGAATGGATCTGCAGGTAGGGCAGTCTCTGGATGGCCTTTTCTTCAGACTCTGCTCCACTCCTTGTTCCTGTGTTTCTGTTAGACAGGAGCAATTCTGAGTTAATATTTTTGAAATGGGTGGGTGGCCCCATCTCTCAACCGGGGGCCATGCCTACCCTGTGGATTTGTTCTCTACAGTTTCTCTCTCCTCTTTGTTGGGTGTTTCAGCGAGTGTCATCCCCATTGGGTCCTGGGGTCCTCTTGCTTTCCTGGCATCTGGGGATTTTTAGTGGCTACTTCCAGTTCCAGTTCCCCAGGCCCCACTGCTACACACCTCTGTTCAATTTCCTGACCCTCTTCAGTCCCTTCTAGGTAAGACTGGAGGGAGCACCCACACATTTTTTATTGGATATTTTATTTACATTTCAGATGTTATCCCCTTACTCCATTTTTCCCCACCCATGAACCCCTTATCCCATCTTCCTTATGAATTTCACTATATACTACTATGACATCCTGCTTTGGTTTTCCTAGAAACTCCTGTTTGTTTTGGCTTTTCTAAACTTTATAGACAAGAATGAGATGACTATATAGCCCCCTTTGTTTTCAATATCCTAAAGTAACATAAAGAATCATCTTTTTTTTCTTTTACTGTCTTAACATTCCTTTTTAATATCATAATACTTTTTTATTGGATATTTTATTTACATTTCAGATGTGATCCCTTATCCCCATTTCTCCCCAACCCAGGAACCCCCTATCCAATCCCCCCTCCTCCTGTTTCTATGAGAATGTGCCCCACCAACCCGCCCACTCCCACTTCCCCACCCTTGAATTCTCCCAAACTAGGATATCTAGCCTTCACTGGACCAAGGACCTCCTCTCCCATCTATGCCCTACAAGGCCATCCTCCCCTACATATACAGCTGGAGACATGGTTCCCTCCCTATGTCCCCCCAGGCTGGTGGTTTAGACCCTGGGGAATCTGGTTGGTTAGTATTGTTGCTCTCTCCATAGGGCCCCGCAAACCCTTTCAGCTCCTTCAGTCTTCTCTCTCACTCCTCCATTAAGAACCCCATGATCAGTTCAATGGTTAGCTGTGAGCATCTTCCTCTTTATATGTCAGACTCTGACAGACTTCTAAGGACACAGCTATATCAGGCTCCTGTCAGCATGCACTTGCTGGCATCCACATCAGTGTCTACATTTGGTGACTGCACATGGGATGGATACCCAGGTGGAACAGTCTTTAGACGATTCCTCTTTCAGTTTCTGTACTATGCTTTGTCTCCATATTTGCTCCCATGAGTATTTTGTTACTCCTTCTAAGAAGGACCGAAGCACCCATACTTGGGTCTTATTTGTTCATGAGCTTCATGTGGTCTGTGAGTTATACCTTGGGTATTGAGAGCGTTTGGGCTAATGTACAATTATCAGTGAGTGCATACCATGTGTGTTCTTTTGTGATTGGGTTACCTCACTTAGATTAATATTTTCTTGTTCCATCCATTTGCCTAAGAATTTCTCGAATTCGCCGGGCGGTGGTGGCCACGCCTTTAATCCCAGCACTTGGTAGGCAGAGGCAGGTGGATTTCTGAGTTTGAGGCCAGTCTGGTCTACCGAGTGAGTTCCAGGACAGCCAGGGCTACACAGAGAAACCCTGTCTCAAAAAACAAAAAAACAAAAACAAACAAACAAACAAACAAACAAAACAAAACAAAATTCTCGAATTCATTGTTTTTAATAGCTGATTAATACTCCATTGTGTAAATGTACCACATTTTCTGTACCCATTCCTCTGTTGAAGGACATCTTGTTTCTTTCCAACTTCTGCCTATTATAAATAAGGCTGTTATGAACATAGTGGAGCATATGTCCTTGTTATACATTGGAGTATATGCCCAGGAATGGTATAGCTCCGTCCTCAGGTAATGCTATGTCCAATTTTCTGAGGAACTGCCAGACTGATTTCCAGAGTGGTTGTATCAGCTTGCAATCCCACCAACAATGGAGGAGTATTTCTCTTTCTCCACATCCTCGCCAGCATCTGCTGCACCTGAGTTTTTGATCTTAGCCATGCTGACCGGTGTGAAGTAGAATCTCAGGGTTGTTTTGATTTGCATTTCCTTGATGATTAAGTATGTTGAACATTTCTTTAGGTGCTTCTCAGCCTTTCGAGGTTCCTCCATTGAGAATTCTTTGTTTAGGTCTGTACCCCATTTTTAATAGGATCATTTGGTTGTCTGAGTTTAATTCCTTGAATTCTTTGTGTATATTGGATATTAGCCCTCTATCAGATGTAGGATTGGTAAATATCTTTTCCCAATATGTTGGTTGCCTTTTTGTCCTATTGACAGTGTCCTTTGCCTTACAGAAGCTTTGCAATTTTATGAGGTCCCATTTCTCAATACTTGATCTTAGAGCATAAGCCATTGGTGTTCTGTTCATGAACTTTTGCCCTTTTCCCAGGTATTCTAGGTTCTTCCCCACCTTTTCTTCTATTAGTTTCAGTGTATTTGGTTTTATGTGAAGGTCCTTTATCTACTTGGACTCGAGCTTTGTACAAGGAGATATGAATGGATCAATTTGCATTCTTCTACATGCTGACTGACAGTTGAACCAGCACTATTTGTTGAAAATGCTGTCCTTTTTCCACTGGACAGTTTTAACACATTTGTCAAAGATCAAGTAACCATAGGTGTGTGGGTTCATTTCTGGGTTTTCAGTTCTAGTCCATTGATCTTCCTGCCTGTCTCTGTACCAATACCATGAAGTTTTTCTCACTATTGCTCTGTAGTACATCTTGAGGTCAGGGATTGTGATTCCTCCAGAATTTCTTTTATTGTTGAAAATGGTTTTTGCTATCCTGGGCTTTTTATTATTCCAAATGAAATTGAGAATTTCTCTTTCTAACTCTGTGAAGTATTGAGTTGTGATTTTAATGGGGATTGCACTGAAACTGTATTGCTTTTGGCAAGATGGCTATTTTTACTAAATCAGTCCTGCCAATCAACGAGCATGGGAGATCTTTCCATCTTCTGAGATCTTCGATTTTTTTTCTTCAGAGATTTGAAGTTGTTGTCATACAAATCTTTCTCTTGCTTGGTTAGATTCACATCAAGGTATTTTATATTATTTGTGACAATTGTGAAGTGTGTCATTTCCCTGATTTCTTCCTCAGTCTGTTTATCCTTTGAGTAGAGAAAGGCTACTGATTTGTTTGAGTTGATTTTATATCCAGTTGTTAATCAGGTTTATGAGTTCTCTGGTGGAAATTTTGGGGTCACTCAAGTATACTATCATATCATTTGCAAATAGTGAAACTTTGACTTCTTCCTTTCCTATTTGTATCCCATTTGACTTCCTTCTGTTGTCTAAGTGCTCTGGCTAGGACTTCCAGAGCTATATTGAATAGGTAGGGAGAGAGTGAGCAGCCTTGTCTAGTCCCTGAATTTAGTGGGAATGCTTCAAGTTTCTTTCCATTTAGTTTGATGTTGGCTACTGGCTTGCTGTATATTGTTTTTACTATGTTTAGATATGGGCCTTGAATTCCTGATCTTTCAAGTCTTTTACCATGAAGAAATGTTGGATTTTGTCAAATGCTTTCTTGGCATCTACTGAGATCATCATGTGGTTTATTTCTTTGAGTTTCTTTATATAGTGGATTATGTTGGTGGATTTCTGAATATTGAACCATCCCTGCATCCCTGGGATAAAGCCTACTTGATCATGATGGATGATGTTTTGATGTGGTTTTGGATTCGGTTTGAGAGAATTTTATTGAGTATTTTTGCATCAATGCTCATAAGGGAGATTTGTCTGAAGTTTTCTTTCTTTGTTTTGTCTTTGTGTGGTTTAGGTATGAGTGTAATTGTGGATTCATAGAATGAATTGTGTAGTGATACTTCTGTTTCCATTTTGTGGAATAGGTTGAAGTAAATTGGTAGTAAGTCTTCCTTGAATATCTGATAGAATTCTGCAGTAAAACCATCTGGCCCTTGGCCTTTTTTGGGGGAGGCTTTTAATGACTGCTGCTATTTTATAGGTGTTATAGGACTGTTTAGATGGTTTATCTGCTCCTGATTTACCTTTGGTACCTGGTATCTGTCTAGAAAATTGTCCATTTCATGCAGATTTTCCAGTTTTATTGAGTATAGGCCTTTGTAGTAGGATCTGATGATTTTTTTCTTAATTTCCTTAGTTTCTGTTGTTATGTCTCTCTTTTCAGTTCTAATTTTATTAAATTGGATACTGTCTTTATGCCCTCTGGTTAGTCTGGCTAAAATTCTATCTATCTTGTTGATTTTCTCAAAGAACTAGTTCTTGGTTTTGTTAATACTTTGTATAGTTCTTTTTGTTTCTACTTTGTTGATTTCAGCCCTGAGTTTGATTATTTCCTACCATCTACTCCTCTTGGGTGTATTTGCTTCTTTTTGTTCTAGAGCTTTCAGGTGTGCTATCAAGTTGTTAGTGTATGTTCTTTCCTGTTTCTTTTTGTAGATACTTAGAGTTATGAGTTTTCCTCTTAGCACTGCTTTCATGGAGTCGCACAAGTTTTGGTATGATGTGTCCTCATTTTCGTTAAATTCTAAAAAGTCTTTAATTTTTTTCTTTATTTCTTCTTTGACCAAGTCATCATTGAATAGAGCGTTGTTCAGTTCCCATGTATATGTGGGCTTTCTGTTGTTTTTGTTATTATTGAAGACCAGCCTTAGTTTGTGGTGATCTGTTAGGATACAAGGGATTATTTCAATCTTTTTGTATCTATTGAGGCCTGTTTTGTGACCAATTATATGGTCTATTTTGGGGAAGGTACCATGAGGTGCTGAGAAAAAGGTATATTCTTTTGTTTTAGAGAAATGTACTATATAGATATCTGTTAAATCCATTTGGTTCATAACTTCTGTTAATTTCTCTGTTTATTGTGTCTCTGTTTATTTTCTGTTTCAATGATCTGTCCATTGTTGAGAGTGGGGTGTTGAAATCCACCACTATTATTATGTGAGGTGCAATGTGTGCTTTGAGCTTTAGTAAAGTTTCTTTTATAAATGTGGTTGCCCTTGCATTTGGAGCGTAGATGTTCAGGATTGAGAGTTCATCTTGGTAGATTTTTCCTTTGATAAGTATGGAGTGTCCTTCCTTATCTTTTTTGATTACTTTTGTTTGAAAGTCAATTTTATTTGATATTAGAATAGCCACTCCAGCTGGTTTCTTGGGACCATTTGCTTGGAAAATTGTTTTCCATTCTTTTACTCTGAGGTAGTGTCTGTCTTTGTCACTGAGGTGTGTTTTCTGTATGCAACAACATTCTGGATCCTGTTTATGTATCCAGTCTGTTAGTCTATGTCTTTTTATTGGGGAATTGAATCCATTGATGTTAGGAGATATTAAGAAAAAATCGATTGTTGCTTTCTGTTATTTTTGTTATTAGAGGTAGAATTATGTTTGTGTAGTTTTCTTCTTTTATGTTTGTTGGAAGATTACTTTCTTGCTTTTTCTAGGTTGTAGTTTCCCTCCTTGTTGAAGTTTTCCATCAATTATTTTTTTCTAGTGCTGTATTTGTGGGAGGATATTGTATAAATTTGGTTTTGTCATGGAATATCTTGGTTTCTCCATCTATAGTGATTTAGAGTTTTGCTGGGTATAGTAGTCTGGGATGGCATTTGTTTTCTCTTAGGATCTTTATGATATCAGTCCAGGATAGTCTCTGGTGAGAAGTCTGGTGTAATTCTTATAGGTCTGCCTTTATATGTTACTTTACCTTTTTCCCTTACTGCTTTTAGTCTTTTTTCTTTGTTTTGTGCATTTGATGTTTTGATTATTGTATGACAGGAAGAATTTTTTTCAGGTCTAGTCTATTTGGATTTCTGTAGGCTTCTTGTATGCTCATGGGCATCTCTTTAGGTTAGGAAAGTTTTCTTCTATAATATTTTTGAAGATATTTACTGGCCCTTTAAGTTGAGAATCTTCACTTTCTTTTATACCTATTATCCTTAGGTTTTGTCTTCTCATTGTGTCCTGGATTTCCTGGATGTTTTGTGTTAAGAACTTTTTGCATTTGCCTTTTCTTTGACAGTTTTGTCAATAATTTCTATGATATTTTCTGCACCTGAGATTCTCTCTTCTATCTCTTGTATTCTTTTGGTGATGCTTGTGTCTATGACTCCTGATCTCTTTCCTACATTTTCTATCTCCAGAGTAGTTTCCCTTTGAGATTTCTTTACTGTTTCTACTTCTATTTTTAGATTCTGGATGGTTTTGTCTAATTTCTTCACCTGTTTGGTTGTGTTTTCATGTAATTCTCTAAGGGATTTTTGTGTTTCCTCTTTAAGGGCTTCTACCCGTTTACCCGTGTTCTGCCATATTTCTTTAAGGGAGTTATTTATGTCCTGCTTAAAGTTCTCTATCATCATCATGAGAAAGGATTTTAAATCAGAATCCAGCTTTTCTGGTGTGATGGGGTATCCAGGACTTGCTACAGTGTGAGAACTGGGTTCTGATGATGCCAGGTAACTTTGGTTTCTTTTGCTTATGTTCTTGCACTTGCCTTTTGCCATCTGGTTAACTCTAGTGCTACTTGCACTCACTGTCTCTGACTGGAGCCTGTCTTTCCAGTTATCTTGTTTGTGTCAGAACTCCTCAGAGTCCGGACATCTCTGTGATCCTGTGATCCTGAGCTGCTAGGTGGAAGAGCTCCTGGGACTCAGGCTGCCTCTGGGATCCTGAAATCCTGCTGCTCTAAGTGCAGTGGTTCCTCTAGGATAGCTCAGGTTATGGTGTCTTCCTGGGAGTAGACCAGCTAGGTGTCCTCTGCTCTAAGTGCAGTGGCTCCTATAGGATGGCTCAGGATATGGTGTCTTCTTGGGAGCAAACCAGTTAGGTGTCTGCCCCAGCCAAAAGAGAAGAATCATCTTCTAAAATGCATTAATCCATAGTGCATTTCAACAATGGTAGCAAAATGCATAATGAAACATGTAGATATTGACCAGTACCTAGGTTAGTAATTGGCAGTCAAATACATTTTTGTCTCCCACACATGGCATTTTCATAAGGGCCATATAATTAAGTCAGATGTTTACAGAAGGGCATCACTCTCACATTCTGGGCATACTAGGCCTCTGTTTAGCCTTCCATCTTATTCTTTCTTTTCTGTTATGATGGTGATAGGAAAGGATGGAAAAGGTTTGAATCTCTGTGATCAAGAGCAAGATAGGACTTAGCTTAGTAAAGGCATACTATGAGGCAATCATATCTTTGTGAACTTTATTTTTTATGTAAGTCCCATATTTCTGTTGTAACCAACATTATTTGTTATTTGTATTGGGAATTTTGAAGTCATATTCTTATTCCCAATTTTTCTCAATTATATTATCCATTTTTTAAAAACTGTCTAACAAAAGTAGAATTTCTTTTTCTTTTCTTTTTTTAATGTATCATATTTGTCCATGAGTATATCAACAATTACACTCTAAATTAGTGATTCTCATCCTTCCTAATGTTAGACTCTTTATTATAGTTCTTCATGTTGTGGTTATCAACAACCATAAAATTATTTCATTGCAACTCAATAGCTATATTTTTCTTACAGTTTTGAATACTGATGCAAATACATGATCAGTAGGATACATTACTCCAAATGGGTCCTGACCCAGTAGTTGAGAGCCACTCTTCTAAATGTCTCCTGACCTCAGATCTTCCTTGCTTTGGTTGCTGAACTCAGACACTCAAACATCATATAAGGCTATTAAAGTGAATGGTTGATCACCTCAGTCTGCTACAATGTACTCTATGATATTTGTTCAGTGCCAGAATAATAAAGTTTACACATAGTTTAGCCTGTCACTCTTGGCCCACCAAGGCCTAGTAAACTCCACAATTTCTTCCAAGACATGTATGGTTATATTAGGAATGCCTTGAGAAATATTCACATCTAACTCTTCTCATATTTTTTACCTACATATAGTTCTATAGATCATGAGATTCTTGAAACCAAGAAAGAGGCATAGCCTATTTAGTTGGGCAAATAAGCATGAGATTAGCATAGAATAACAAGCTATGGCATTATGAGGTGGTTTCTTTCTTAAATGGTCCAAAATCTGTACTATCTAGTCCTAGCTACCTAAAGCTTAATTAGAGATATCTTTCCAATCTTTTTTTTCTCTTCTTTTACTTAAGAGGTAGATGCTATGCTTCCATACCCTCCATTAAGAAAATAAAAATATGTGAAAATTTTACTAGGAGATTTTCATTATTTGGTATAGAGGTATGCTAAACACTTTTTGCTAAAGCAATAGTCTAATGATTCTGATTATTTCTTGCAACTAAGTAACACAGTCATGCATTCATTCCTCAACAATACTTAAAAGTTACAAGGAGTATTCTTCTTAGTGATGTTTGCCATTTTGCAAGATTAAATTGTAGAAGCCAATCAAACCATATGTCTTTATAGAATATTACCTATAGAGATATAGGAAATAGGATATGTAAGTCTTCTACATAGAAGCTAAAAATATGGGAGTACAACCTTAAAAGCAAGTAGAAGGTGTGTACTCTAAAATAACAATGAAAAGTAGAGTGTAGTAAATATATAATCTAGTAACAGGTGTTTTATCATTAAGAACTGTCAAAAACCCACGTGCTGCACAATGACATAACTGCATTGCAACATTTGTTTACACCAGCATCTCCACAAACACACAAGTACTGTGCTCAGTGTTACCATGGCTACAACATCATTAAAACGTAGGTAGAAATATTTCAGCTCTATTCTAATTCTATGGAACCACCATAATGTAGATATCCTTTCTTGACTGAAATGCTGCTATGGATATTAGACTTGCACTGCTCACAAAAGAAATGACATCCAGCAATGCATAATATTATCCATTTTATTTCACCCAACCTACTCAATAATTCTGTGGTCTATGGTTATAAATTACAGTTACTTTTTAATAAAACTGATGTATTTTACGACTGAATGTCTTTTCACTAATAACAAAGCTAACAAGATTTGAAAGAAATTCTGCATTTGTGATGATTGCTGTAGATTATGTCCTCAAAGCCTGGCAACATTAATTATTTCATTTGTCCTTCTATTTTGAAACTAATTTAAGAAGAATTGAATATATATGATTATCTCTTCACAGAAATTTTATTAATGACATAACTTCTACTTACATTTCTATTATTTACATGTATTGCTACAGCACTCTCGCTTTAACAATAGTATATATAATATTTATGTAATTATTTTTAAAAAGTTGCTTTTAAAACTTTGTACAATTATGTAGTATTAATAGATTAAATGAGTGTGTTGTAGGACCATAAGTATGAGGTTTCTGCACTGAGAAATTAATGAGCACTGGTTTCTTTTACCTTACATGATGTTCATTTCCACAGCCAATCAGAATAGAAGCAGGTGTTTATGGAGAAATGATGAGAGAATCTTCCAGTCACAAGCTTCAAGTTGATTCATCAAGAATTTCTCTAATTTTGAGGCCTTGATAATTTCATCCAGATTATATATATATATTTTGAAATACTGGCAAATTGTATTAATGTAAGCATAATACAAAGTATGCTTACTGAATAAATAAAGGAAAAAGTGTTTTTTAAGTCTCTACCATGTGACTATCTTGATGCTCTGGAATCAGTAAATTTTGTTAACTCATTTGATAGGTTAAGAGGATGGATAAGAAGAACGGAGTAACGGTAAGACATTATATGTGATTCAGAAGGCATGGTTACAAATGAATCTTAAAATGAGTGAGCAAGGTAATAGATGAGTGGCATACCCACAGCTAAATTCTTACTCTAACACAACAGAAATAAAATCAAAACCAATTCTTAGCCAATACAGTTTTGGTTATAACTCTAATTTACTTTATTGCTAAAGGTTTATATTTATAAAAATTAAATCCTCCTAAATATATCTTTCAGAGTCAAGATTTAGTATATCTTCTGTTGATCAGATTCATTTAAAAAGTGTTAAAATTTGACATACCATCTACTTTTCTCTTGAATCAGAAATCTTAGCCCTAGATCCTGCTGTTAAAAAGCTTCTTTAAAATGCAATCCTTTCAGTATTGATATTGATAAGGTAAATATTCAAGCTATTTGAAATGTAATTTTCTACCTGTATTAGGTTTTATGGATGTCACTACAAATTTTCATAGGCAGAATAGAAAAAATACAGAAACATGCTCTTTCATAGTTGTGGTAGTTAAAATACTAAAAGTAAAGTATCAGCTGGGCCACACGCTCTGAAATCTCTGTGCCCTACATCTAGAAGATGAGCTCAGCCACTAAGAATTCCTCCTGCTCTTCTAGAGGACCAGACTTCAGTCCTCAGCATCCATGTAAGACAGCTCACAACACGTAATGTCAGCTCAAGGAGATGTGAACACTATTTTCTAAGCTTTTTGGGTACCCCCACACATGTCATACATCTACTCACACACACGTGTATGAGTGCACATGCACATTCACACACACACACACACACACACACACACACACACACACACACACAGACACAAAGTAAAATAATAAACCATTCTCTAAGGAAGAATCTGATACATGCCTCTCTCCTAACTTTACGGGCTGGTCATTGACAGGATTCATTGGATTAAATATCAATCAATGTAAATCTTCTACCTCTTCATACCTGACAGTCTCTTCTATTCCTACGATGACCATTAGATTAAGTTCTTTTCTAAGGACATGAATTAAAATAGATTTCTCCCCCTAAAGGCTTCATTTCCAAACAGTCTCAAATTCACAGGTTCCAGAGCTTAGGTCCTATACCACATGGTCATCTCATTAGATGCTGAAAAAGTCTTTGAGAACAATTAACACACCTTTGTGTTAAAAGTCTTAGGGAGAAAAGGGATGCAAGGTACATACAAAAACACAATAAAGGCAATATATTGCAAGCCAATAGCCAACATCAAATTAAATGGAGATAAAACAATTCCACTAAGGTCAGGGATGAGGGAAAGGTGTCTATTCTTTCTCTTTCTCCTCAATAGAGCATGTAACGCTCTAGCTACATTGATAAGACAGCTGAAGGAGATCAGGGGAATGCAAATTGGAGGGAGAAAGTCAAATTTGGAAAAGAAGTCAAAGTTTGCTGTTTGCTATTGCAGATATTATGATAGTATACATAGGTGATCCCAAAATTGTACTAGAGAACTCCTACAGCTTTAAGTATAGAGAATTTAATTTAAGGTCAAAATCCAGTGTCATCTCTGGTCAGAATGCTAGTTCTTTCTCTACAGAGTTAAAAAATATTGTCTGAAATTAGTAGATTTTACACTGTATGATCTCTCAAAATCAAGGATGGTTACTCTGATCCTCTCCAGTTTTCACCAGGATATACCTTATGATAGTTTCTCTCTCTCTCTCTCTCTCTCTCTCTCTCTCTCTCTCTCTCTCTTTCTCTCTCTCTCTCTTTCTTTTTCTTGTTATGTTTTAAAATTAGATTTGTTCTTTGAATGCTCATAAGAAATCAGCATAGGAAAATAATCCAGGTATAAGGAAGATGTAAATATGCAGAAAAAAATGAAACTTCAAACTCAGCTCCATAAATTCTTGAATATGTTTCATTTGATGATATTTACCTGTTAATTAGGATCAGAGGAGAAAATTCATATAATATAGCTCATAAAAGCATGCCAGATGAATATTAATGAATTCAGTGAAAGGGTTCTGTTTCCAGGCAACCACATATTCCCTGAGAGTATTAACATTAGTTGTAAAATAACCAGCACAGGCTGGAGTGTTTCTGAGTGCTGAATAACTGTTCTCAATCCCCCCTGCCAAGTTCCCACTCATCCTTAGCTGTAGTTAAAATGATTGTTTCAAAGACCACTATTCTTTTTCTCATCAACAATGACATTTATCATAGCTGTCATAGACATGAGCCCTATACTTAGAAGTCAGTAGTCCTTTCCTTACAAATATATTTTAGAATCAGTAGGAGGTAGAGTAAGTTCAGTGTCACAGGGTACCAGGGAACATGATGCTGGAGGTCTGTATCTGCCTAGTCATCCAGCTGTTAATGGATTGATATCTATGGCTGTTTTCAGCATATTCAGTGAGAGAGGTTGCAGATGAATGAAAGCAAGAAGGAAGCGAGAGAAAGAGAAATGGAATGTGGTTAGACTAGCTGAACTTCAAAAGCATCTCTCTTGATTGTCTGTGGGACATAACATGAGAGCAGCTGGGTTCAAATGCTTTATTATCATTCAGTTTACTGCTGGAGAAAATAAAAAAGAAGGGAGATTTCATTTTAAAAGACAGAAGTTATCTGTCCTTAAGAGAAACTGTCATTCAAACTATTTTCTGATACTTTCCTGTTACTATGATTCAAAATCATACAAACGCTGCTCAAATTTAAATGGGAGTGTTAATACAGAAAGCTCAAAACTCATCCAACATTCTGCAAAGGCAAGACTGAACAAACAACAGATATAGCTTCCCAAGGAGAACCAATTTGATCTCTTGTGTTGTACTGATTGTCTGACTCCATCCCTCACCTAACCCAGTGCCCATCACTTACACACCTCAGTGTGACAGGTATACTTCATCTCTGTCCTGATGCACGCAGAAGGGACAAGCTCCATAAAGAACAGCTCTTGTTTTCAACATTGTTAACCTTTTCGCCATATCTACCTAGCAATCAGGAGCAAGGGCCTCACCCACAGCTGGTTGGCATTGCTGCCACGTCTTCTACTACACATACAAAATGACTCATTAACATCAATACGCACTGCAGGTGCTTTGTGAACAGGAGGAGAGGAGGTATTACAAACTCAGAGAGTGGTCACTACTCTCCTGTTTCCATATATGAGTTCTTAGACAACGGGCTGTGTATCTTCATCCACTTTTCCTCACCTTTAGAAAAAGCATGCATCAATATAACTCAGATCTTCCTTTGTGAGAGGAAAACAGGTAGCCACTAGATTATACTTATTCCCACTTTTATATGATACTTCTTTATCATTATTAATACTACACCATTAATACCAAAACAGTCCATATATACATACATATATACACATACACATATGTGTGTGTGTGATGAAACATCAAGACCAAATCAAAACAAAATTAGGCTTGCTCTTCAATAGCATATATAAAAAAGAAAGATAAAACAGACATTTTTAGTAATTTTCCTGTACTTACTGCAAATCCAAGGAAGTACATTGCTACAATATCAGGATGCACCTAAAATTCCACATTTCATTTTTCTTTCTAAATTTTGTCTGTTCTTTGAAATATCAATATCAATGTAATATCAGTATCATCTGCCAATTTTCACTTCATAAACAGACACACACACACACACACACACACACACAAATTTTCCAAAAGGAAACCTAACACAAATACACAAATAAAAGTGAGTATCCTAGATAGGGTTACTATTGTTGTAATGACACATCATAACCAAAACAATTTGGGTTTTTTTTTTGGCTTATATTTCTAGATCTTAGTCCATCACTGAAGGAAGAAAGGATAGGAACCCAGGCAGGGCAGGAACCTAGAGACAGCAGCTGGTGCTGAGGCCATGGAAGTCTGCTGCTTACTGGCTTGCTCCTCACGCCTTGTTCTGTCTGCTTTTTTTATGGAACCCATAACCACCAGCGCAGGGATTGCAACACTCACAATGGGATGGACCCTACCCTATCAATAATAATGAAAAAAAATGCCTTACAGCAGAATCTTATGAAGATATTTTTTTCAATATGAGGTTCCCTCCTTTCAGATAACTCTAATATGTGTCAACTTGACGTAAAACTGACCAACACAGTAAGATATCACTGTTACCATGCGTCAGGTTTAAGTCATGCAAATTGACTCCCCAATGTCAGGTGTGCCTCTTAAAACAATTGTTATCCTAAGTAAGTTTGGCTGTTCTGTTCCTTTATCCTTAAGAAACACACATAGTAAACATCCACCAGGTTTGTTGTGAGAATTAAATCAGACAGTTTATTTTAAAACTTCGTATACTGGGGCTAGCAATTTAATCACTCAATAAATGGCAGCTATTATTGTTATGATCATCATAATTAGCATTAGCATTCTGATGGAAATATGCAAAGACCAAGCAGCCTCAGATTGAAATGTTATTGCTAGTTCTAGCAGGAGAAGAAAACATAAACGAAGTGAAAATTGGTTGATGATAATTGGTCATTGATATGACAAAGAACAGACAAAATTTGGAAAAAAAGAATGCATGTGGAATTTTAGCTGCATCCTGATACTGCGGCAATGAATTTCCTTGGAGCTGCAGCAAACACAGGTAAGTCATTTAAAAGCTCTGTTATACTTTCTTTTTTGTATATGCTACTGAAGATCAAACCTAGTGTCTCTATAAGTTAGTCAAGTGGTCCAGCACCAGATTACATTCCTAGCTCTAAAAAGAAATGCCTGTCTTACATCTATTGGTGTAAAGTAAAAGGGCAAGTGTCTGGCCTTTGTGCAACTGGAATATACAAAGAGGGCAAGAAGTGTGAGAACATTTTGTTGTAAAATGCTTTGTTATAAGATGATGATGCTTTGAATCTTGTTATTTGTTGAATCTGCCCATTCCCTTAGCTTATCTTGTATTATGATGTTCCTTCTTTTTAGCACACTGCAGGCATGCTATGAATATGATTCTTTTCAAGACTCCCCCTGCAACACTGAATCCTTGGAGCTGCCCCAGGAGTTCTCAATTCTCCCATACCAGGTAAACGTATTCCTCCAGGATGTTTGCAAACCAATCAAGTTAAAGCTTTAATGGTAGATTTAAAAATTTCCCCAAATAAGATATGCACTTCTGCACTCAGTCAATCAAAACAAACAGTACTGCAGGCAGTCATCCTTGAGTGTTCATGCCTAGGAGAATATCATGAGATAATTAAAAAATAATAAGTATTCCCAGATCCCCATTTCAGCTTAAATAGGTTCCAGGAATCATTATATTAAGCAAACATTCCAGATAATTCTGAGAAAGGCTGTGTGCAGGAATGTCAGTTTCCACTCCAGACCAGTGACTTTGGAGATGCAGAGCCACATGTCTAATGTCACAAGCTAAGGAACTGTCTCATTTCCCAGTGGATGACCTTACTCATCCTTCAGCTGCATCTGCACATGCTTTCCTCCCAGCTTCCTCACCGAGTAGCCACAAAGGAGACCATCTTGATGGTCATTTTCAGTAAGGTCATTCAGGAGCAGAATTTTGGTTTCCGATATTTGTCTTACTTCTGTGACCCATCAAGGATGGAGGGTTGGTGGAGTTTAATCTTCCTATGTTTTTCTGTTTCTCTAGACTAAATTTCTGTATTACATGGCTTCACAGAGACACTGAAATAGATGCTATTCTGGCTTAGACTATTTTTTTCTCATAAGCTTTGTTTTTCTTGCCTTAGTGGGGAAACAACATTGATCTCACTACCTCTCTGCCCTTCCCAGTCCTACCTCCTTCTTTTTCTCCACTGGCTGTGGCACTGGGACCTGGGAGGTCAAAGTCAAGGGTGAGTGGGAATGACAGGTCTGTGGCGCAAAACACAAGAGCAGTTCTAGTCAGATGTTTTATTACTATTCACTTGGGCTGCTGAGAAGAATAAGAAGGCTTGGGATTTCTTTTGAAAGGATTAACATTTCAGCTAGCATCAAGCAGCTTATAAAAATTAAAACACAGGAGATCACAGGCATCAAATATGTCTAAAGAAAATGGGAAGAAAAGAACTCCCCCCGCCCCCGGTGACAATGACAGTCATCCTTAGATACATTAGTGAGTGACTCTGATCCAATATGGAGATATCTGTCCATGTGTATATGGGCCATAGGCCAAGACCTTGCTTTCTCTCCTATTTGCTCAGGGGACTCCCAAATCCCTGACTAGGTATTGTATTATGACTACTGACAAAATACTGTGATTGTCTCCCCGGACGTAAATAGATAATTTCAGGGCCTTGGGGATAGAATTTGTGACTACAATTTAATAGCACTAATGAGGCAAGATAATAGTCTCCCATGACTGAGAGAGAAGGTGAACACAAGTTCACTCCCATGCATGCCCTTTCTTGTACATTCACTGTAAGGGAGAGAAAATTGATTTCAAATCTGTCAGCCAAGAAAACATGGACAATCAAGGATAGGTGCCTGGCCTGTGTTTCTTGGCTCAGTTTTCCTTTCTGAATGAGAAGAATGGGAATCACTTTAGATTCTTGGCTTATGCTTGATAGTTGGACCAAAAGCCCAGTCCACATTTATCTGGAGAAAGGAACTCCCCCATTAATTTGCGATCGATAATAGGTGCCAAGACATTCTCTTATAACAGTTTATATGTATCTTTCATCTGTACTTGTTTACAATATAATGAGCATGGGTGGATGCACCTCAGGTGTTTCAGAAGTTTGGCTGGAATCCGAACCCAGATGGCTAGATGCTTATCAGAATCTTTTGTGAACTATCCAAACTTTGAGCATTTCAAGAAGCAGAGGAGAACTACTTCCCACATGAGATTTCAGGCATTCCCAGTCAGACCATGACTAATGCAAAAACAGCCTTTTCTCAAAGTTTTGGACAGCCTCAATCCAAACTCTCTAACACCTGCTTGTGAAGACGCCTTCTATGGACTGTGAGAAATTTATCTTTGTGGGCCTTTCAAGGGGCTTAGTATTGTATCTCCATGTTCAGACAAAGATGTTGATTGTATAATGAAAGACAGAAGCATCTGTCTGTAGTGTGTTTTATGAATGAAGTGATGTCTTGTTTCTGTTGTTGGAAGACCCAGATTCTACAATTTGGTCTTGGGATACAAGTCTAATGAAATTTTATGTTATAGTTTGAATTCCTTCCAAAAAGAATGTTGACAGTTTTAATATTTTTAAGACTGGTAGTCTGAGTTTACTTTCAATTAGCTTCAGAAGAATGTCAAAGTTTACCAGTAATAGAGATTCCTGGAAGGAATATAATGTTTGCCCTAGAAAAGTATAAAAGAATAACTTCGAGGCGGTTTCCACTTTCTCCCCAGTAGTAACCATTGATTAGTTATCAACTCACACATAGCAGGGTATACACATAAAAGAGGGCATGAGTTCATGAAAAAAAAATCTGTGGGGCTAAAATCCAACATTATTCACTGCCTGATCAAACCTGTTTTCATCATGAGTATACTCCAGTGTTCTCAGAAATGTGGATTTTCAAGTATGTGTATATCTCCTGCCCTTCTTTTTATAGAAGATCTCTCCGCAATTCATGCTGTCCTGGAAATATCTGTGTAAATGAGGTTGGTGTAGACCTTCCAGGGATCTTTTCTTGGCTCCAATTGCTGGGATTACAGAAAGCTGTCTTCATATTTAGCTATCTTTAAAGGCTTAGAAACAAACAGAACAAAACAGAAGTTCATCAACTACTCCTCGACAACTACCAAAGTGAAAACAATTGCTACAAACTTCAAATAAATTCTACTTAATAATCTTGATAATAAAGAAAGGTTTCAAAATTAATACTTGTATTTTCTTTTTAATGTTTAAGTATGCTAGTGAATTTAGAACTTCTCTAGGCATAGAAAGCAATTGTGAGCATTTCAGGCCATTTTCATATAATTCCATTTATGTAGTTGCTACCAACATCTTCCATGAGTATTCCTTATGTATTGTTGTTTCCATGATAAACTGTTAGCTTGATTTGAATTCCCTTTGTTATTCTGATCATTTTTTTAAATTTTAGAACAAGAGTAATGTTTGTTTAAACC
Source organism: Rhabdomys pumilio (assembly GCA_030674055.1). Taxonomy (NCBI): domain Eukaryota; kingdom Metazoa; phylum Chordata; class Mammalia; order Rodentia; family Muridae; genus Rhabdomys; species Rhabdomys pumilio. Next base: position 71,401,457 of record JANHMN010000003.1, on the reverse strand, counting down.
TTTGTTAACTAGACTATGTCTTTCTCCACCTTTGAAAATGATCATCAAGCTTGTAACTTTTTAGGTGTTTCATAAGGTAAGACTTGGCAGACAGACTTCATTATGTTTGTTGATGCTTGTTTGGATGTCTGCAAGAAGGCAGTGCTGTGAATCCAGATTCACCTTTGTATCTCACATAACTGCAATGCACATCATTAATGATGTGTGTTCCTGATGAAATAAGAGAGTTCCTGTTATAAATTTTCTCCATACTGTTTGAGGCATACACAGTGAAAATAATTATCTGTCATGATTATATATTTATAATGTATTTTATGGAGCTAAAACATGTGCATGAATGATTTCAGAATAATCTATACTATCTCATTTATCCACCTAACAGACACTGAGTGTATATCATGTGCTGACCACTGAGATAGATGAAGGATATGGAAAGAAAAAGTTTGGACCAGACCTCAGGAGTTTGTGTAGATGTATTAACAAATTTCAGTACTACTTATAGCTGAAGATTTTACATGGAAAAATGTGATAATTATGAATTTCATTACTTAAAAGGTTGCACATATTTGCACAGTTGTGTTTCTCTAAATTATAGTCCAAGAAGCAGGCCGAATGTTGATAGATCCAAAAAACAAGGAGTGACACTTTCAAATTACATGTTAAGGATGAACAAATTGAACAACTTTAATCTAAAAAATCAGAAATCTTAAAACTTCCAAAATCTGGAAAAAAAAATGAATACCAGCATTATGATCTGAGTAGGAGGAAGAGTAAGAGGGAGGCAATATTTGGGATGTGAATAGATAAAATAATTATTTTTAAAAAATAAATAAAAATAATTCACATCTGACATGTGAGCTGACAGAATCCAAGTACAAGTATAGTTTGAACTTCACGTGAAGTGACATTCAGTATATCAGATATCTAGGAAATATGAATTCTTTTCATGTTTAGACTTGTGTCCAATCCTCAAGCAACCTTATTGTGCATAAAATAATAATGATAAAAAATAAATATTTTATCTATAAAATTCATAGAAAGGCAATGTCTCAAGTATTCCAGGTACCAACTGGTAAATTTGATTTCTAGGGAACATAAGAGAGATGATACATTACTTGGCAAGAAGCCAATAACCTTGGTCCTTACTTGATTTCAAACTTTATTGAGCCAAACATCGAATCCCATTATCATATATATGTAAGACATATGTATATTCACATATGAATATATTATGTATGTATATACAGACACATGACTTGTTGTCTGATATTGATGGAGAGCTATTCATGATTGAATAATTGAGATGATTTAGAGTACAGTGCTGTACTTGTTAGAGACTTTTGTGAGCTCCAAACTATCACATTTTTGAAGCTGACTCGTGAGCACAGCTTGTAGAATCAATCTGACAACTTCCAAGTCGCACATTAGTGCTCTCTCTGGGAATGCCAAGTGTAAGAATAGGAGAAAGTAATGCAAAGTTGTCAAACTGACTCTGTCCCTGGCTCCAGGCTAGCTGCTTTTCATGAAGAGCTGGCCTATCTGAAGTAAAGTTTGCCAGTGTCTATTGTAAACTTAAAATATTCCCAGAAATAATTTTTTATTGATCTTATTTTGAACTTCAAAGTTTGTAGTGAGTTGAGGTGTCCTTCTACATGGTTGTAGGTCATATTTGCTTTCATATTGTGAAGTGTTGGTTGGTCTGTTGAACATTTTGAAAAACTGGATTCCTTTTTGAGAATTCCATATATGAACACTAACTTTCCCCTTTCTCTCCTTCCTCCCACTCTTCCCAACCCCCCCATACTTTTTGAATGTATTTTATTGTTTGATTATCATTTATATGTATATGTATATATGTGTGCATGTATGTGTTTATACAAATATTGATAAATAAAGTGTTTTAAATTTAAAAAAAAAATATTCCCAGAAGAAAATTCTACACATTAGGAGTCTCCTTTTTTAATAGTTCCAGCAAGATTTAAGAGCTTGGACTTTGCCACTCTTTGACTTCCACAAAAGGGGACAAGGGATGTCCATATCTCAACCCCTCAGTTTTGTAGACCGTTACTAAACAAGCTAAAAGAGTTGTCTGAAGGTAAAATAATTCAGCTTCCACAACCCCTGCAGATTATGCTGGTTTATTTGGTTGAATTCAATCTACTTACATGGACCTTAAGTGCGGAGAAATGTTCTTCTCACTAAGGAGAGAAGAATCAACATAGACAGGTTAAATGGAGTAGAAAGGGAGAAGAGAAAGATCCAGACAGACATTGTTGTTTAGAGGATAGAAGGAAACAGAGGCCAAGAAACCAGGAAAGTTTTGGAAGCTAAGACAGAGCCCAGGACAAGGGTACTAAGTAAATGAAGACCTTAGTTCTGCCTCTACTGAGAATCATCAGCTCTTGCCAGGGACCTGCATGAGTTTGGAGGTAGATCTGTCATCAGAGTCTCCAATGAGAAAAGCTAATGATTTGTGCTAAGAGTTCTCTAATAAGACCTCTATTTTACTTCTACCTCAATTCTAGACCAATAATAATAGATGAATATTGTTTTTTTTTAAGATTTATTCTATTTTTATTTATATATGTGCCTGAAGTCTGGGTGTGGGTATGTCCCTGCAGAGACTAGAAGAGGATATTAGATCTCCTGAAGCAAGGGTTACAGGTAGCTGCAAACTGCCCACCTTGTGTGCTAGGCACAGAACTTGGGACCTCTAGAATAAGAACTGCTTTTAATGGCTGAGTGATCTCCGCAGACTCATGTGCTAAATTTGTGGTCAATTTTAAAGCAGCTGTAGAAAAATAACACAGGGGTTTTTGTCAATGATCTTTTTTTGGACATGTAGTCATAAAGCACCCACTACACAGGTAGTCTATTGTGGAGGAAAGGCAATGGGGACATCATTTAAAGAGTCTAGCTAAGGTCAAGATTCAAGAGGAATTGGTTAAAGTGCAAGGGTGACTTTCTGAGGAGTAACAGGTTGGAGACTCCTCTGCCTCCACCACTGTATGCAAATAAGTATGCAAAACCCACTGAAGATGTTCCAGGAGTAGGTGAGTTATCTATTTCTTAGGCGGCTTCACCCTAGCATACAAGGAAGAAGAAATGAGTCTGCAATTTCCTTTACTTGGTTTTAATGCCAGTATAGAGTAACAAAAATACCTTACGGAAGTAAAGACATTATCAGTTCATGTCTCTGATGAATTTTTTCTATATGAAAGATGAGGTGCAGGGTCACTATTGTTAGATCGGGGATAACCAAAGAGAGCAGCGCCACATGGACATTATTTTTCATACTATTGGTGTGTCCACATATACTATCCTGCAATGTTGCTTGGTCAAAACCTACCTTAGCCTGGTAAGACCACAAAAATCTGCCTCACACTCCCCTGCCGTAAGACTATAATGTACTTAGTCACATTACATTTACAGTACAGAATATAATAAACTTAGCTAGATTCAATGCTATTTTTCTTCTTTTAGGATGTGATCTTGACCATGGGATTGCTCAGTTCACATGGTGAATATTTCATTTTAGGCCCGGTTAAATTTCCATTATTGCATCTCTACATTGTAATCTCTAAGGTGAATTTTTGGTTACTTAATGTTTTTAACTGAATGGGCTAGCCTAAAGATAGAGATAAGATGAAAATCATTATTGTTGGGGGAAAATATAAACAATCTGGTTGGTTGAATATTATTTTAGAAAAACAACGAAGAAACGACATAGAAAACAACCGCATGACTAAAGTGGGTATATGTGAGTTTTTACACATATTCCATGTTATATGTTTCACTCTGTGACTTTTATTTATTAATCATTTTACTCATTTACATTTCAAATGATATCTCCCTCCACAGTTACCTCTCCACCAATCTTCATCCCATTCCCCCTCACCTCATTCCCTTTGCATCTATGAACGTGCTCCTCTACCCATTCACCCATTCCCACCTCACCCCTCTAGCATCTTCCTATGCTGGGGTATCAAGCCACTATACCTTCCCAATGATGTCAGATAAAGCCATCCTCTGCTACATGTGTGTCTGGAGTCCTGTCTCCTTCCATGTATATTCTTTGGTTGGTAGTTTAGTTCCTGGGAGCTCTGAGTGGTCCAGTTAGTTGTTATTGTTCTTCTTATGGGGTTGTAATCCCCTTCAGCTCCCTCAGTCCTTCCTCTAGCTCTTCCATTGGGGTCCTTGGGCTCAGTGCAATGCTTGGCTGTATCTGCATCTGTATTGAACAGGTGCTGGTAGAACCTCTCAGGGAACAGCCATACCAGCCTCCTGTCAGCAAGCACTTCTAGGCATCAGCAATAGTGTCTGGGTTGGGTGTCTGCAGATGGGATGAATACCTAGGTGAGGTAGTCTCTGGATGGATAACCCTGTCTTTTAAAAATATATTTTTTATTTATTCTTTGAGAATTGTATATACTTCTTTAGAAATGTCTAAGACTACCTGAATACTTGGAGCACTCAGTTTAGCACTTCATCAAAAATCATCTTTCTAGCTGTGATCCATCTGAGGTGAGATGCTAACCCTGCCATCAGAACTCAATCAGCAACCCTCAGAAGCTGGGCACATCTGTTTCTATAGCATGGTTGCCAGCTCTGCGTTAATTGTTCACTATGAAGAGAGACCATATGGACTTTAAATGCTGAGCTTTAAATTATTTTTTCCTTCATTTTGCAAGCTTTTACTTGAAATGCACAAGGTTCTGAACACTGGTTCATTCCTTAAGGGGAAACAGAGAACAAATAAGTCTTCCACAAAATGCTGTGAGGAAAAAAAAACTTCCTTCCTAGCATAATGTTTTAACTACTCATTTATAGGAACAATTAGTGAAGAGCTGGCACTAATGGACGTGAAAGAAAAATAAATTTGGGGTTATTTTACAAAGGGAGGAGAAAAAATCCATCTTCTGAGAGACTGTAGCAGAGAAATGGACCAATTAGTTGAAGCAAAAAAGTGGAGAGGGACAAAGAATATTCATTGTTTTCTCTTTCAAAGCCTTAGCCTGACCGTATGTGTTTTCCCTCATTAGCATAACTCAAGGCTGAGTTTGGCTTTGAAATATGGGTCCTGTCTCTTCTTTTCTCCATTGCATACACTGAAGTGAGGGAGATGTGCAATCAGAATTCTCCTCGGTTTTGGATCAGGTTAAAGAGGTAATGGATACAAATGAGTCTTGCATCTATTTACCACCAACAGACTACACAAAACCTTTCAGGTACGGATGTCAAACACCCGGCTCGTGGACAGAACATCCTCATTTTGAACAAATCACTTTAAAAATACAAGCCCTATTTCGGTACTTAAGAGCACATAAAACTAAAAAAATGGCGAAGAAAATACATTACAAGCATTCCTTTGTAGCTATATAAAGTTTGGTACAGCTAAGGATCATGAAAAACATATTTATCTGTATAATTTTCTGGGAGCACCCAAGTAAAGCTACTGCCTTTGTGCTTAAATCCTGCAGGATTCATGGAGTACCACTGACCACCAACACATGAGTTGTAGAATTTATGAAAAGTCTATTTGCAGGTCTGTCCTTAGAAAACACTCATACCTTTAAAATCACAAAAGAAAGCCTGGTAAAATCAATAGCATACCTGTGTTCAAGTTCTTGTGCCTCAATGTAACTGTCTTAATAACAGAATAACCAGAAAATTTCCTCTTGATATTGTTTCTGTCCATATCACTATGATTCCATTGAATGTGTCCTTTATCTAGCCATGGGTTTACTACATCTATTTTTTGGATTATTGCTCAAAGAGTCAGAGATATGCTCACAAGCATGGCTGGAAAGATTGCACAGGAGTATACTAAGTCTAGCTAGTTTATGACCATCAAAAATGCTGAATTGAAATATGTGTCACCTGTTACTCATCTATTTATTATCCTAAATATCACCTTAATCTATCACCTTTTATCTATATTATCTATCACTCATATATCATCTGTCTAGAAAGAGTACGCAAATGCACAACACACACACACACAGAGACACACACACACACACACACACACAGAGAGAGAGAGAGAGAGTTTTGTGCCAATCATTATGCTGAGTATAAGAGATCCATAAGTATTCAGGAAAATCAGTGTTCCAGTCTAAAACTTAGGAATAAAAATAATATATAGACAAAACACTCTTATAGTCTATTTGTCCAAAGGGGTCATTTAAAGAATACCTATCATTGTTTAGCAAAAAAAAAAAAAAAAAAACCAGTCTCTAAGAAAGACATTCAACTTAGTCAATGGATACTTTGAAGGTAGACATTAGAAAGTATGTAAGATGAAAAGAGAAACTATTTCAGGGTTGTAAATATCTAGAAACATGGCAGTGCTAGAAACTAGAAAATAAACTTTGTTCTCAAAGTTGAAAGGAGCTAACAAGCAGTAAGACAGGTATGGGGTGGGAGCAGTAGCTTAAAGTTATCCACAAGCACAAGTCAGAGACAACTGGGAATAGGATAGGTCTATTGAAACCTAAAAGCCTGACCCCCAGTGGACCAACCTCTTTAAACAAGACCATTCTTGGTAGTACTTTCCAAGTTTCACCAGGCTGGAACCAAGTATTCAAGTACTGAAGCCAATCTAATTCCAGCCAACACAGCTACTCCAGTCAGGGACTAACGAAAACATTTCTCAGCAACAAAGATATATTCTAAGAAATGCTTTCTCGGAAATTTTTGTAGAAACTTAGAATGCACTTATGTAAACTCAAGTGGAATAGCCTCCTACACATCTCATCTACAGATTTGCACATTGTGTTACTATGGATACTGTAGGGTAGTTGTAACATAATACTATTTATGTGTTCAAATTCATTTAAATATTTAAAAATACAGTAACAGTACTAGGTGATGGGAATTTTTTCAGGTCTACTATGTTTCAAGACCCCTCATTAGGTATCTAGTGCATTACTGACTGAGGTTTTGTTATAGGATTTATTGCCATAATTGTGGTAGCAGTAACGGAAAGTTAACAACATACACCGTTTAGACAAGAAGTGGTCTTCTAGTGGGTTGGCTCCTTGAAATTCCATAACAAATACCTGCTAAGTTCCAAGCCCCATTCAAAACCTGGTTTGCAAGCTTCGTTCTTAGACATCCTTACACTCTTCCTAGAGCCTGTCTTTATATGTGTCCAGTCTGGCCAAGCTGCATCCTCTTTTTACATTTGAATTTTGATGTTTTATTTTCAAGTAGTTTTCTCTTCTTTGAAGGACCACTTCACATCTAAGCCACACCTGCCTGATTGTAAGATACGTGGTGCTTTCATTTGTAAATACTTGTAGCCCACTCTTCAACTCACCAAAATTAATTTCTCACCCCACATCTTGGACCACTTTGAATCTTTTGTTGTTTTGCTTGTTCCATACAAAAGCTGTTTGCATACTTGTCACAATGCCCTCATCAATTTTAAGTTGCTTGAAAGAGCAGGCTGTTGACAGTCTCTGGATTTATTCTACACTCAAGGCGGTGTTTGCTTCTTAAGCTTGTTATTTTCTTGTTCCTAGTCTTCAGGTAACTTTGTATATTAACCCATGCTTACTAGTCCCATAGTAGTTAACATTTAGTTTCATCTGAAAATATAGACAACATCTGTATGTGGATCTAACTCCTACCATGGAAGTAATAAGGGGTTAGCTTCTAAGGGATAAGCCATTGAAAACACAGAATCCCAAGTTAACCCCCACTTTCTCTCTTCCCCAGGTGAGATTTGAACCCAAGTCTAACACTTGCTAGGCAAATTGTCTGCCACTAAACTCTATTCCATTCCCAATACCCTATTTATGACGTCCTCCTTTCTCTTTACAATTATGAAACAAGTATATTGTCTACTTCTATAATTGCTGTTGACTTAATAAGAAACAATGCAGGAGGAATTTCTTTGGCAAGAATGTTGTGATCTGTCATATTGGGAAAGGCATGGTGCTGATGATAGAAAAGTCATGGTGGTGGGAATATGAGGTATCTGCTCAAATTGTGATCCATAGTCAGGATGTAGTGAGAGATGGATTCTGGCATTTCTTTTTACTCTTTTGTTCCACCTGGAAGCCCTGACATAGGTGCTTATTATCTACAATCCGTGTGTGTCATCCATTCTTGGTTACACTTCTCTGGAACT
>JANHMN010000003.1:71381198-71393310 GCA_030674055.1 Rhabdomys pumilio | reverse complement strand
AGGTGGGATAACATGAAAAGTAACTAGGCTAGCTCTCCACATAAGTAAGGCACATAGTAAATATTTTACTAATGTTTTACCAACTAAATCCCCTTTTCTTTGTTAGTTTTGTAATCCTTATCTAAGACAAATTTGAATTCCCTTCAGGAGAAACACCATAAAGCATCAAATACAAGTGGGAAGAAAGCCAGTAATAACTCTGAGGTCCTCTTTTTCCTAGGACTGGGCATGATAACAGATGGTAGCCATTGAGGGCTGGAACAGACACCAGGGTTTCCACCACTATGTCTCAAACTTGTCTTTTTATCCTCCTCACTATCCATGACTTGTGGTAAAGAGCAAGGACAAGTACTATGGTGAGATATCAGAGTCTTAGAGAAGTAGCCCAGGCTTTCCCTTAGTCATTGTCCTTTCTGTAAGCCTTGTGCTGCAAGACTTAAATAATGGATAGCAAAGGATCAACAGTCTTCTCTTGACATGCCTGTAATATATACAAATGCTCAGGTTCTCCTTTTACACCACTCAGGAAGCTCGAGTTTCAACACAACTTCAAGCTCATTAGTTATTCCCTACAATTGCCTTTTAGTACAAATGTCTCCCAGGAGGCTGATCCCAGGAAACTAACCATGTAGAGAAAGACATGGTACTGAAGATGCATGAAGAAAATCAGTAAATGTGGATGATGATTTTGCTTTCTGATATTAGCACATTTTCATGCTCAGCCATGAGTAGAGTTCAACTGAGAAAAGCTAAGGATGGAGCAGAATGGAGGAATGCACCAGGGAGGTAGATACTATTTTCCTGTGTCTGAAACAAATTCAATGAGTCTGTTCCAGGTAGGGGCAAATCAGGTAAACAGCTCTGCAGGGAAGGCTATACTCTAACACCAAGATGGAAATCCTTAGCTATTTGATATAATGTAGTGATGGATTGCTAAAACCTTAAGTACTGGTGAGGTACTTGATGCAGAAAGCGTGTTACAAGTTCAAGCTCAACCTGGTTATCTCAGGCCAGTGAATTCTGGTTCTGTATGAGCCATTCTTTCACACTCTATTGATTATTCCAATCTCTGTCTCTCTTTGTTTCTGTCTTTCTGTCTTTTTCTGTCTCTCTGTCTGTCTCTGTCTCTCTTTTTCTCTGTATGTGTGTCTGTGTCTGTGTGTATTTCTGCACTAGTAAGTCAGTAATCAAAGTGGACAATTGGTATAGTTAACAAATGAATTTTTGAAAATGTCACAAAACTCAAAACTTTAGAGTAGTCCAGCAAGAGAAGAAAGCTGGAGTGTTACAATCAGGTTCCAGGGAGCTGTGTTTTGAGGCCTGTTGTTTACTGCTTGACATAGTTTGGCACAAGGACACAAAAATCTTCCACATGTTGAAAAAATATTTTGGGGCACAGAGGGGTAGATTACTAAAGCATTAATAAGTATCATGAGCAAGAACTTATACCATACTGTATGTAAGTAGTTGAGAAATTTGGGACTTCATGTTACCTGGTCTTCGTGTTCATCATGTTTGCTTGCCTGCCTGCTTGCTTGTTTGTTTGCTTGCTTGCATTTGTAAGAAAATGGATTTCCACGAGACAACTTGCTATATAATGCTGGCTTAGAGAAATGTACCTCAAATTTACTCCCTAAAACATGCATATGGATTTTTTTTTAACATTGGCTGAATTAGTCAAATTTCACTTCTTACACCCACATCCAAAATCCTTCTTTTTCTCCCATAGGAGCTCATCTCATCAAGAGACAGAATGGGTAATCTCTAAATAAATATCAATCTACTTTTATCAAGTTTAACATTTAACATTTTGTTTTCATTTTTTTATCAAATTACATAGAAATAGAACTCCTGATATTTTCACACACAAATATATATCAATTTATATTACATATTATATTTGAATATTAAGGTAATGGTGACTTCACAGGAAGAGTTTAACCCCACCCTCTTTCTAATTTATGCAACAGTTTGAGGAATATTGTCTTAACTCTTTTTTTAAAGTATGATAGGACTCAGCAGTGAGTCTATCTTGAGATTTGCTGATGTTGTAAAAAGAAAATTTCAGATCCAATCTTGTTTCTTGTTGTGAGTCTGTTGACATTGGCTCTATACTCTTTGATTAGCAGTGATAAATTCCATGTGTTTAAAAATTATGAACATCTACTTTTCCATTTTTTGAAATTTTTTTTACATTTTTTTATCATCCTTCTATTTTACTTAAATCCAATGTAATACCTTTTTCTGTATCTTATTTTATTTTTATATTCTTTGTTTTGCTTTGTTTAACTAGTTGGTTGGTCAGTTTTTTGTGTTTTCTCTAAGAACTTACAGTCCATTTGATTGATTTCGTGTGCTTTTTTTTTCAGTCTCCACGTTGTTAATTTTTGTCCTGGTCATTGTTATTTTTTGCCATTGACTGCATTTAGTTTTGGCTTGTTTTTATTTCTTTACAACCTTGACATGCTATGTTTGGGTATCTACTTGATATTATCAGGTAAAATCATCCCTCATGCTATAAACTTTCCTCATAGAACTGCCATTCCTGTATCTAACAGATACAATAACGATAATTTTATTTTCATTAGAGTATAGGCATGTTTTGTTGGTATTATTGAGAGATTCCTGTAACAGTTTTAATAGTTTTTGTTTGTTTGTTTTTGGTAGTTTGCAACATTTTTGTTGCTTACTACCACCGCCACCCCATTACTATAAGGATTTTCTATTTTACATGCGCAGTGGGTACCCTCTGTTAGCATGTTATCATTCCTTCTAGGTTCTGCCCAACAGTTACCTAGCAATAGCCAGGTAGGGGCCTGGCTTGCTATAAAAAGGATTGTTTGGCCTCTCTTTGCTCCCTCTGACACTTTCCTTCCTCTTCCTCCTTTCCCACTCTCTGCCTTCATCTCTCTCTCTTCCCCTCACCCCACTCAGCCCCCACACATGTGTTCTGGACTAGCCTTATCTCCTCTCCTCTCCTCTCCTCTCCTCTCCTCTCCTCTCCTCTCTTCACTCTCCTCTCTCTCTAGTTCTCTGTATTTCTCTGTCACCTCTCTCTGCCTCTGCTCTACTCCCTTCTCAGCCTCTCTTCCCATGCCCCAAATAAACTTCATTTTATACTAGACCTGTCATATGGCTGATACCTGGGAGCAGGAGGTAACTCAGCATGGGTCCACTGATGCACCCCTCCTGCCACATCATACCATAGTTTACAAAACAAGTAAACATTTATCCACATGATGACCTCCTTTCTAGTTCTCTCTCTCTTTCCTGCTTCAATTCTAAAAGTTATTCTTTCCTGTTTTCTAATGATTGAGACTGTCTTTCTCCCTCTTTTGTATATAGTATTCTTTAAATATTTTCTGCAGTGAAGAATGGGAGGTCATAAACCGCCTTAGTGTACACTTCCCTTGAAATGTTTCATTTCTCTGTCAATTTTAAAAGATAGCTTTGCTGAATACAACAATCTTGGTTGGCAGTTATTTATTTTCAGTGCTTGAAATATGTTGTCCCATGGTTTCTGGGCTTTTATGGTGCTTGATGGGAGATCTCAATTTTATTCTGATGTGTTTGCCTTTGTAGGTGAGATGGAATTGTCCCCATTCAACTTTTAAAATAGAGATCCTGCTTTATAGTTTGACATTTTGACATGTTGAAATGTTCTTCTCTGGTCATGTTTAGTTGGAGTTCTATATGTCCCTTATATCTGAATGTTTCTGTAGATTTGGAAATTTTTAGCTATGATTTTATTGAAAAGGGTTTTATATTATTCATTTGAATACTTCCTATATGAAGGTTTTTAATTTCTTAATCATATCCCAGAGTTTTGGGATATTGTGATCATATTCATTTATTTTATTTTGTCATTATTTATGCTTGAACATATTATTTCTTAAACCTTGTCTTCCATCCCAAACAATACTTGTTCAGTGCTGTCAAGTCTACTAGCTGTGGTTTCTACTACATACTTTACTTGATTTATTGAAATTTTAATTTATAACATTTTTTTCAAATCTCAAGTTTTTTGCTCAATTTTGCTTCTGTTTTTCTGACCTTTTCCTCTGTGTTATTGGCTTCTATTTTCAGGTTAAAGGATGATTTCTGTACTTATTCATCTGCTTGTGTGAATCCTCTTGCAGGTCATTGATCATTTGTGATAGTACATTTTTAGATCTTCATCTGGTGTTTAACTCTCAGTATTTCTGAATCCAGCAGTTTGTGAAATACAATTTGGCGAAGTAGTCATAATGTTTTGCTTTGTTACGTTTCTTGTATTGCTACTTACATATATGGTGTTTGGGATATTGTTTATCCCAGCCAATGAGGATAAGTCTTTTTTTTTTTTTCTAGATACTTTGCTGTCTGGGCTGAGCTTTCTGATACCTCTAATTTCAAATTTATCCCTATCTAATCCCTTTCACTATTCTCAACTGTCTCCCACGGTTGTCTCTCATTACATGTCTGCAATTGGTTGTATTTAGCCTCCTTAATTTATGATTATTCCCTATTCTCAAGTCTATAGCATATCTTGATCTTATACAGTAGTTCCTTTATCAGCATGGTACCTATACACAGCTCTTTTAACTAGGCTGAATATTCTCCCCTGTTGACACACTTACTGGAGAAGTAACTGTCTCAGCAAGACTGCAGTTGAATTTGAAACTTGTGAAAGCTGTGGACTCCTGTCCGTAGAACTGCTGGTGTCTTTTCACAGGAGCTATCTGACCTACATTTGGGATGAAGCTTCCCACTCCACTGCTGGGGAGCTTCATGGCTAGAGTTGTACTGGACTTCTTTTATTTCAGCCATTCACCCTTCTGATTGTCTACACTTATGTTTGCAGTCCTATCACTCATATCGTGAATTTCCAAAAGGCTGTTTTTCATTCTTTCAAATAAAGTCTATTTATTTTTCTTTTATTTACCTTCTCCTTCAGTGTGTTACAGAGAGAGTGCTTCCACTCCTCCATCTTACCAGAAGTCAGAAGTTTAACAACTAAACAGTTTAATTCTTATCATTTTTCCCCTGAAACTAACATACCATTCTAAGGCACAGGTAACTGTAAAAATTATGGTTTCTGAATTACTGACACATCAGATAAATCGGGATTTAAGATCTACTTCTTCATCTAACTAGGAAGAATTCAGAAGATAGACCTTTCTAAAAGATCATAAATTATCAAGAGGCAAGAATGGTCCATTCTGGCTATGATTGATAAACTACATTAGGAAGTAATGTGAGACAGCCAATGAAAGAAGCTGTAAATTGACTCAGATGTAGATCATATCCCATAGTGAGGAAATAAGAATAGGCTCAGAGCAGTGTGAAGGATGAACGATGAAAGCAGGCGTAATGAGGCAGAATAGGGAGAGTCGACCCTTTCAAGAGGCCGTATTAACTCAAATCACCATATCTCTGGGATTTCAAATAAGAATTCTATCAGTCCAGGACAGAGTTAACATCTAATTGCTTTTACCTGAAAACACTGGGCAGGAGTGATAATGGGATAGTCACAGACCAAGATGGAACATAAGGAGGCATCTTGTCTTGTACAAGACAATATGTAGAAATTACTAAATATCTGTTGAAGAATAAACAAACAAGTGATGAAACCTATGCTTTCTTTTTGTCATTAAAGAATAGGTCAAATGGTTTTTGGAAAGTGGACAGATTAGTTATAAATGATGTTTACTTTATACATCTTGTTTGTGTTTATATCTAATGATGAACAAAATATCAGAAATGTAAATGTCTTTGGGAGCTAGAAAGATGTCTCGGCAGTAAAGAGTACTTCCTGTCCTTCGAGAGAACCCTTAGTTCAGTTGCCAACACACACAAACACACACACATGAGTATGCAGACACATACATACACAGAGACTATATATATTCAGACACAAAACATATACACATACATAAAGGTAGAATAATTTTAGCTGTCTTTAAATTTTCCCCTTGTGATTGTCATGACAATACCTCAGAAAATTTGCTGCTATTTACCCAAAGATCCATGAAATAAAACTATCACTGTACGTACTTCATGGAATCTGATTAGATCTAATTAAATATGCTGTGCATAGAAGTCAAGGATTGTACATTCCCCTTGAGGTTTCAGGACCTTGAGTTTGGATCCTCTCTAGTAGAGGCACCAAAGGCATGCAGAGTGACTTTGCTGTGAAATCATGACGTATATTGTAGCAAAAGCAAATAGAGCACATGAATACTATCTGCATGACAATATTTAACTCAAAAATTAAAAATGAATTAATTTAGTCATCTATTTTTTGAGATATGTAGTTCTGTTTTTCATAATGTACATCTCATTACATAGTCCTGTTTTGAACTTACTCCAAAGCTCAGACTTGCCTTAAACTTATGGAGATCCTCCTGCCTTACCAATTCTGAATACTAAGATTATTATTGATATGAACTACCACGCTCAAAACTGTAATTTTTAAAAGTACTTATTTTCCTGGTATATGTATGCATGTGTGTGTGCGCTAGCATGGTTGCACATACATGTATGCATGCTTTTGCATGTGAATGTGAATGTGCGTGTGTCTGTGTGTCTGTGTGTGTATGTGTCTGTCTGTCTGTCTGTCTGTCTGTCTGTCTGTCTGTCTCTCTCTCTCTCTCTGTGTGTGTGTGTGTGTGTGTGTATGTGCATGTGGTAGATAGGTATGAATATGCCATGGTATATATGTGGAAGTTAGAGGACCTTAACGGTAGTTAGCTTTTGTTTTTTACCATGTCGGTCCTGAGAATTGAATTAAGATCATCCAGTTTGGAGGTAAATGCCTTTATCCACTGACCAATCTCACTAGCCAACTTTCATTATTTTAAACCCAAACATTTTGGAATTGTTTGTTACTACACTATAACCTATCCTGATTGATTCTACCCAAGGAAAAGTTTATCACTCTTTACAAATGCTTTCAATGTATTTAATCTTATTCTCTCCCAGTATTGTTTCTTTTGTGTCTCTTTCGAAGAACAGCCTTCTTATTTCTTCAAAGAAGCCCTTTATTAGGACATTAAACTTTTTTCCTTGTCATAGATGTGATACCACAAGAAAACATTCCCAAGGAAAAAGATACTTTTTGCCAGTTTCCAGAACTCAGACCAAAGAAACCAGTTTCTGACAGTGCAACACATGTGTCCATGTCACCTTGGAAATCTTCTTGATCATTGCCTCTGGATTGATTTAAGGTAGGTAGGAGCTTCACCTAAACTTCATCCTGTTCTCCATATGTACACAGGTCATACAGACACAGTCTTCAGGAATCTAAAGAAATATTCGTTATAGAGTTTTATATCAACTTGAGATAACCTCGAGTCATCTGAAAGGAAGGAAACTCAATTAAGAAAATGTCTCCACAAGATCAGGTAGTAGGCAAGCCTGTAAGGTATTTTCTTAATTGGTGATTAATGGGCAGGGGGAAGTTCAGCTTGTTGTGTGTATTGCCATATTTGGGCTGGTGGTCTTGGGTTCTATTAGAGAGTGAACATCACTGAATAAACCCTTTCTTCCTCAAGTTACTTTGGTCATGGTGTTTCATTCCCAGCAGCAGTAACCCTAACTAAGACGATAAGTATAATAAGTATATACTATAGGGGACAGGGGGCATGGAACATGTCCTTCTTGCTTACAAAGCAGTTAGAAAATAGTAAGGCTGACAATCACAGATATAAGAAAACTCTGCTTTAGAAGAAATGGCATAGTGTAATTGGAATTCAGAAAATGAGAGCTGAATCTTCACCAGGACTTTGAAGAAGAAACGGACACTCATTAAATTCAAACCAACTAAAGTCGCAGTGGTAATAGAAGTATAGCTGAAAGGAAGGAGACAGATGGATACTGCCCAAGCCACTTCAAACTCTGACATGTACCAGAAGATCCCGATTCCGTGATATGGCAGTTGTGAAAGTCTGTGGGTGAGATGGAAGGACAGAAATCCCTGCCTTTTCAGCTGAACCTTCCAGAATTGCTTCACGAGTACTTGGCCTTGCTCCCAGCTCTGCTCTGAACTCTGTGAGAGACATCTTTTCCTACTGGAAACCTCATTTATAACTTTAGCTTAATTCTATTTCAGTGCCAGAGACCTTATGCTTATCAAAGAAGAGGGAGGCAAGAGGAAGTTGGCTGTCCTGGACCATGGTGCAATCTCTGTAATGTGTAGCTGACTTTTCTTTGATTACAGTCTATATTCTTAAAATACCATCCTTTATGTCAAATCTTCATTAACACCTTAAATCCTAATTATGTTGGGAAGTTCTCTATTGAACCTTATTATGTTTGGCATATCATGAGTATTGTTATAGAGTTTTATTTCAGTTTTTGCCTGTTGATATCTTCCTAAATTTGTTTTATCAAAATTTTAGTATTGTTTTAAAAAAAAACAAAAAACAAAAACAAAACAGAAAAAACAAAATCCTTGTAATGTGGTCTGTGGAACAGAATGAAATGACATTACCAAAAAAAAAAAAAAAAAAAAATTGATGGTTTTGAGGAAGCAGTTGCCATGGAAACCACTTAGGTTTGTGATGATGGAAGATGATGACATAGCATCTGGAAAGAACTTGAAAGCCTAAGGACACTTGATCCTTTTTCAGGCAGAAAAAGACATGGGGCTAGCTTTGAATTTCCCCACACATAAAGATGGGGCAGACTCTTGTCTTGAACTCTTTTTTATCAACACCTTCATGCACATTTTTTTAAGAAAGATAATGAGTAACTCTGATATTTATGAGGTTGAAGGCCGGTACCTGGAAATACAGTAGTGTAGAAAGAAATAGAGTAATAGAGTATTTCAGAGCATATGGGTTTTCAGAGCAGACTTGTTTTGGATTAGGAGATAATGAGGTTGAAAATAGACTATGTATCTTTTCATTGTTCTGTCTTCTCTTTTCATATCAGCCATTGTTAGGGTGCATCTAGTCTCTTGATCATAGACAGGAAATAATGACTACAGAAGGGCACAGGCTACTGTAAAACAGGCTCATGAAAGGAGATAGGTCCCTCTTCCATGATGTTTCTTTGTTATCCTGGAGGAAAACTTGGAGAAAAAAAACAAAGAAACTAAAACAGCCTATTCATGTGCAAAGTCTGGAAGATTCATACTATATATAACCATTCCACAGTAAATGATGCTGGAGAACCTATGTTCTCAATCTCAAACAATTTTCATCTTGAACAAGCTACTCCTAACTTGCTGGGCATCAAGTAAACCTATGAAGCAAGTGAAATGAAATCGTAGATATTTTTCCCAGTTATTGAGGTCATAAAATAAAACTGAGTTTTGTAATTTGTGCTTATAATGTGCATTTTCTATTTAAAACAAATTTTCGGATTATTTTCTTTTCTGTATGATGGCTCCTAGCCAGGCAATAGTAGCTGGAGTTTTTCTACTAAAGACTAAGTTTCTTTTGACTCTGCAGAGGCAATGGGGTAGAAAAGCAATCAATGAAAAGCACTAATTGTTTGAGGTCTAGAGTCATAACAGAGTGAAATTCTGTTTAAAAGATTTATAGAGAGATTTACAGCGGGCAAGGTATAGATCTCATAGGCGGCTTGGCTTCATATCATCTGCTTTTGGAGGAGTGAAGGTATCCAGAAGAAATAAAACCACCTGCTAAAGATGACCTGCTGAACTGCCTGGGCTTACATGAGGCCTTCTTTAGAGCAGCATTATCTCCCCAAACATACAAAAATATAGAGAGTTTAGTTGTCAGGATGATTGATATATGTTTAACATTGGCTGCCACACAGCCAGTTGTGTCGGGTATTCAATTGTCATTCTTCTCGTATCAAGTCAGGATTACTATTATACTTAATAGCAGTTAATTTGTCCCAAAGTAATTGATATAATAGCATATCAGATAAAGTGCAGTGTGCAGTTTGCACTTGCTTATTCAGGGTTTTGTTCTCATTCACACCAGGTGAATTTAGGAGACTATACTGAGACACGTGAGAATAAAATGTGTATACACACAAGCAAACACACACTCACATACATACACAAACACGCATACACACATACACACACACACACACACACACAATTACACATGTATCAATGATCTTACCTCACTTGTGTTTTGAGTCATACTCATGCACATTTGCTGTAATTTCAGATCACTCTCCTGCTGTGTTTGAGTTGTAATCTTTCTTTCAATAATGTCTACAATCTAACTTCAGATACATCTCCCAATAATATCATATTCATTGTATTTATGTCTTCCTTAATCATTTCATTTATGGACAACAGTGGTACTGTGTTTATTATATTTTCCCTATATCCATAGACTTTGGAATGGACTGGGTTTTATTTTTCTTAATTTTCTTTTTATAATTTTAACATTACATAATGCTGGTTTCCTTGGCAATCTAAAAGCTTTGAATATTCTGCTTAGAGCAATATGATACTATCTCTTAGTTTCTGGATTCAAATGCCCATATGCAATTGAACTCTATGAGGATGTCCACTTAGTTTTTCACAGCATTGTAATCTAGCTGCTGTTGGTCAAGTTGTACTTTTTTCACGTGTGTTTAGGGGTAGATACTTTACAGATCAAATCCTGTTTTTGTTATTGTGGGTTGCTAGTATTTGAGTGACTGTCAGTTACAGCTGATGAACTGTAGAGGCCACTCCCATGTCTTGGCTGAATTGGCTCAATATTAACTCCATCTTTGAAACAATATTCATTCCATTTATTAAACAAGACATAGCAGTAGGACTCCATCACTGCTTTGAATTTTGCCATACTCCACATCATGTGTATCTGCCTTCCCTTTTGCCATCATGCAAAATGTCTGCTATAAGAGCTAATTGAGTACAGTGATCCCATCAGCACTAACATCAAAAAGAGGGTCGTATCTCCATTTCAAAATTTAAAGTTGAGGTTAGAAATTTAGCTGAAAGATAGAACACTTGCTAGGCGAGTCCTGGGCCACAGATTCAATTCCTAGCATTGAAGAAACAAAGACTAAAAATAAATTGATTAATAATTTAATTAATACTCTTTAGAACACTTTTATTCATGTAGCATGATGGGTAGATAACAAGGAAAAAAAGATCAGAGTGGTGAAATTTCTGCTCCTACAGAAGAGTAGGAACATCACCTTCTGTCTCATCACGTTTCCTTACTCCCCTAGTAAACCATGAGGGCAGCATTTTACCTGCCTGAATTCATATCTAAGCTTTAAAGAATTTTAGTATTCTATCAATAGACTAAGTACTAAGATTACTAAGATTGAGAGTTATGTATTTCAAAAGCCAAACATCTAGCTATAATTATTACTATATCAGAGATGTAATTTTGATTTTGATAAAAAAAAAAAAAACAAAAAAACAAAAAAAAACCATTTAGATGTCCACCTGAGGACCAGAGCTGTGCTGAAGTTACCCCAACTAGTAACCTACTCTGTATAATCAATTCTCTCCTTTTCTCCCATCACCTCACCTAGGCTAATGTATGCCATCTCTTCATTGTCAATTTTCAACATAAGAATGCATGCTAACTTTTCACTATTATTAAAATGTCAATTTCCAGACCTATGTTAATACTTGGGCAGAATACTACCTATCTGTGTAGGGATAATTATTTTGTAAATTGTGTGGGAGCATCACCTGTCAATAAAATGCTGTTGGCCTATTAGCAGAAGGGAGGAAGTAGAAGATAGAAGGTCTGGAAGAGATTG
The DNA here is from genome assembly GCA_030674055.1 of Rhabdomys pumilio. Taxonomy (NCBI): domain Eukaryota; kingdom Metazoa; phylum Chordata; class Mammalia; order Rodentia; family Muridae; genus Rhabdomys; species Rhabdomys pumilio. The sequence continues at coordinate 71,381,610 of JANHMN010000003.1, read as the reverse complement.
GAACTCTGGGAAACAGTCAGGCTCAAGTATATTGGCTACCTGGACTCAGAGGATGCCAGATTATGAAACTGAGGAGAGGTAGCTAAACAGCCACTTGGCAAACATAGAATATTATAACTGGGTTAATTGAATTATCAAGCTAATTAGGAAGCAAGCCTATCTGAAAGCCATAAATATTATACATAAATAAACCTCCTAGTTGTTATTTGGGTACTGGGACATGGATATAAAATCTCGTAGTTACAAATAGCATCCAACACAGGGCTAGAAATCCAAGCTTAGAGCCTAGAAAATTTCCAGGTGGAAAGCAGGGAACAAACTCTTCTTCTCTTCTTCTTCTTCTTCTTCTTCTTCTTCTTCTTCTTCTTCTTCTTCTTCTTCTTCTTCTTCTTCTTCTTCTTCTTCTTCTTCT
>JANHMN010000003.1:71331074-71378574 GCA_030674055.1 Rhabdomys pumilio | reverse complement strand
AGCCTAAAATTAGCAATAGGCCTGACATATATGTCTGATAAGACAAAGTCTTGGGAAAAACACTGAAACAGATGGCTATAAGCTATTGTAAACAGGTCACTTTTGTGGAAATTTACCAGTCTAAGTAGTCATAGACCTTGTAAATAGGCAGCCTTGGTGGATAGTACCAACTTAGTTAAGGACAAGTGAATTATAGACAGAGTCATAGTGACCTGTCCCCTGAACCTTTACCCAGCTGATACCCTGTTCTGAAAGATATCTGTACTCCCCCATAACACCTATGCTCCTGTGTCATCCCCTTCCCCACATCCTGCATCTTTGTGTTTCTAACCCCTGTGTTAAAAAGTAAAAATTATAATTTGATAATTTAAAAAAATAGAGTATTGAATCTATTTTTGGACTAAAAAGCATTTGGAAGTCAAATATTTTACATTTGGTATGAACTTTATATATTGATAAAGATTTAGGATTACATTTTGCTACAACATACTATGTATATATGTTTCACCTCTTATTTAAGGTACTATATGCAGGAAGTGGTTCTGATGCTCTTCCTGTTCCCCAATTTGTTCTTGTTTGATCAATAAAGATGTTAGTGGCCAATGAACTGGGCATTATATTTGGAGTTTCCAGTTTTCCTGCAGGCAGACTAGCAGACAGAAGGGAGGAGAAAGGATTTGCCATGCTTCAGAAGGAAAAAGAGTCATCAGCCACTCTAGAAGAGCCTGGCCATTGAGCTAAAGCATATCAAAAGTAAGGTAGCATGCGCATGTTTGGTGTGTGTGTGTGTGTGTGTGTGTGTGTGTGTGTGTGTGTGTGTGTGTCTTTCATCCGCGGATGCAAGGGATCCAGGGCAAGGCTGATAGCAAAATCTGGCCTGGGGCTCAAGGTAGGGTAGTAAAAACTACATGCTACAATTGTACTGATACAATTCATTTAAAATTGCAATGTGAAATTTTGGTTCTGAAAAGTTGTTATTACAAATTGTTTAGGATAACTAAGAAATTCAAGTTAGTGGTTAGTCAATCAAACTTATGGTCATGTTAGATACTAGTTTTCTTAATTACAGAAATATGTTTCCTAGATTGAACAGATGAATAGCTAGAAATGAGCACTACATGCCTATTAGGATGTATTATAGAAAGATGGAGATCTACAGAATATGACATTTAAATGTGATTTATTGACATAATGTTATTTTGTGACAATGAGATGTCTGCTTTTATCAGCAACCCTGTTCAACTTCAAAGAAGATGACGAGCATCAAAGAACCTCTGTATAGAGTTTCATTCAAATGTGGCAAGCTGCCACTGGACAAAATATTGCCCTTGCTTCAACTGCTGAAAGTATGCTGTTAAAACTAGACAAACAGGACACAGGGAAGTTGACTACCAAGCTTTGCCAAGACAAGGTAGGCAATATTTCATAATTCCTGCATTACAGAAAAGTCTGTTCAATATTCTGAGCCAGAAGGCTAAAAATGATGCTCCAATGTTGCAGAGGAGCCTTCGGTGACTGTTCAAGTAGCCAGCAGCCTGTCATTTCTATAATATACCTGCTTGCTCAACACTTTCAATTTACTCAGATAATATGTATCCTTCTCAGGTCTCTGATGGGATTGAAGATTAAGTAGTTATATTATCACAATTAAGCTTAAGTTGTTTAGGATTTAAAGTCTAAAAACTATTTTAGGTTGGTAATGAAAATTATAATAGAAAATGACTTAGGTAGAGAAGTTTTAACTTATTAAGCTAGGATAGACAGAATACTTTGTCCAAGTTTGCCAAATACATATGAGCTGTATATTATGAATATAATTCTTATATGATAGTTTTCACAATTATTTTTATGTATACATTTTACTTATATACTTGTTATATATGTATTTATGTATATATGTATATATTATATGTATATAAGACATGTATATATTATGTTTATATCTACATATATAAATGTATATACTTTATTGACATTAGAGGAAGAACCTTTTGTTGGAATAAACATGGATGGGACATGCAGGGATAATCTCTTGTGTACTGTGTGGAAGCATTAGTTATCAATAAAAGATAATAAACTATTAGTAAAAGGCAGGAAGTAGAAATTGGGAGTTCTGAAAAAGAGATTGCAATTCTGGGAGATTGTCAAGTGTGGGTAGATTATCCGCCCAGACTCATAGGAAGCCAGATGTATGCAACTGAGAAGAGGCAAGTAACTAGCCATGTGCAGACACAAAAAAGTATAAAACTGTTGAGTTATAAGCTAGTCAGCAAACAAACTTAGCTCACAGCAATAAGCATTATACATAAATAAGCCTTCTAATCATTACTCCGGAACTGGGACTTGGGTAGAAAAGCCCTCAGTTACATATCTCAAAAGAAATGAAAAGCATGACATTACCCAAAGAAGTGTCTCTGACTCTGTTACAAAGAAGCATTTACTACTAGTTTCAAAAATATTCCCAATAAATTGTTAAAATATTCCAACTATTTAACTCATGCTGTTTTAACTGCATATATGTGCCACAAACTGAATTCAAAGTAGCCATATCCACAAATACATGACAAATCCCAAAATATGATGTGCACTTAGAAAATGCTCACAAATGTTACTGACCTGAATTAAATTTTAGCAGAAACAGAGAAGGTATGAAGTTTGCATGAGAGTGTCTTAACTTTTATTAGTAATAATTTCTTCAGATTATCAGTTATATTTAGTGAAATGGGTAGATTGACCACTCAGACTCAGAAGTCACATGTATGGAACTGAGGAGACATAAAAAACAGACAAATCAATGAATAAATTTAATCTTTGAGGAATGTGTGTGTGCATGTATATAATATATACATATGCATATATACATATGCATCATATACAATATATATATATATATACATATACATATATTTAACTTGAGCACACACATATCACATTATATATATACAGAGGTCAAAGGACAACTTTCAGGAATCTGTTCTCTCTTTGTATCATGTAGGTTTCAGGGATAGAATTCAAAGGTCACTTTTAGCTGCAAGTACTGGGCCATCTCATTAATATGAAAGGAAGATTTTTTTAATCAAACACCTTGATATTTGTGAGCATTTTAGGAGAGAGTCTTTTTTATATAGACACTTACACTTCTTTCTATCAGTTCTCAATAACTGGCTCCTGTTTTCTCTACTAACATCCCATAACAAATAATTTTTTTAGGAATACAAATACATGAAATTAGCTGAATAAGGACTATACTATGGATCTCTTTCTAATTTCATCATCTCACCTTTGTAATTGACGTTAGTTCTACAGATACTGTCAATGTGGCATCCTTGTTAGATTCTGGCATCTTTCAGCCTCATCTCAATAGACTTGACATAGAATGAAATGTGGAGTTGAACTTTACCAAGAATCTCTTCCTATCCTTTATGAATGTAAACTAGGTGATAGGAACACAGGTACCAAGGATTAAAGATTGTCTGTTATTAACAAATTCATTGAATGAGTCAGACTGCTATCTTCCTAATTCCAATCAATACGTACAAACATAACTCTCAGAACAAGCATTTTATGAATGCTACTCTATGCTTATCCCAGCTGTGGACACTTTAATCCAGTTTTCTACAGTTTAACTCTACAATAAAAAAATAAAGAACAGATTTTATTTTATTTTAAATGAGAAAACTATTCTGAAGGTAACTATACCACTTCCCTAAAGTGCTTTTACTGGAAAATCTGAACGTCTATTTATTTGATGCCAAAGTTTATGCCAATAACCATAAGGCATATGTTCAAGGATAACTAGGTAACAATTAGAATTCTCAAGCCAGGGCATTGTGTTTATGGGTTCAAGGAATATTTGATCCATGTTCTCTGTAGTTTTTCTGATAGGACATTTGTGCTTGAGAATAGAAGGTTTCCTGCAGAACTCTCAAACTGATATTGTCTAGTCTTCCACAGTACATTAATCTTAGGCCAATGGTGATTGCATGCTTCTGCTATAAGTGACAATACTGAAAAAGTTCTTCCACAACTCTGTTTCAAAGCAGATGTCAGGTCCTGTTTCATGTGGGGTTTCCATTCTTCAATTACTTGCTTATAGACTTCGCCAAAGACTCATACAGAGAACAAAATCATAGCAACTTAAATAAGGACACTCAACTTTCTGGTCGGTCTTCACGTCAGTTAGAATTCAGACAGGGATCTGAGATTAGATGAATTACCAAGAATCACTCTTCTTATAGCCACAAAACTGACAGATCCCGAGATTGCTGGTCACCAGCGAAGCACATGTAGAATATCTGATTAAATCTCCTTAGCTCCATTTGACTTCTCAAATTGAAAAATCTAATCTCAATTTCTCCTCACTGATAGATCAGCATAAATCTTTCTTGGGATGTGACCTACAATGACGAAGGACAAAGCTCCTGCAAATCCCCTATTATTAACATTTACCTTCTATAATCCAAGACCTTTTGTTAGTTTTCAAGGTGACAAACATAAGTCACTCAGCCCTTAAGATCACAGTCAAGGGACTAGAAAGAAAATAAGGGGATATATAAAATATTTAGAGAAGGAAACCCAATCATATATGATATTGACAAAGATAGAAAGACTCTTGCTTTGCCAAAAGTAACTCCCCAAGTCTGTTTCAAATGCCAGAACATTACACACTTGTTGATTTTACCTGAGGTGGCCTTTTATCCACTGTGACCCCATAAGTGTCAGTAATCATTGTGTCAATGCTAAGCTGTCATGAGGCCATTGGATTGCCACAGATGTCAGCTGTGTCTTGTGTGACAGTATTATAGTTCAGGATTTTCCCTGAGTTCTTACAGTGAGAAATAAAAACACTATGTTTCTGATTGTTAATATTTTGAGTGTCCAAGAACTCCTATTAGTGGTGCTATATTGTTCAGCACCGCCAAATCACATACTATACTAACAGAGGTAAATGTTTAGCAAAGTAGATTAAGTGTAATATTTCAGATTCTCTGCTTGTGGGAGCTCTTTCTAAAACCCTGGCAGTGGCTTATAATGTTTCATCTTGAGTAACTAGTTTGCAAAATAAGCAACTCATTTGACAGAGTCATTGTATCTACTGTGATGCCACCCTCTCATTTATTTCTTCCAGTTAGATCATCCTGGATGGGCTACGAGAAATTTGGTGTTTCAGGAAAGGTTTGATTGTGGATGGCTTCTAGCATTCCCCCTTCCTATTAATGTATTGCTGACCTAGAATATGGGAGAAAGTGAAAAGTCCAAGGATCATAGCAATCTGACCCTAGAGTGCACAATACCAGGCAAAATACATAAAGAAATGGAAGCAAAGAGTATTGAGGTAGAAGGTAAGCTGAGGAAAATTCTACCAATTATGAGAAATGTGAAGCTATAAACAAAATTAGATGCTATTCCTTCAAGAGAAGAGACACAATTCAAATCAAAATGTCTCTACCATTGAAACTTTTCCCTATATATTTAGAAATGCATCTAAAATAATTCCTTGGGTTGTGTGGTAAATTCATAAGCATGAATTAATTGTATGAGTATATTGGAAATAATTTTCTTATTAATATGATATGAAATATTGACAGTGACAGAGATAACATAAAGTTCCCATGGCATCATTATAATTAGGACATCAGAAATACTTAGGAGGAAGTGCAAATGGCAGCAAGTCAAAAGATACTTAATGAGGATTTAGACAGGAAACCTAGAAACACACAGAAACTTACTGTTTGTACATGAATGCATCCTCACATGAGACTTCTTAAGGTAAACAATAATCCATGGCAGAACAGTAACATACCTACCAATACTGGTTTGTAAGATTAAGAAAAAGTGCTGTGGTCTATCAAAAACTTGAACTAAAGTAAATTTTGCTTAGACAAGAAAGGATGCTAAAATTTTGTTCTAGTTTTTTAAGGCACTGAAACGATTATCATGTAATAACAACTTTACAGAAAAACATCATCTATAAACAACTTGAACATGCATAAATATACTTATTAAATTTTCTTATATTTGTGAAATCTTTACCATGATGGTATTTCATTTGAAGTTCTTAATAAGAATTTTGTTTCCTTTTCTTATCCAGTGCTATTTTCTTAAAAAGAGCATCCAAACAACATACCTGTTATGTAATGTAAAGGCAGCTCACCTTGCTTGTCAGGAATGATTCTGTTGGAAATGGTAAGAATACTACTCAGAATAGGTGCATTTACCAACACTGTTATCATTTACCAGTGTCTACTTTAACAAGATACATGGTTCAAGTAACCCACAGAAAAGGTTTACTTTGGCTGTGTTATCAGTCCAAGATCAGATAGTTTAATCACTTAGGCTTCATGGTAGAGATGTGTTGTTGAGGCAATGTCTAGAGCATGGCTCACACACTGAGCCAGGACACAAAAAAAAGGGGAAAAAAGATGCATTCAGGGTCATACAGTCCCTTTGAGAACATGCTTCCAAGAACGTACAGACCTCCTGTCACTATTCTTTATTTCCTTAAAGCTCTGCCACCTTTAACATCCTGTCCTCATTTAACAGTAGCAAGATGGAAACAGGTGTTGATTTCATCATAAGAATCCCCAAATTTCTATTTAGTTTTCAAAGTTTAGAGTAGCAAATGAGCCCATCTGTGTGAGCAAAAATGCCAGGGAGACAGAAATCTATGACTGACCAAAGCTGGCTTAATCTTTTACACCAGCCTCTAATACACAACAATGGCAAGCTGAAATGGGATGAAAACTGGTTCAGTGAGGAGAACTAGAAGCCTAATACTGATAGGTTGAGAGATGGAGGTTGTTGAGCAAAAGATGTAGAGATCTTTGACTCATAGGTCCCTCTACATTTCTCAGTCAGGCCTGGTGGCTTATACCCCTCAAAAGAAACATTGACTTGGCCAATACTGAGAAGGAGGAGGTAAACTTGGATTTATCTCTATACTTCTTTTTTGTTTTTAATTTTATATAAAAGCTTATAATTTTTTGCATGAATATAAATGCAAGTTCTAGAAGTCATACACACACATTTACACATACACTTGCAGGCACACACACACACACACACACACACACACACACACACACACATACCTGTCACAGACACCAAGAATAGATTTTATATATTTAAGAATGAAGAAAATCACCCCTAAACATATGCAGTAAGTGGTCAATATCACCCAGTTCATGTAAAAGAGCAAGCATTCAAACATCTAAACGGAAGATTTTGTTTAATACTATATTACCACAAATCATTTTCCATAATTTAAGCTAAAGTATGTTGTTTGTCTCTTTGTATTAGGTACTACAATGACAAGAACCTGAGATAAACTGTTTGAAGGATGGACAGTTTATTTTTGTTCATGGCTTCAGAGTTCTCAGTTCATGTTTTTTGGCCATGTAAAGAAAAAACTTAGAATCAATTATTTCACAGAGTGCATGAGTGTGGATGCATACACACACACACACACACACACACACACACACACACACACACACTCCCTTCATATACACACACATATACACACATATATCTGTATAAATTATATATATATATGCATTATATATTATATATTTTATAACATGTATGCGTGTGTGTACATGTATATGTATATGTATAAAAGGTAAAGAAGAACTGCTTACTTCATGGCAGCCAGAAAAATAGAAAAATTTAAAAGGGTCAAGAGACAAGATACAATTTTTTATATCTCACTGCTAATGACCTATGTCCTTTGTTGAGGACATACCTCCCACTTTCTACTTTCACTCTCTTCCAGTAATGTCACATTGGTAATCCATAGTGGATTAACACATTGATTAAATTGGAGCCCTCAGAACCAACATTATCTAAGTCTCCAGTCTATGGACATGCAAGAATGCATTTGATATTGAAGCCAATGTGTGGTTGTGTGTGAGAGAAGAAATCTTTCTGAAATATGATAACCCAGAGTCTTCTTCTGTACATAAAGCCTTCACTTCTAGTTCTGATATTATACAAACACAGGTACATCTCATCTCTCAAGTGAATAATGGTCTTGCCAGATCCATTTTCAAAACCTCAGGTGTGGGCAGCAGACATCATGTCATGGTAATGTTAGTGAGAAACTTTTTATGGACTTTGATCTGACTGAGAAGCTAGAACATTATGGAAGTAATCAGGGTAGATACGGGCCCTAAGTTGTAGCTTCCTTTATGACCAAATGTTTATACAAGCTTAATCTGCTTTGGAAACCATATTATGGGACAATATATACTTTTTGAAACAAATTTCAGTAAAGTTTGTTGAATGAGATTTGAGAAGGAGAAAAATAGAGGAGAAACTCAGAATTTATTATTCCACAGCAAATGTAGGAGAGATAAATCTGGGCAAATGTAGGTAAACCTAGAGAAGCAATGGGGTTTTCACTCCTGCAGGGAGGATTGACCCTTCTCAGACTCTGTCTTGTGGTCAGCACGGGGGTGAGAAACACTTTGGAATGGTGTTCACCATATCCCATGAGGAGATAACCACATCTGCAGGATAAAGGGGTCCAGCTAACCTGAGGAGTGTACATGCAACCTTTTTGGGAGAACCAGGCTTCACAATGGTAGTATATACACCATTCCAAAGAGAGTGCTACACCATTTGAGTAATGTTAAGACTACTAATAGGTGATTTAAGTCAGGAGCGTAGTAAGGTTGCAATGGTCTTTGAAGAGTCTGTAGAAGTCTTGAAGGACAACATTTATTTTCAGAAAAATAAAATTACCCACTCACTATGAATGCTCACCTGTTATGATACCACAGAAATGTGTGAGGCATCAGTGCTCCAAGAGATCATTAGATTAAAACATGACAGAAAATCTGATAAGTATTTTCTGTTCCCCCCACACTCCCGAAAGCAAACCCTACAGAAACAGATAGTTTATAACTTAAATGAGACTTATAGGAGTTAGGGAAATGTATTGTTATAAATCATTTCTACACAATGACTAAACTGAGTTAGAATAGAAGAAGACAGAGGAAAGGAGAAGCCTAGCATATTCATTAAGAAATATATGACTTGTTTGCTAATATGTGGTGGTGAAATGCTGTTTTGCTTAAGTATTATATTCAACGGAGGTAAAGTGATACACTTCTATTATCACCTACATGTATTGCTCTCTACTGAGATGCTGGCCAGAACTGTATGGAAGTTGTGTGGATATTTTCTCATGGACAGTAATGAGAAACAAGTAAAGTCATAACAGTTGATGTCAATTTTTATGATCACTCTTGTTTTCCTTCTCTTGTACATCAAGCCTTTACTTTCAGTCTAGAGATACATTAAGATTTGAGCCCAGAATGAAGTAAATCTTTTTGCAGAGCTCAAATATTATTTCATGAATGTATTTATATAATTTTAAATTATGCAACAAAATCCTTGAACATCATAAAGGAAAATAAATCTTACAATCAGCACTTTGCATGAGTGAAGTGCTGCTTTTCAATTCCCACATACAGAATCAAAAACACTAGCATAAGCACAATAATAAACAAAGCTATATTACTGAGTTAAAATACATTAATGCATGTTATAAGTTGTAGCAAATATTCCACTGAGATGTTTGATATTGACAACAGGAGAGGTTTTAAAAGTGGAGAGAGAAGGTTGTGTAAGAATGTTTGGAATGTCCCTTTGCCTTCTCAGGTTAACAATACTTTGAAGTTGCTGCATTAAGCATAAAAACAATTTTTTAAAAAGGATAAGCTGCAGAATATATTGAACAATTTTAGACATATTTCTTAAATATAATAAGAAATCACAGCCTATGACTGATTGTTGTAAATTACAAGCCCAATTCTAATAAAATCATTACATATCAGCTTATAAGTAAATCTGTAGACAACAGTAAACTTACTGTTTTAAGAATTCCATTTCTACAAAAACACCAAGAAAAATGAAATCAGTCCAGTTCAGCCTGATGGCAAAGGTCTCAGCTACTTGTGAGACTGAATCAGAAGACTCATGAATTCAAACATTACCTAGGTTACACTGTGAGATACCAGCTACCCTGGGTAACAGTGAGAAACTGACTAAAACTAAAAGTGAAAAAGCAGGCTAGGGAGTTGGGTCAATAATAGAGCACACTTAGCATGTACAAGTTCCTGGATTCAGTTCTCAGTACTATAAAGAAAAGAAGAAAAATAATAAAATAATAAAAATAATAAAAATAATAAAAATGAAGTCAAGAAGGAATTAAGAAAGGGGAAAAAATGGAGAGATAATGAATAAAACAGTTTACATGCCATTATAGACAAAGGAAATGCCATATGATGCCACTAATAATGAAGAGTTACTCATGTTCAATGGCTACCAGGGAGAGAATCTAGCTTCAGCATAGGTTTCCTATCCTGGGGGCATAGGGCTGGACACATACAGATGAGCAACATTAAGTGGAGTCATTAGGTTTTATATACGTGTGTGTGTGTGTGTGTGTGTGATAAAAATAATCACGAATTCAAGAATGAGGACACATGGAAGAATTTGGAAGAGAAGAGGGAACTGTGGCAGTAATTTAGATATAATACTCATGTATGAAGTTTTCAAGAAAATATTAAAATAAATGTCCCCAAATTTTATTAGATGTATGCAGGCATGAATGAATGTATGTATGCATGTACACAGATATTATTTGTATGTGTGTGTGTGTGTGTTTGCATGTGCATGCCATAGTGCCAGTGGCTGTAGGAGGACAACCTGAGGGAACTGGTTCAACTCTTCCACCATGTAGTCTTTGAAATGGAACACTGGTTATCCAGCTCCTTCATAGTGCCTTTACTGATTGAACCATTTTGCTGCTCTTTTCTGATTGTTTTTGCTTCATTTTTCTGGACCCATCCTGAAAACAAAATTTCTTAATGTAATATTAATCCTTATTTTCTGACACCTTTAACATTCCCTTAGGAAAATCCTACTTGACAAGTAGGTGCTAGTGATAACATGAATGACTGTCAGACGTAATGCCAACAGAGAGTGCATAAACAGTTTCTAAAAGAAAGAGTTCATGCATCAGGAAAAATTAATAAATTAAATGAATTATATTGTTCAGCCACCTATCCATTTCTGTTCTTTAAAATTTTTCTTAGATTTTTATTTCCTGCTCCATTCTTACGGGTTTAGTTTGTCGCCTACATTACTGCTTTAATTTTCTACTGTGTTAATTTTATACTTTATAGTTTCTTGACATGTTCTGTCAGTTTAATTACATTTAAATTTTCTCTTACCATCTTAAACCTTTCTGTAATTTCATATTTCACTGCAGATTTTCTTCCCCACATAATTTATTTTATTATTTTTTGAGTACCAAATGTTACTTCTAAAACAACAAGAACAAAACAAGTTCACCTTGCTCTTAAATACATTTAATAAAAATTATTTGATTCCCAGTAGGCTAGGATTATTTCACCTTTCACTTGTTGGAATGACTAAGATCAATAACAGAATGAGGAAAACACTCAGAAATTTCTGTTAAGGCTGTTCCTCAAGAAGATGGGAATCACTTTACTTCAAGACCCAGCTATACCATTCTTTGGCATATAACTAATGGATATTTAGTCTGCCAAAAGGACACTTTCTCAGCTATGTTCATTGCTGTTCTACATATAATAGCCAGAAGTTAGAAACAACCTAAATGTCCATCAACTTAAGAATACTAGATACATGTACACAATGAAGTATTATTCAGCTATTAAAAATACGACATTATGAAATTGGCAGGCAAATGAATAGAACTAGTAAAAAAAAATTATCCTGAATGAGGTATCCTAGACCCAGAATATGGTATATATTCTCTTACATGTAAATATTAGCAATTAAATAAATACAAACTACAGTTTGTAGACATGATACAGTTAGATATAGAGGAAGGGACTTGGAGTGACATTTAGATTTCCCTGGAAGAAAACAGAATAGATTTTTAAGAGTGGTCTTGGGTGAGGGGACAGGAATAGAGAAGATCAGGTGGGGCAAAGGAGGGGTGGGGTTGATGAATAGAATGCAGGGAGAGATAACTAGAACTGAGGGACATTTGCTGGGTAGTATGGAGGAGCTAGAAACTGTTTTAAGCAGTAGGTGTTTGGGGGTCATGGGGTACATAATGCATGAAAAGAGAAGGGGTGGACTATCTGGAAAGACACCACCCCAAGAGGACAGGGGGAGGTAAGGCACTAGAAGAGAGAAATGAGTGAGGTCAACATCTAATAAAGCATATCCATTAAAATGCCACAATGCAACTGATTATTGTTTGCCAACCTAAAATCTAATTGAATAACTAAATAATTAAAAGGGAAAAATAATGAGATAATACTGCCTGTGTGGAGAGAGTGATGGTATAGAGGAATTGTGACTTCAGTGTTCCTATTTGATATTAAACTAGGTACCTGGAAGGAAAGGGTGCAAAGACTTCAGTCCTCCTCCATCCTGGCCTTATGACTATTTAAGTGAACTGTATATAAGTTGATAGTCTTTTCATCTGTTTCCTGATACCACAGACAAGACTAATTTGTCCCAAACTTTGGGAAATTTCTGATGAAATATCACAACTCCTAACAATGCTGTAGAAAGGTCTATAGACATACCCAGAGCTACTGAATCGGGGACTGTGGGGTAAGACCCAGAATCTATTCCTTATTAAGCCTTCTGGGTGATTTGAGAAACATTTAAAAGTCACTGCCTCACTGAGTTAAGTGTGCAGTCCAGCTCAGTGTGAGTCACCGTTTGAGCTTAGTCCATTTTCTACTCACCCAGCAATTAAGCCAAGAACAAATTAAAATTGGAATATTAAGCAACACCACCATCTTGCCATTCATTCACCTTGTATGCCCAGCTGTGCAATCAGCATTGGAAAAGCATCTCCCAGTCTGGTGAGGATGGTAACAAAACCCTTACACTATAAAGTATTTTTGCTAGCACCACAAAACCACTTAAATTGACTTTGGAAAACTAAGAAGATCTAGAGAAAAAAATTGGAAAAAGTAAGTATTTATAGAAAAATGTTAAGAAGTGTACAAGTTAAGATAAAGTGAAAAGAATATGTCATTAAGTAAAAATTATAAGAGAACAAGAAAATGTGATATTATTCCTAAACAGAAGTGACATTAATTGGAACAGCAGATTGTAGAGTCCAGATCTTGAAAGAATGCTATATTTGCCTCAACCTGTGGTCATGACCCTTTGATGGGTCACATATCAGTTATCCCGTGTATGAAATACTTACATTATGATCAATAATAGTAGTAACATTACAATTATGAAGTATTGATCAGATAATTTTATGGTTAGGGGTCACTACAACATGAAGAACCTTATTTAATGGTCACAGCATTGGAAGTTTGAGGACTACTACTATATGCAGGGAGAAAGATGACTACAATGCACAGTGGAGAAAGAGCAAGGTGGGTGGTCCAGACAAGCAGTTCCAACACAGGATGATCCTCCTCCCTTCCTTCTGTGATCTTGAAGTAACAGTGTTGAGTTATTAGATGTCACATCCCGGCAGAACTCTGCTGTGAAATCTAATTCTGTGTCCTTCTGCCTAACTCTGTACTCTGCAGTAACTGGTATCTTCTCTGAAACTGGAGAAATTGTGAAAACTTACAGTGTGGCAGGGAATTTGGCAGTAGGAATAGGAGCCTTGCTTTTGATATATGGTGTCATTATATATTCAAGTATATGAGGTTTAGGGAACAGGCTATTTTGGATGCAAGGGTTTAGCATAGCTCAAAGTATAAATTCACTCTTCTCTCATGACAAGTGTTTGGAGCTTTCTGGGAAATAAATTTGTACTTCTCAGATACATTAGGTGCATGTGTGTGTGAGAAAGAGGAGATGGAGGGAGAGAGAGAGAGAGAGAGAGAGAACTTTCTTAACTGAAGAGTTTTACAGCAAAATTAGCAGGCAAAATGACAGGATGCTGATACTACTGACAAACCCAGAAAATGCAAAAGGAACTGGTCTCTACGATTCTGCTGTGGCTTTTCAGAAATTTAAGGCAAGATGTCTTCAGAGTACTTTCAGGTGACTCTGGCTCTGGAGAACAGCTAGGGGAGATCTCCAGAAAGTATACACTAGGCTTGAATGCTAAACATTATTCTAGAATTGTTCTCGTCTTTCAAGCCATTTACTCTTCACTCACTGATGTTGGAAACATGAGATCATATGGGAATGAGAATGCAAACTGTAAAAGGTTTTTGTAGGTTACTCCCATTGCCCAGAACTAAAAGGCAATGAATCACGTTTGAAGCCAGATACCTTGGCTACCAGGAGTTTCTTCCTCCCTTTCTTCTTTCCCAAACTCTTCCCACCGATTATCTTCTGTCCTTGTCCATGAACTTGGCCCTGTCCAGGTGGCCCCAGGGGTTTCTGTCCACACAGTTTAGGAGCTGGGCACCAGATGTTAGTAGTTCCACAAAAATACATCTGAATCAGGTCTCTGTGATTCAGTGAGTCCAGATGTAAACAGTTAAGAAACATTAAATCCTTCCTCTTCTGGGATTCAGGGAGAAGAGAGGCCTTTTCTCTGCCAATCCTAAAATAAAGTGATTTCTCATTTCTCTGTGGCTGAATTTGGAAGAGCAGGCATCTGAGTTGCAGGAAACAGACAAGGGTAAAGTTTCAGAGTACTCAGTGCACGGGGAAAACACTCAGCAGTCATACAGAGTCCAGCTCACTGTCAAAGGCAGGTTCCCCAGGCTCTGTAATCACATCTGGAATTGGACAAACACAGGTAATGCAACCATCAGGGGAAGTGGCATTCAATCAATCATACACTTGTTCACTCCAGAAATAGTTACTTTGGAAAATTAGTAAAGGAGAACCAATATTAGTCAGTCTCCCTTCTACTGCAAGCCCTGAAGTGTCCATAAAGCTGATGTGAGCTAATATCATAAGATAGATGAAAAGTGTCAGCTAAGGCTGAAGGAAGAGGGAAAGGGAAAGGAAAACTGATAAACATGCCCACAAAGCTGGACAGAGTCTGAAGCATTTGGGGTGAGCAAGGAGGTCACAGTGTAGTTAAAAAAAAAAAAAAGGAAAAAGATATCTATAAGGGACTTGATGACCATAAAAGAAGAGTCTGATCTAGAGTCTGATCTTCTGGCTTCTAGAGCTGCATAGTGCTTAACACACACACACACACACACACACACACACACACACACACACACACACACACCACATATCACAAGTAAAGACATTAAGATTTAAGAAAGAGGTTGGGAGAAAAGAGGAGGTCACAAGCATGGTGATAGTCACTTTTGGAGTAGTTCTGCAGACAGTTTTGATCTGGGTAAGTCTGAACAAGCTGGTGTGTTACATACAGATTCACATCCAAACCCACACTCTAATTAAATGCACACTTTGACTACAAAAAGGTTATACAGGTCTACGCTGTACAAGATAAGCCCTGGTGAAAAGTCAAGCCTGCAAACATGTCTAGAACCTGAACACTATTCACTGGGAAAAGCTTTATTATGAAAACTTAAAACAAAACAGTACTGTGAGTCAGGGTGGTGGCAAAACAGAGATTCCAAATGGTACACAACCTTTACATACCTTAGCAAGACAGAAAGAATTGTGTGTTTTTTAATTTTTCAATTTTCAAAGTTTGTTTTAAAGATTTATCTTGTTTTTAATTGTATGTGTGTATGTATGTGAATCTCCGTGTACTTGTGGGGGGGGGGGAGTGTGCACGTGCACTCTAGCTTGTAGAGATAAGAGGAGAGTGGTCTGATCCTCTGAGACTAGAGTTACAGGCAATCGTGAACTGTTAATCTCAGGAGCTGGGAGCTACACTCAGGTTTTGTGCCAGAGTAGCACACACTTTGAAATGCCACGCCATCTCTGCAGCCTCCAAGGTTGGAAAATGAAGAGCACCTTTTTTTTCTACATGGAGTATGACTTTTAATTTTGACATGTTAGAGAATTTTTTAAGTGGCATCCCAGACATAGTAATTTGGGAATGATTACAAATAAATATCCCCTCTCAGTATAAGCTTACTAGGATGAAGTTGCTTCTGCAGCAGCCCTCAGTGGAGTGGTGCCAACCAAACAGAAGGATCCTGAAGCCCTGTTTCAGGTCTCCTTAGATCTGACCCTCCAATCATTAAATACTTGCAGGGGGACTGAGGACTGGTGCTAGACACTGAACCTAAGCCTGTCCCTTTTCTCCTTCCTGTCTTTTGATTTTTCCTTCTCTCCCCCAAATATCATACCCCCAAATATAACTGCTCATGTTTCTATGTGATGGGTTAAGCCTCCTAGCCATCCCCAATCTGATGTTTTCCCCCACCTCACAGCATGTAGCAGAAGGCAATGCTCAGGAAATTGTAAGAAACTGAGTTCTGAGAAGCCAGGCTTCTAGGCTCAGTAGGAATCCCAAGTCTTACAATATACAGCAGCTCCTGAAACCAATTTGTCCAGCACACACTCCCAGACAATGGGACATGACAAGATGATGTCTCACACAATATCTTCCACTTTGCCTCCTCTTCTCTGCCTGCTTTTCCAAACCACCTGGGGATTGCCTATCAGACGCATTCTTTTTCTTTGCAAAACCTGTGTCTGAACCTCCTCCTGCCTCCCAATAGAGAGGACTGCAGACAGCTGCAGGACAGCCAGGGATAACAAGAAGGCTCTCTTTCCCCTCAAGAACTCAACCCACAGGTTACTCTCAGGCTGCAGCCTAGCCTGGCTTTTAGGAGAACACAGATTGCAGATTCACCCCTCGAATTGTTTCAAATGAATTTTTTTTCTCTGCTGTTAATGAACCAAGGCAGGAGGGGGAGTGGTGGATGCAGGGAGGATGGTGAAAAAAAGAGAGACAAGGTTGAGAGGCAAGGGCTCATGGGGGCTACTGGGGAGGGAGGATGTCAGGAGACAATTTAGATGCCTGCTTGGTTAAGGCAATCAATTTCAGCCATGATAATAAAATAACGCAGAGGGAAAAAAGCAGACGTGACAGAGGCGATGATACAGAAATGAATCCTCATTACCTTACTGATGAGAGGACCACAGCTGCTGCTACCATGGTGTCATGTGGTGAGGGGTGTCTCATCACAGAGTGTTTCATATGGGGTTGAGCAAAAGAAGGAGGGGGCAACAGTAGCAGCAGGGCAGTGACATTCAGCCATATGGTGGTGACAAATGATCAGATGCATTGAGTTCTATCTCTGCTCATCTCAGCAAATTCCCTACTCTGAGTTTAGGGATAAGCACGTGTGTCCACTCAGGCAAGTCGCTAGAGCCCACAGATTTATTTAATTTCTATTTCTCCATCATTGGTCCAAATAATAACTAAATTCATCTATGTGTGTGGTGGCGGTGGGGGAATGCTTCAGACAACCGGTGAGCCTGGGAAGCAGGCTGCATAATCATGCCAGGGGTTGGTGACAGCCAATACAATGACCATTGTCACGGGTAGCCTAAAAGACTCCTTTATACCTCAGAGACTGTGTTACCTGAATTTGGGGCACCACACACTCCTTACCTTGCTACCCAAAGCCTGTCTATTGCTTGTTTTTTGCTAACCTCCCTCACTTCATAAAGTTCTCTGCCAGAATTCAATTTTCTTGTTTTCATTTTTAATATTTATGTTTGGTTTTTAATTTTGGAGGAACATGTGTATATGAATGTGTGCGTGTGCATATGATATGAGTGGTTATCCATAGAAGCCAAAGAAAGCTTTCAGATAGGTCCACTAGTGATGGAGATCGAAGCCATTATTTGTAGGCACATAACATGATATCAGGGAAGCTAACTAAGGCCCACTGGAAGATCAGCAAGAACTCTTAGCTGCTGAGCTATCTCTCCAGATCACTATCACTTTAGTGAAGTTTTATCTGGATGTCAGTCATTCCTGGAATATGCCTTTTATACTTTCTGCGTGCCTGAGTTCCCAAACCATTCAGTCTATTCTGTCCTTTCTTCTAGTAATAGATGCTCTCATCCTGAGAGACCAAGGTCCAATGATTGCAAATGACTCCTCTACTATGTAAATGATACTTATAACTTATCACTGTTGTTTCCTAAGTGTGGTTACCCTTAAAAAGATATAGAGAATTTATTTGTACAAGTTCTCCTTATTGTCTCAGAAGACTTAGATGAAAATTTCTGTTTCATGTGGCTCACAAATTATGGCACTATGAGGAGTACACAAAACCTCTCAGTCTCTTTATCTCTCTGTGTCTCTGTTCTCTCTCTTTTTAATGTGTGTGTGTGTGTGTGTGTATGTGTGTGTGTGTGTGTGTGTGTTTAATGAGTGAATTAAGAAAAGAGAGGGAAACTGATACCCCTTTCCCTATAGCCATATACTAAGATTTATTTACATCCTTTTCTGGAACCCTCCTTGGATCCTAAGAATGCTAGTTGTTGATAATTCAAGACATGATGGCAGTCTCAGTTTGCCTCCTTTCCAATTCCAGCCAGGACTTCCTCCAATGATCTCCCAGATGTACCATTTGCTGACAGGGAGTGTTAGTAATCCTGTCCATTATCGTATCTTATGTTGGTTTGTGGGTTCCACTTGCATGCATATTTCAGTGGAGTGAGTTGCTCTAGAGCAGAGTAATTATTTTTTTGCAACTCTGATCCTTTGGAAGGATATTTGTTGTCATACAGAAGGTCCCCTATCCCAACATCAATGTTATTTCTACCTAAGTAAAGGTCTCCTCGGATATAGATTAGGACAAATACAGAATAAAATATATGCCTACGGTCTCATCACTACCTTGCAGAAGTTATGCTGTGACATACTTATCCAGCAACTTTCGCAGATCTCTTGAGATAGATCTGTAACAATGACTGTGTCATCTTAGGAATGGAAGGTGGAATAAAGAAGTAGTCACGGAGTTACGATAGTCTATGGACGTTCAAAACCCATGTGCGAAAATATCAACTCCAAATGTAATGATGTCAAGAGATGGACCTTTGGGAGGTAAAGATGTGGATGGATCATGACTGAAGTCAGTGCTCTTATACAAGCAGACATCAGAGAGCTAGCTGGATTGCTCAAATCTATGTGATGATACATCAAGGCTAAATAAAAGAGAAGTAGAATAGGAAGGAGAAAGAGACTTATTGGAACCCAGCCATGCTGGTGCCATGATGCTAGACTTCTAGTCTTCAGAACTATGAGGAATATGTATTTGTTACTGTCACTTACGTTAATTTTGTTATACCAGCCTGGAGTAAGACAGCCTACTTGCCTATGAACCTTGGCACTTTACAATGTGAATTTCTGGATGTGCTGTTCACATCCAGCTTCAAGTATTTTAGCTCGTAACTGGTGCCTAAGTTAAGAAATTAAATGCCATCAAATCATACACAGAAATTGCTTTCATTTTAGTCACCTTTAATCCATATGATTGTAACAAAGAGAAAGACTTGGTATTACGGGCACCTTAATAACCTTGGCAATTGATTGACATTTCCTTTTAACAACAAAAATGTAAGCCAGGAGTCTGTTGCCTTCAAGATCAGTACTATCTGTACAGAATTTAACAATAATGGCTTGTGTTCACCGTATTGACTTAGATTCTTCAGCATGCAGAAGGTAGATTTGGCTTTCCACTAATGTACTATTGTAATGTCTAACAGTTGTTGGATGCTTATCTCATTCAAGGCGGTGTTATATTTATCATGTTTTTTAGATAATCTCCATGGCAACCCTATTAGCTGAGTGCTAATATTGTTCCTTTTAAGAGGAAGAAAAAGAGGCAAACAAAAGAAAAGTTTTTCAAGATCACGTGGCTAATAACTAGTAGTCACCTGATTTGGACCTCGAATAAGCACTAAGTAGTAATCCTGTACATGCTTTTGTATGGCATGGTCTTCTTGACTGGACTTGTATGGAGACTGACTGGACTGTGGTGATGACAAATGAAGAAACTACACACATACAGAAAATCTCGGATGGTGTGCTCAGCAGAGATACACCATCAACACCAGAAGCTCAGAAAAATTTTTTGTACATATAAATTGAAGAAGAGAATGCATTTTACATGACTGAACAATGAGGGCCATTTATTAATTATGGCTGAACAAGGAGGCAGAGATAGGTAATCTCTGTATGTGGTCTCTCTAGAGAACCAGTCTCATGCAATAACCATCTGGGAGGAGGAAGCTGTAGTGGATAGTTTCTATATACACTGGGAAATCCTGGTACTTGGATCAGAAGAAGGCTTTATCCTGACTTTGAGCATCATCAAGAAAGGCTTTACCATGTTCATGGATCAGAGCCATTTAGATTCTGGCATGGCTGTTCTCATGTCAACAATAAACATTCGCTCAGGGTTTCTTCTACTCTTCATAGAGGGGGAGTAGCTTTTTTATTGATTTTTTATTGTATATTTTATTTATTTACATTTCAGATGTCATACCCGTTCCCCATTCCCCCTTCCTAGAATCCCCCCCATCGCATCCCCCTCCTCTTTTTTGCTTTTATACCATTTTAATTACATGCAAATATTAAGGTCAGTTCTAAGTTGAGAGTTTTTTTTTTTTTAAGTAACAAAACAAATAAAATAAATAGTACAACAGCATGGTTAGAAATGATAAACAGCCCAAAGGTAGGGCCTTAGTGTGGTGCAATGCTCAGAAGAGAGCCATCTAGTAATAATTAGCAAGATCTCTTTTCTCCAGAAATTAAGAGTGAAGATAAAGAGCTATTTAAGTATGCAGTGGATGACAGAGTTCCAGCCTGTTACAAGGTGTCATCGACTAGATAGCCATTCAGAGCTCTTTATGGAAAGTTAGAAGTTTACAAATGCTTAAGTAAACTAGATTTGACTACAAATCATAATTTTCTGCCACAATTTAAAGAATTTTTCAGAATTTGCAGTGACAGCGGTGGTGGTGGTATATAATCCTGTTAGTGCATGTCCAGACAGACATATGCACACATGCATGTGGACACCAGAGGTCAGCCTTGGGTATGATTCTTGAGTTATGTGTTTTTGTTTTGAGTGTATCATATTTATTTGTGTGTGCACATTCGTGTGTGCATTCAAGCACTATCAAGAAACATTTGTGGAGGTCAGAGGACAATGTATATGAGTCAGCTTCTTCCACCATGTGGCT
Organism: Rhabdomys pumilio; assembly: GCA_030674055.1. Taxonomy (NCBI): domain Eukaryota; kingdom Metazoa; phylum Chordata; class Mammalia; order Rodentia; family Muridae; genus Rhabdomys; species Rhabdomys pumilio. The sequence continues at coordinate 71,357,481 of JANHMN010000003.1, read as the reverse complement.
TCATCACCTCCACATTTCTCTTTGGGACAGAGTTGTCTTTGCTTTAAGCTAGACATGTAGGCTATGCTGTTTGGCCAGACAATCCCAGAGACTGTCTGCCCTGTCTGCCCTTTGCTGGAATTACAATTAAGCATAACCATGCATGCATTTTATTCTCATGGGTCCTGGGACATTCAGACTTATGTGGCAACCACTTTACCAACTGAGATGTCTCCTCAATGACTGAGTCTTTTTTGGTCTGTCTCAATTTTCACATCTGAGGCACAGAAATTGAAGATTAGATTATTTGTGATAGAATAAAGGAATCTATATCTATATCTTTCTCATATATATATATATATGTATATACATATATATATATATGTGTATATATACATATATATATATATATATATGTATATGTGTGTATATATATCGTATATAGTTCAGGGCTTGTCCTTTATGGGTTTCTACAAAATGTCTGCTTTTTGAAATTTTTCTTATGTCAGATGATGCAATGCTCTAAGATATACTGGTGCAGTTAGATTCACAGAGTCATGAATATCTAAGAATTAAAAATTTTAAATATATGTAAATCTTACAATTCAGTTGTAAACTTGTAATAAAACTCTAGATTTTATTCTACCCCCACTGAATTTTCTATAATGCACTCCAAGTACATTTGTTTAGGGCATGTGAGTATTAGGAATCTTAAGGATATGCATGAGGTATGGCCATTGCAGGACAGCATGAGCAATATTCTCACCCACCCTATAAGCATAGAGTATTACAAAAGCTCAAGAACCACAAGGGGAAAATGCCTAAACCAAAACAAGACAAAAAATGTATTTCTTCATTCTTCTAATCAAGGCTGTTCATAAGATTTGTTCTGAGGCTCCTAGAACTAGGGGGATATGGAACCTGAAACGGGTACCTCCTGTAACCAGGCAAGACTTCCAATGAATAGATGAGGATACCAAGCCACATCCAGAACCTTTGATGAAAAATTTCTTCTGCATACAAGATGTGCATAGCTAAAGACGGAGCAGAAATTGAGGGAATTATCAACTAATGACTGGCCCAACTTTAGACTCATGCCATGAGAGGGAGCCCACACCTGATACTATTAATGATATTCTCTTGTACTTGCAGACAAGAACCTAGTATAACTGTACTCTAAGAGGCTTCACCTAACATCAGATGCAAACAGATACAGATACTCACAGCTAAACATTAGGCTGAGCTTAGAGAATCATGTGGAAGAGGGGAAGGAAGGATTGACAGACCAGAGGAGTAATGGACACTACAAGAAAATCTACAAGAAGCAATTAACCTGGGCCCACAGAGGCTCACAGAGAGTGATCTAACAACCAAAGAGCATGCATATGATTGGACATATGTAACAGACATGCAGTTTAGGCTTCATGTGAAACCCTTAACTGAGCAAACAGCAGAGGTTGTCTCTAACTCCATTGCCTGCCTTTAGACCCCTTTTCTCTAACTGGACTGCCTTGCCTATTTTCATTAGGAGATGTGCCTACTCCAACTGCAACTTGATATTCCAAGGCTGGTTGATATCCATGGAGGCCTTCCCTTCTCTGAGGAGAAAGGAGATTGGAGGAGATAAAGTGATGGGGAGGGACTGGGAGGATAGGGAAGAGGGGAAGCTGTGATTAGAATGTAAAGCAAATAAATATATTTTTAAAAATTGGTTTATGGAGAAATAAGATGAGATTTGATGTTTAAAATGCTTTCTGTCAAGCCTGATGGCCTGAGTTCAATCCTTTGGAGCCAGATTATTGAAGGGAAAAACTCACTCCTACAAAATGTCCCCGGACACTGCTCACCCCATAAAAAACATGGCACGTGCATCCACCCACACACACCCACCCACACAGACACGATAAATAAATGTAATAAAATGTTTTAATAAAAATCTGTTTTTTATCATTTTAAGTGAATGTGAACAATAAAACATTAGTATTTATTTTCTCAGAAGATAGAGGGTTTTTTTTTTTCTCTGAAATTTAGTTTTGTTAGGAAGCAAAACATGACTGTAATGAGTTGCCTCAGTGGGAATCAGCCTGGGTTCTTATTATTCAATGCCTATTGCTGTCCCTGATGCTTGTCAAAATGTAATATTTTCTGAATGGATAAATACATTAATGATTGAATTCTGACTCAGTCAGTTTGCTTCTTGCAATCTCTTTCCCCTAAGCTACTCTGCTGGACTTTCCTAATTCCCCACGAACTCTCTATCTGCTGCCATAAATTTCTTCCACCTTATCCTTAATGCCTCTTTAAGGAAATGTGTTTTGACTCAAAATGTTCAAGCCAAAAATGGAGGAAGCGCTTAATAATTGTTTGTAGAATTTATTTTAATGTGCCGTTTTTCTTCTGAAACAACTGTCTTCTATCTCAGGTCCATCATACATTTGGTGAGCTGGGAGTTTCTTGATGCCTACAGAACCTGCAAAAGTGACTATATACCTAGTACATGCAGGAGATAAAATGACTGAGGGTCATTTTAATAAACTTTCAATTTTACCCTCTGGTTATTCTGCAATGGTTCTGTATGGTTATATTTTCTTTTTATCAGTTTATAAATCACCTTCAGTACGTTCATAAATTTTATATCATGTACCACAAGAATTTGGCCTTGACTTAAAAACACTGGTTGTATTGATTAAAATCCAGGCCAGGACTCTTCCTCAGGCCAAGTTCAAATCTATGTTTTTCATAATAGCAGACTTAGCCTTATAGAATTTTCCCCTAATTTAAACAATGTTTCATATGAGTAGATCATGGATTTACACTCAACTAAATTTGTACCTAGTGAATAAAATATCTTATTCTGAGCTCATCATCTGGTGGGAAAGCTCGTGGGGACAAAGGTGATGGTAGGAAGAAGCAAAAGTCAGCCAAAGGGAACTAACTTAATTCAACACACATCTCTCTGCTGGGGTCTTTATAAATGTTGAACCTTAAAATCTTATGACCACTTGATAAGGCCTCTGTTATTAACCATTACACATACAAAAAGGCTGTGCTTTAAAAGTGGTTTGGATCAGCCCAAGATTATGCAAAGATGTCAATGCTTAAGATTTAGGACTTCTGCAGCCTTCTTAAAGTGAAAGGTATTTTCTCAGGAGGATCTGAAGATGGACAAGCAGGGTAAATCACTCTGGTTAGCTGTCTTCTCAGAGAATGAGTCAGGGAAAGGATGTTGTCCATGACTGTCCTTAGAAGTACACCTCGTTATTTGAAAACAAAACAAAACAAAACAAAATAAAACAAAACAAAACAAAACAAAAGCCCCAAGCACATCAACTTTCTTCAGAATGCCATGAGATCTGAGGTCCTAGGAATATTCTAAAAAGAAAAAGACTAGAACAGGTTATTTTGTTTGAGGTGTAATTCATGTTTTTCTTTTTAAAGGTAGTCTACTGTTTTCTGGTTTGCTTTGACTTGGTAAAATTGGTACAAAATGTGTAAAAATTTTACTGAAACGGCAATCATGACATAGCTTATAAGAAACACATTTAAAATTGCCTAGTGTTTCCATTTGTGCTTATGAATAAGTACACATTCTTCTTCATAGTAGGCACTGTTTCCATCCCCTGGACTTAATCCCAATTGACTCTCATTGTTGTGTACTATGCACACATGGTGGAGGCTGAAAGCAGGACTTACATCTTGTCTGAAGCTCTTACTCTTTATATCAGTGAATAACAAAATTTCCCATAAATAGGTCTCTATGAAACCATCATCAATTGGAACCATACAAATGACCCTCAGCCATTATCTGCAGCTTCCTGTTATTTCCTCTGCCTATCCTTCCTCTGGACTCTGAGTGGCCACCTATCTGCTCTCATTACTATAGATTGACTCAAATATTTAGAGTCTCATGGTTGGCTTTTTCCAATGAGCGAATTAATTTTTAATTTATCTATATTGTTGGGGTGTGAATATTTTTTTTCCTCTAGTGCTATGTATCAAAACCTTGAAGATTTACATACACTAGATAGATAGGTACTCTGCTACTGAGTTATATTCATTGTCTATTTTCGTTTATTATTTTTTATTATCGTTGAAGGTATTTTACTCTCTGTAGTTGCTATCTTACTAGGTTTTTGGAATGATATATGAAGCTATTCTGAGTCCTGAGAACATTTGAGTATAAATCCGTGGACCAATGTTTTCTAATCTCTCGGTCACTTGTGGTTGAGTAGATCGGTCAGTGGTAGATACATTGTTTATTCCTTAATATAATTGCATTGCTGGAATCTGTAATTCTGAAGATCAGATGTCCAGATGAGTTATTCCTTCTAAGTACTGTTAGGGGAAACCATCCCAACTTCAGTCTGACTTCTGGTGATTTGCTACCAATAGGTCCAGAAAGATTTGTGCTATCCTTGATCTGTATACATGTTTGTGTCATTCTAAAAGGGCGTTATCATACTGGTCGCAGATTGGAAGCTCACTCTTGTGTGATATGATCTTGTTTTATGAGGTCAACTTTTCCAGAAATTGTAATCTCTTTCAAAATAGCTGTACTATTTTGCTTTCTATGAACAACAAGACTTTTAGTCCCTCACATCCTTACCCAGTTACTAATTAGCATAGTACATTTGTAAAATTGTTATCTCATCTAATCGCAATGTGTTGAGACTGCACTCTGAATTCCATCTGCAACTCTCTACAGCAGTGGTTCTCAACCTTTCTAGTGCTACAGCCCTTTACAACAGCTCCTCGTGTTATGGTGACTCCCAAACATAATTTTTCATTGCTATTTCATAACTGCAATTTTGCTAATGCTATGAATCATGGTGTAAATATTTTTAAAGATAGGAGTTTGTCAAAGGGTTCATTACTCTTTAGTATCTAAAGATTAACTGTATTAGAAATATTTTAACATACTTATTTGCCACCATATCTCATTTTGGAATTTTTTTTTCAATTTTCTGTATTTATAATGTTACTTCTTATCAATTACATCATTTACATACCTTAAAAATAAATTATTTAGTCTAGAATTGTTTATATTTTTAGATACTACTTCAGAATGTGATTGAAAAAAACTTCCCTCATTTTATGGCTTGTTAATTTTGTTAAGAGAGACTTTTTTATGAGTAGAAGCTGTTACATTGATGAACACTAATTTTCCCTTATCTTAGTGGTCTTTGGGTGCGATAACATTATCATTTATATTAGGTGGTCTATAAGTATCTCAGACTCCAGGAGACTGAAAGTTAAAGATCAATGTTTTAGGAGGTTTAGAATCTAGTGAAGCCTCTCTATCTTCATCTGTCCTCCTCCTCTTTGGTCATGTGGTCAATTAAATTTTGAGGAATATATTTGATGAGGGAAGAAAGAAGGAGATTGTTTAAGTGTCTTTCCTTACAAAGATACATGTTGTATTGAATCAGAGTCTCACCATCCCAGACTCACTACACCTCAATGACTTTCTTAGTATGTTTCCAAAGGCAGGGTTAAAGGATTATTTGACATATGCTTTTGAGAATGAGTAGTCAGTTCTTTAGTTTACAAAACCTTTTTTTTTTTTTTTTCAGTACTATCATTCATGCCTTTAGTAGCTTCCTTAAGAAGTCATTATTTAAACCATGGTCACTAAGGGGCTTCTTCTGCATTTTCTGGTTTTGGGTTTCATGTTTAGGCTTACGATCTACTTTGATTTAGATGTTATATATGCATAAGATTGGCACTGCAGTACATTTTGCAGTAAATTGACAATATACTATGTGAGCTCCATTTGTTATTCCATATAGAAGAATGTCTCCTGTAGCTAAGCTGGAGCCTGAAAGCATGCTAGTAAACTGTTTGTCCATGGTCTCTTCTTCAGTTCCTGTCTCTCCTGTTTAAGATGCCTGCTCTAACTTCTCTAAATAATGGACTAAGCCGTGAGAGTGTAAGTCTGTCCTCCTCCAAGTTGGTTGTGTTCATGGTTTTGTCACAACAAAACAGGCAAACTAGGACAAAGTAGCTCATTCACTAAAAAAATAAATCTCACTAATACATCTTTTAATTGGAGGAATTATGTATAGTGTGTTAGTCACCTTTTCTGTACCTAAGAATAATAACAAAGTAATTTTATATAATTCATAGTGTCAGAAACAGGTCAGTCCTTGGATGTCACAGTTCATGTGGTAGGGAGTATTGTGGGGTAGTTTACATGAGGGCAGCAAAGAAGCAGATCAACAATGGACTTTATCTCTTGTATTTGGAGTCCCATCTTGTGGGATGGCGTGACCCACACTCAGGGCATGTTCCTACCCTCATGCCCTGAGTCATCCTCTTTTAAACCATTTTCACAAGACATACCCAGAGTTATGCTTCCTTAACCTTCTGGGCATGTCTCTAGCCAATAAATAGACAGTTAAAAATGTTAGATTGCTTTTATTATCTATGTCTTCATTTAGTATTTTTATTACTTTAGTTTTATCATTGTACTCTTTTCAGTCCATCTGTGTCATGTGTCCTGGTCCTGTTTTTGCTTTATTTTCAAGACTGGGTCCACGATTATGCTGAATTGCCTTTGTTCATCACTTGATCTAACTCAGCTCTGCCATTCCCGTGATTGCTTTAAGGTGGTGTAGCGCTTTAATGTATAATTAGCTGCTTTTAAATGATATTTACTACTTAATCTATAGTAAAATAACCTTAATAGTACACTTTCAATTCTTCTTTTCTAGCCTTGGGCGTTATTAGAAAGCACTTACCAACTAGTATAAATTTGATAATACATTTTTATTTAAACAGCCAATTTTCTTATAAGCATCTCTTAAAAAGCAATATTCGTATAGTGACCATTTCCAGTGTTTTACACTCAAATAGTCTCATATGTCTTATGACATTATTTATTTTGTGCCTTCCTTCAGCATTGCTTTGGTTAGGATCTCTATTGATGTTAAATTCTTTTATATTTCCATACCTGAATCTTTATTTGTATCCACATATTTTATTGGGTATAAAATTTTGAGCTAGGAGATAATGATTTTGTATTACTAAATTGTTACTTTGCTCTTGATTTTTTAAAAAATTTCCTTATTTTATTTTATTGCACTTGTTTGGGTATTTTGCCTGAATGTAAATATGTGTCCCATATGTGTGACTCTTGCCAATGGAGGCCAGGAGAGGGCATTGAAAATCCTGCAACTTGAGTTGCAGAAAGTAGTGGTTGCTAGGTTCAAACCTCTGTCCTTTGGAAGAACATCCAGTTGTCTAAACCTGAATCATCTCTACAGCCCCAATCTTTTATTATTATTACTTTGATGAGACATTGTGTTATCTATGTGTTTATTTCCATATTAATAATGCCCTACTTCCTCTGGCCTCCTTTCCACTATGCCATTGTTTCTGAGTCATGCGTCTCTGATGCATGTGCACTTGTCCTTTTTTTTTTTTCACCCTTCTAGCTGCTGAACTCCTTTGGTGTGTTGCATGATGGTTTATACTTTCTTTAAGTCTGAATTTTCACCCATTGTTTTTTTTTAATACTCTTCCGTGCTCCACAGCTACTTGTATTAGAGACTTCAATTCCTGTTCTTGGCTATTTGTAGGTGTCCCACAATTTGATCAAACCTTCTAGCTTTGTAGCTGTTGTCTGCTCCCCTTTTCTTTGAGTTGTGTATTTACATCTTCCACACCCCCTTCCCAAGTTACTTTTTTTTCTTTTTTTTTTTTTTTTAAAAATTGTTTGTTTATTGACTTTATATCCCAATATCAGCTTCCTTTCTCCTCCCAGTACCACCTCATGCATAACACCCCCACCCTGGCTCATTAGGTCCCTGTGAGGAACATCCTTGCCCATTTAGGATAGACAAAGCAGTCCATTTAGAGGAACTGGCTCCACAGGCAGGCAGCTACCAGATTCAGGGAAAGCTTCTGCTCCTGTTGTTGGAGATCAAGCTGCTCATCTGTTACATATATGCAAGGAGCCTAGGTCCAGCCTGTGCTCACTTGCTGGTTGGTGATTCAGTCTTGGGGAGCCCTTCAGGGTCTAGGTTAGTTGACTCTGAGTCCTCCTGTGATCTGCCTGTCTTCTTTGGATCCCTCAATGCTTTTTCCAACTCTTTTCTAAGACTTCCGGAGCTATCTCTAATGTTTGGCTGTGGATCTCTGCATTTCTTTCCATTGGCTCTGGGTGGAGCCTCTCAAAGAATAGTTATATTAGACTTCTGTCTGTAAGCAAAACAGAGTATCATAAAGAGTGTCAGGTATTGGTTCATGTCCATGGGATGGGTCTCAATTTGGGGCAGTCATTAGTTGGTCATACCCTCTGTCTCTGCTCCATCTTTGTCCCTGCACATCTCTGTCCCTGCAGGACACATTTTGAGTCTAAGGTTTTATGGGTGGGTTGTTTGTCCCTCCATTGTGGGTCTTGTGTGGCTACAAAAAACTGGTCATTTCTGCATACATATACCCCACTGCTAGGAGTTTCAGCTAGAGTGGCCACATAGACCCCTAGAGCCTCCCCCCATCTTAGATCTTTGGCATATACTAGAGATTCTCCCAGCCCCCAATTTTCCTTCTCTCTCTCCTTATTTCCCTATATCTGATCCCCTTCCGGTTCCCCTCCCCAATCTCTCTCCCACCCAGTTCTCTCTTTCCATCTGCCTCTGATATATATTTTGTTTCCTCTTCTGAGAAAGATTCAGCCATCGTCCCTTGGACACTCCTTGTTATTTGGCTTCTTTGAGTCTGTTGATTATGGCATGGTTATTCTGTAATTTATGGTTGATATCCACTTATAAGTGAGTATATACTATACATGTCCTTTTGGGTCTAAGTTACGTCACTCAGGATGATATTTTCTAGTTCCAACCATTTACTTGAGAAATTTATGATGTCCTTTTTAATGGTGAGTAATATCCAATTATGTAAATGAATGACATTTTCTGTGGGGCAGTGGGCTGTGAGAAGCAGCTGGGTGCTTGATTGAGCAAAAGCTTGGAACCCCAGAACCTTTAGGGAGGGAGAGGGGAGAGGTGCTGGGAAAGAATGTTTAATTGGCTCCACCCTCTGGCCTTCAGGTACCTCATTAGTATGTAAGGTAGGGCCTTACATACTCTCTAGGGCCTGAGGCCTGTTCCTTAAGACTGTTGTCCATAGACCTCTCGGTGGGAGTGGTTGTTGGAGGGCTGAAGCTACATGAAAAGAACCAGGGCCTTGGAGCAGAGCTGAACTCCTGTTGTCCGATAAAGGTTCCGGGGTTCCAAGCTGTTGCTCGACCAAGCACCCAGCTGCTTCTCACAGCCCACAGCCCCACAATTTTCTTCATCCATTCTTCAGTTTAGGAACATCTAGGTTGTGTCCACTTTCTGGTTATTACAAATAAAGCTGCTATGAATGCAGTTGAGTAAGTATTCTTGAGGGATGGTGGAACATCTTTTGGGTGTATTCTCAGGAGTGGTGTAGCTGGATCTCGAGATAGAGTTATTTCCAATTTTCTGAGAAGCTATGAAATTAATTTCCAGAAGAATTATATGTTTGCACTTCCACTAGCAGTGTAGGAGTGTTCACCTTCTCCACAACCTCTCCAGCATGTGCTGTCCATTGAGTTCTTTATCTTAGCTTTTCTGATGGGTGTAAGGTGAAATTTCCCAGTTGGCTTAATTTGCGTTTCTGTGATGACTAAGGACTATGAACATGTCTTTTGGTGCTTCTCAGCCATTTAAGATTCCTCTGCTGAGAATTTTATGGTTAACTCTGCACTCGATTTTTATTTGGGTTATTTATTTATTTATTTGGGTTTGTTGGTATCTAACTTCTTGAGTTCATTACATATTTTGGATATTAGCCCTCTGTCAGATGGAGGGTTAGTGAAGATGTTTTCCTAACCTGTAGGCTGCTGTTTTGTCTTAAAGCCTTATAGAAACTTTCAGTTTCATGAGGTCCCATTTATTAACTGTTGAGCTTAGTGCCAGAGCCATTGGTGTTCTGCTCAGAAAATTGTCTCCTGTATCAATGAGTTCAATGCGATTCCCCACTTTCTTTTCTGTTAGATTTAGTGCATCTGGTTTTATGTTGATATCTTTACAAATCTAAAAAGAACTATTCTCAACTCCAAATGAAAAAGCAAAAATCCCAGTAAAGCTAAAAAAATCCTGAACAATTAGAGAACTTCTGGAGGCATCAATATCCCTGACATCTAGGTGTAATACAAAATTTAAATTTATAAATTTGTTTTGTTTTCTTTTTCTTGTTGTTTTGTTTTGTTTTGTTTTTCGAGACAGGGTTTCTCTGTGTAGCCCTGGCTGTCCTGGAACTCACTCAGTAGACCAGGCTGGCCTCAAACTCAGAAATCCACCTGCCTCTGCCTCTGCCTCTAAAGTGCTGGGATTAAAGGCATGCGCCACCACTGCCCAGCAAATTTACAAATTTAAATACAAAATTTAAGTTTTTCCTGAGATGCAGTTAAGTTTCTTAGAAGTAGTTCTATCCTTCTAGATCTTGTTCTTAGAAATTTTTTGTTTTATCCAAAAAAACTTTACTCTGGGGTTAAATATTTCTCTCTATTGATGAAATACACTTCATCATTGAATTGAAGACCGAGAAGTAAACCCACACACCTACAGGCACTCAAATTTTGACAAAGAGGCCAAAACCATTGGAAAAGGGAGAGTATCTTCAACAAGTGGTGTTAGCATAACTGGATGTCTGCATGTAGATAGAATGCAAATGGATCCATATTTATCCCCCTGCATCAACCTCAAGTACAAGATACTTTCTAATTTGACTATTTTCTAGGACTTTGATAAAAGTCTCAAACATAACCTATATTTTAATAGTAAATTTTAGGTTCTGAAGACTGGAACACATTTATACAGATGTCTGTTTGCTTAGTGACAGCGTTGAGTAACCTTTAGCAGGTTGATTTACACTTTTTCTTCATTATACTTTGGAAGTATTTGCTTTCATGTAAAACATCGTGAATGTAGACACTATAGCCTGACAACTAGGCATTTTGAAAAATCATCTAGGTTTATACTGGGATTCCATTATGTTTCTTAGAAATAGTTCTTCTCTATTAGATTTTGTTCTTAAAATTTTGTATGTATTCAGAAACATTTTTTCTTCAGGGTTAAATATTTATTTCTCTCTATACACGAAATACAGTTTTCAGTGTTCTAATACACCAGGCAATATGGAGCTTTCCTGCTGGGCTTTGGCACTAGGTAGTGGTTTTGATCTTGAGTGAGCACTAGGTACTAATCCTCCCATTACAGTCATCATTCAGTATTCACTAGGCTGCAGTTCCAAGACACCAATCCACCTTTACTGGCTACCCAGACTCATTCCTGCTCAAGTGTTTTGAATAAGACCACATAGTATTTGCATGTAGCCCAAGGACATCTACACATTTTCTTGTGAACTTCAAACCATCTTTAAGTTTCTGATCATACCTGAAATAACATAAATACTAAAAAAAAAAAAAAAAATTCAAAAAAAAAAAACAGTTGTTATGTTGAGTGGGTCGTCTTCATTGTTTGAAGCCTAATGATTTGAAACCCATCATTACACATATACATCCTCAGATTTTCATCATTTATCTCAGGTACCAAACAACTGCTGCAGCAAGAAAGTAGTGACATTTTCCTAATTCATTTCCTAGTGTTTACACATGCTATGAGCTTTAGCTGGACTATTCTGTCTGTCTGAAATATTAATTCAAGTATTTAAAACTGTTATGGTATCATATATTTTTGTGAAAAATCTCCCAGACCAAACTTCCTCCTTGCTTTAGTGCACCCTAGACTGACTTTATTTAATACTCATAACATTGAAAAAAGATGCCAGTACTTGTTAAAAAGTTATTATTTTCTTAAATATTTTTATTGGATATTTACTTATTTTCATTTCAGATGTTATTCCGTTACCCCATGTCCCCTGCATAGAAACACCCTATCCCATACTTCTTCTCCATTTGCTTTTATACCATTTTATTTTAATTTATTTTATTTTTAATTTAAATTTTTTATTGGATATTATATTTACATTTCAGATTTTATCCCCTTACCCCATTCCTCCCAACACCCAAAAACCTCCTATCCCATCCCCCTTCTCCTGCATCTTTGAGGTTGTGCCCCCCACCTACTCCCCACTCCCAGCTCCCTACCCTCGAATTTCCCTGACCTACTCCCCACTTGGTGTGCATCCTTTATGGGACCAAGAATCTCCTCTTTCAAATATGTCCAACAAGGCCATCCTCCCCTAGATATACAGATGGAGTCATGGGTCTCTCCCTGTGTGCTCCCAGGCTGGTGGTTTAGACCCTGGGGAGCTCTGGTTGGTTGGTATTGTTGCTCTCCTCATGGGGCCACAAACCTTTTCAGCTCCTTCAGTCATCTTTCTAACTCCTCCATTGGGAACCCCTTGATCAGATCAATGGTTAGCTGTGAGCATCTGCATATGAATATGTCAGAAACTGGTAGACCTCTAAGGACACAGCCTATATCAGGCTCTTGTCAGCATGCTCTTCCTGACATCCACATCAGCGGCTACATTTGGTGATTGCACATGGGATAGATACCCAGGTGGAATGGTCTCCAGATGGCCCCTCCTTCAGTTTCTGTCCCATGCTATGTCTCCATATTTACTCCATTGAGTATTTTGTTACTCCTTCTAAGTAGGACATAGGCATCCACACTTGGTCTTCCTTTTTCATGAGCTTCATGTGGTCTATGAGTTAAATCTTGGCTATTTCAGGCTTTTGAGCTAATATCCACTTATCAGTGAGTAAATACCATGTGTGTTCTTTTGTGACTGGGTTACCTCACTCAGGATATTTTCTAGTTCCATCCATTTACCTAAGAATTTCTCGAATTCATTGTTTTTAATAGCTGATTAATACTCCATTGTGTAAATGTGCCACATTTTTTTGTATCCATTCCTCTGTTGAAGGACATCTGGGTTCTTTCCAGCTTCTGGATATTATAAATAAGGCTGATATGAACATAGTGGAGCATATGTCCTTGTTATATGTTGGAGCATCTTCTGGGTATATGCCCAGGAGTGGTATAGCTGGGTCCTCAGCTAATGCTATGTCCAATTTTCTGAGGAATCGCCAGACTGATTTCCAGAGTGGTTGTAACAGCTTGCAATCCCACCAACAATGGAGGAGTGATCCTCTTTCTCCACATCCTCGCCAGCATCTACCTTCACAGGAGTTTTTGATCTTAGCCATTCTGACTGGTGTGAGGTGGTATCTCAGGGTTGTTTTGATTTGCATTTCCCTGATGACTAAGGATGTTGAGCATTTATTAAGGTGCTTCTCGGCCATTCGAGTTTCCTCAGTTGAGAATTCTTTGTTTAGCTTTGTACCCCATTTTTAATAGGGTTACTTGGTTGTCTGGAGTCTAATTTCTTGAGTTCTTTCTATATATTAAATATTAGCCCTCTATTGGATGTAGGATTGGTAATGATCTTTTCCCAATCTGTTGGTTGCTGTTTTGTCCTATTGACAGTGTCCTTTGCCTTACAGAAGCTTTGCAATTTTATGAGGTCCCATTTGTCAATTCTTGATCTTAGAGCATAAACCATTGGTGTTCTGTTCAGGAACTTTTCCTCTGATCCCATGTGTTCAAAGCTATACCTCACTTTCTCTTCTATTATTTTCAGTGTGTCTGGTTTTATGTGGATATCTTGATCTACTTGGACTTGAGTTTTGTACAGGGAGATAAGAATGGATCAATCTGCAGTTTTTCTTTATGCTAACCTCCAGTTGTACCAGCATCATTATTTGAAAATGCTTTCTTTTTTCCACCGAATGGTTTTGGCTCCTTTGTCAAAGATCAAGTGACCTTAGGTATGCGGCTTCATTTCTGGGTCTTCAATTCTATTCCATTGATCGTCTTGCCTATCTCTGTACTAATACCATGCAGGTTTGGTGGTTTTTTTTTTTTTTATTACTATTGCTCTGTAGTACAGCTTTAAGTCAGGAATGGTGTTTCTCCCAAAAGATCTTTTATTGTTGAGAATAGTTTTCCCTATTCCAGGTTTTTTGTTATTCCAAATAAATTTGAGAGTTGCTCTTTCTAACTTTGTGAAAAATTGAGTTGAAATTTTGATGGGGATTGCATTCAATCTGTAGGTTGCTTTTGGCAAGATGGCCATTTTTACTATATTAATCCTACCAATCCATGAGCATGGGAGATCTCTTCTTCTTCTGAGATCTTCTTCTATTTCTTTCTTGAGGGACTTGAAGTTCTTGTCACACAGATCTTTCACTTGCTTGGTTAGATTCACACCAAGGTATTTTATATTATTTGTGACAATTGTGAAGAATGTTGTTTCCCTAATTTTTTTTCTCAGCCTGTTTATCCTTTAAATAGAGGAAGGCTACTGGTTTGTTTGAGTTGATTTTATATCCAGCCACTCTGCTGAAGTTGTTTATCAGGTTTAGGAGTTCTCTGGTGGAAATTTTAGGGTCGCTTAAGTATACTATCATATCATCTGCAAATAGTGAAATTTTGACTTCTTTCTTTCCTATTTGTATACCTTTGACTTCCTTCTGTTATCTAATTGCTCTGGCTAGGACTTCCACATCTATATTGAATAGGTAGAGAGAGAGAGAGAGAGAGAGAGAGAGAGAGAGAGAGAGAGAGAGAGAGAGAGAGAGAGGGCAGCCTTGTCTAGTCCCTGATTTTAGTGGGAATGCTTCAAGTTTCTCTCCATTTGGTTTGATGTTGGCTACTGGCTTGCAGTATATTGCTTTTACTGTTTTTAGGTGTGGGCCTTGAATTCCTGATTGTTCCAAGACTTTTACCATGAAAGGATGTTGAATTTTGTCAAATGCTTTCTCAGTATCTAGTGAGATGATCATGTGTTTTTTTCTTTGAGTTTGTATATATAGTGGATTACATTGATGGATTTCCGAATATTGAACCATTCCTACATTCCTGAAATAAAGCCTACTTGATCTTGGTGGATGATTGTTTTGATGTGTTCTTGGATTCTGTTTGTGAGAATTTTATTTAGTATTTTTCATCAGTATTCATAAGGGAGATTGATCTGAAGTTCTCTTTCATTGTTGGGTCTTTCTGTAGTTTAGGTATGAGGGTAATTTTGGCTTCATAGAACGAATTGGGTAGTGTTTCTTCTGTTTCTATTTTGTGGAATATTTTATAGAGAATTGGTATTAGAGTTTCCTGGAATGTCTGATAGAATTCTACAATAAAACCATCTGTTTCTGGGCTTTTTTCCCCATGGGGAGACTTGTAATGACTGCTGTTATTACTTTAGGTATTATAGAACTATTTAGATGGTTTATCTGATCCTGATTTAATTTTGATGCCTGGTATTGGCCTAGGAAAAATTTTTTTCATTCAGATTTTCCAGTTTTGTTAGGTATATGCCACATATGTAACAGGACCCATGGACCCATCCTTGTATAATCTTTGGTTGCTGGTTTAGATCCTGGGAGCTCTGAAGGGTCCAGTTAGTTGATGTTTTTGTTCTTCCTATAGGGTTGCAATCCCATTCAGCTCCTTCAGTTCTTCCTCAAATCTTTCATTGTGGTCCCCCACTTCATTGCAATGATTTGCTCTGAGTATCTGCATTTGTCTTAGTTGGGTAAAAGCAGAACCTCTCAGAGGAGAGCCATGCCAGGCTCCTGTCTGTAAGCACTTCTTGGAATCAGCAATAGTGTAGGAGTTTAGTGTCTACAGATGGGATGAATTCCAAGGTGGGGCAATCTCTGGATGGCCTTCTTTTTAGTCTGTGCTCCATTTTTGTCCCTGTGTTTACTTTAGACAGGAACAATTATAGGTTAAAAAATTTGAGATGGGTTAGTTGCACCATCCTTCAACTGGGACAGTGTCTGCCACAATCTGCTGTTGCCTGAGTTTTTGATCTTAGCTATTCTGATTGGTGTACAGTGTAATCTCAGGTTTTTTTGATTTGCATTTCCCTGATGACTAAGGATGATGAACATTCCTTAAGGTGAACATTTCAAGATTTTTCAGTTGAGAATTCTCTGTTTAGCTCTGTACTCCATTTTTATAGGGTTATTTGGGTTTCTGTTGTCTAACTTCTTGAGTTCTTTGTATATTTTGGATATTAGCCATCTATCAGATATAGGGTTGGTAAAAAAATTTTTTCCCAATCTGTAGGTTGCTGGTTTGTCAAATGATTTGAGTCTTTTGCCTTACAGAAACTTTTCAGTTTTATGAGGTCCCATTTGTCAATTGTTGATCTTAGAGTCTGAGCCACTGGTATATTGTTCAAGGCTCTTTTCTTCTATTTCATTCTCTTCTATTAGATTCAGCATATCTTGTTTTATGTTGAGGTCTTGATCCCCTTAGACTTCAGCTTTGTACAAGGTAATAAAAATGGATCAGTTTGCATTATTCTACATGCAGTCAGCAAGGTAAACCAACACCATTTGTTGAAAATGCTTTCTTTTATCCACTGGATGGTTTTGGCTACTTTGTCAAAGATCAAGTGACCATAGGTGTATGAGTTTTTTTCTGGTTCATCAATTCTATTCCATTGATCTACTTGTCTGTCTCTGTACCAATACAACGTGGATTTTATCACTATTGCTGTGTAATACATCTTGAGGTTGGGATGGTGATTCCCCAGAAGATTTTTATTGTTTAGAATGATTTTCACCATCCTGGATTTTTCTTATTTCAGATGATGTTGAGAATTGCTCTTTCTCTCTCTGTGAAGAATTAGGTTAGAATTTTGATGGCAATTGCATCGAATCTGTAGATTTCTTTTGGTAAGATGGCCATTTTTACTGTTAACCCCACTGATCCATGAGCAAGGGAGCTCTTTGGATCTTCTGAAGTCTTCTTGGATTTCTTTCTTCAGAGATTTGAAGTTCTTGTCATACAGATAGTTCACTTGATAAATAACATTACATCAAAATATTTTATATTGTTTTTGACTGTTGTGCAGGGTGTTGTTTCCTTAATTTCCTTCTCTGCCTGTTTAACATTTGTGTAGAGCTCTAATGATTTTTTTTTAGTTAATTTTATATGTAGCCACTTTGTTGAAGTTGTTTATCAGGCGTAGGAGTTCTCTGGTAGAATTTTGGGGTTGCTCATGTATACTGTAATACCACCTGCAAATAGTGATGCCTTGATTTCTTTCTTTTCAACTTGTATTTGTTGTATAATTGCTCTAACTAGAATTTCAAGTACTGTATTGAATAAGTAGGGAACAAGTGGGCAGCCTTTCTGGTCTCTAATTTTAGTGTGATTACTTCAAGTTTCTCCCCATTTAATTTGATTTTGTCTGTTGCTTTGTTGTATATTGCTTTAATTGTGTTTAGGTGTGTGCTTTGGATTCCTGATCTTTCCAAGACATTTAACATGAAGGGGTATTGTACTCTGTTAAATGCTTTTTCACCATCTAATGAGATGAACATGTAATGTTTTTCTTTGACTTTGTTTATATAGTAGATTACATTAATAGATTTCCATATATTGAGCCAGCTTTGCATCCTGGGAATGAAGCCTACTTGATCATGGTGAGTGATTATTTTGATGTGTTCTTGGATTCGGTTTGAGAGAATTTTATTGAGTATTTTTGCATTGATGTTAATAAGTGATATTGGTCTGAGGTTCTCTTTCTTTGTTGAGTCTTTGTACAGTTTAGGTATCATAATAACTGTGATTTCATAGAACAATTTAGGTAGTATTTCTTCTGGTTCTATTTCATGGAATAGTTTGAGGAGAATTGCTATTAGGTCTTCTCTGAAAGTCTGATAGAATTCTGCACTAAAATAATTTGACCCTGAGCTTTTTTGGATGGAAAATTTAATGACTGCCTCTTTCCTTAGGGGTTACAGGACTGTTTAGATAGTTTATCTGGTACTGATTGAACATTCATACCTCGTATCTGAAAATTAAATAGAATATCATCCGTTTTATCTAGATTTTCCAGTTTTGTTGAGTATAGGCTTTTGTCGTAGAATCTGATGATTATTTTTTAATTTCCTCAGTTTCTGTTCTTATGTCTCCCTTTTCATTTCTGATTTTGTTAATTTGGATACTGTATCTTTTCCCGTTAGTTAGTTTGGCTATAGGTTTATCTTATTGATTTTCTCAAAGAATCAGCTTTTCTTAATTTTTTTGTGTAGTTTTCTTTGTTTCTAATTGGTTGATTTCAGCCCTGAGTTTGATTATTTCCTGCCATCTACTTCTCTTGATGGTGATTGTTTTTTTTTTTTTCTTCTAGAGCTTTCAGATGTGTTGTTAAGTTGTTAGTGTAGAATGTCTACAATTTCTTTATGGAGGCACTCAGTGCTATGAATTTCCCCCTCGGTATTCCTTTCATCATGTCCCATAAGTTTGGGCATGATATGCCTTTAAATTCTAGAATGTCTTTATTTTTTTTCTTATTTCTTCCCTGACCAAGTTATCATTGAATGGAGAGTTAGTCACGTAACTGGGTTTAATGCCTTGCTTTTTCTTTGACTATTTGTGTTTATTGTCTTGCTTGTTTCTTGACTATTTGCATCTACTATATTGCTAGACCCTCAACCTAGAACTGACCTTAATACATGCATGTAATTAAAATGGTATAAAAGCATAAAGAAGTAGGGGGATGAAATGGGGTTCTACAGAGGGGAAATGGGGAAAGGGGACAACATCTGTATTGCAAATAAATAAAATATCCAATAAAAACATAAAATCATAAAAAGAGAGTTATTCAGTTTCCATGAATATTTGGACTTTCTGTTATTTTTGTTGTTATTGAAGATCAGCCTTTTTTTATGGTGATCTAATAGAATGCATGGGATTATTTCAATCATCTTGTATTTATTGAGGCTTGTTTTATGTCTGGTTATATTGTCAATTTTAGGGAAGATACCATGAAGTAGTGAGTATAAATCATATTCTTTTGCTTTAGGGTAAAATGTTCTGTAGATATCTATTAAATCCATTTGATCTATAACTTCTTTTAGCTGCACTGTGTCTCTGTTTAGTTTCTTTTTCCATGATCTGTCCATTTGTGATAGTGGGGTATTGAAGTCTTCCACTATTATTATGTGAGGTGCAATATGTGTTTTGAATTCCAATAACATTACTTTTACAAATGTGGGTGCCCCTTGCATTTGGGTTGTAGATATTCAGAACTGAGAGTTCCTCTTGGTAGATTTTTCTTTTGATGAGTGTGATGTGTCCTTCCACATCTCTTTTGATAACTTCTGGTTGAAAGTTTATTTTATTGGATATAAGAATGTCTGATCCCACTTGTTTCTTGAGGCCATTTGCTTAAAATCTTTTTTTCAGCCTGTTAGTCTGTAGTGTCTGTCCTTGAAACTGATGTATGTTTCCTATATGAAGCAAAATGCTGAATACAATTTACATATCCAATTGATTAATCTATGTCTCTTTATTGGAGAATTGAGTCCATTAATGTTGACAAATATTAAAGACCAATGATTGTTGTGTCCTGTTATTTTTTGTTGTTAGAAGTGAAATTACATTTGTGTGGTTCTCTTGGCTTTAGAGTGAGATCATTAATTTCTTTCCTTTTGAGGGATATAGTTTCCTTCTTTATGTCAGATTTTTTTTCTATTTTTCTCTGTCAGGCTAGATTGGTGTACAGATATTGTTTAAATTTGGTTTTGTTTTGTGATATCTTGATTTATCCATCTATGGTTATTGAGAGTTTTGCTGGGCATAGTGGCCTGGCCTGACACTTGTTTTCTCTTAGGGTCTACATGACATATGCCAAAATCTTCTGGCTTTTAGAGTCTCTGTTGAAAGTCTGATGTAATTCTGATAGGCCTGTCTTATATGTTACTTGACCTTTTTTTCCTAAACACTTTTAATATTCTTTCTTTGTTCTATGTATGTAGTGTCTTGAGTATTATGTGATGGGAGGAATTTCTTCTCTGGTCCATTCTATTTGGTGCTTTGTAGGTTTTTTGTACATTTGTAAGCATTTCTTTCTTTAGGTTAGAGAAGTTTTCTTCTAAGATTTTGTTGAAGATGTTTTCTTGCACTTTGAATTGGAAATCGTTTCTATTCCTATTATTCTTAGGTTTGGTCTTTTCAAATTGTGTCCTGAATTTCCTGTGTTTTAGGTTAGGAGCTTTTAGCACTTTGTATTTTCTTTGATTATTGTTTCAATATTTTCTATGGTATCTTCTATGCCTGTGATTGTCTCTTCTATCTCTTATATTCTGTTGGTGATGCTTGTACCTGTAACTCTTGATCTCTTTTCTACATTTTCTATCTCTGGAGTTCCCTCTTTCTGTGATGTGTTTATTGTTTTTATTGTCATTTTTAGATCCTAAACATTTTTGTTCAATTCCTTTACCTGTTTGATTGTGTTTTTCTGTATTTCTTTAAGGGATTCATGTTACCTTTTTAATGGCTTCTATCTCTTTAACTGTGTTCTCCTGTATTTCTTTAATAGAGTTATTTATGTCCTACTTAAAATCTCATATCATCTTTATGAGATGGAATTTTTAGGTCAGAAACTTGCTTTCAGGTATGTTCAGGTATCCAGGGCTTGCTGTGGTGGGAGAAATGTGTTCTGATGGTGCCAAGTGATATTCATTTCTGTTGCTTATGTTCCTATGCTTCCCATTGCCATCTGGTTATCTTTTTTGTTAACTGCTTTTGCTCTCTCTGACTGGAGCATGTTCCTCCTGTAAGCCTGGATATGATGGATCTCCTGGGAGTCAAACTGTCTCTGGGTCTGAAAGGGGGTCTGAAGCACAGGCTTTGTCTGTCAGAGGCAGAGTTGCAGACATGAAGGATCATGTGTCTCCTGCAGGGTAGATAGGTCTCACCTCTCCTGGGCCCTGTGAGAGTACCAGTTAGGCCAGATTTGGGAGTGGGGTGGAGTGTCTCATCTGTGAGCCTCATTATGATGGACCTCCTGTGATTAAAGCTGGCTTTGAGTGTGGGAGGGGGTCTAGAGTTCCAGCTCTGCCCTGGGCAGTGTTACTGGCTAGATGGATGATTTCCTGTTTCCAGTTCTTAACAGCTTCAAATTTTCTACACTGCAAGCATCCTGAAGGTATTATAACAACAAGTTTATTTTCACTATTGCACTCCTAACATTTGCACTAAAGGTTTGCATACATGTTTTAATATTTTAGAAACTGTGACTAACTCTTAGTTGTTTTCAACCAAGTAGGTAAACATGCAGAAAAAATGAAAAAGAATAACATTTGCCAAAGATACTTTACTTATATGAATATGGACAACTATGAACTTATTGGTGTTCTTGGTTGCCATGATTATAGAATTGCCCCTCTGTATGCATTAGAAATTTATTCAGCATCTTTCTGATATATAGCAAAATCTGAAGATGCTCAAGACCCTTACAAAAAAAAAAACCAACCTGAATGCATCCTTATGTGTATATTAAATAATATCAAATTCTATTTAAATAATTTTTATACTATATTATATGAGCAAATATTTTACAAAAAGACACATGATCATGCTGGGATTGGTTTAATGTATACATGCAAAGACAGTTTCTGACCTGTCATCAGGTTTGTCAATGCCCCATCAAGTATGAGAATTAATATATGCCCAGGAGATCATCTCTTAAATTGTTGAAAGGAATAGTGACTAGAGAAGCTGTAGAGAGCTCCTGAGAAGAATGGAATGGTCAGTGATGACTATAGTACTTTGTATAATCATGGAAATCAGCAAGTCTGAAATCCAAGCCTGCTCTATATCAGTAGCTGAAGGAACCCTGCCAGGTTGTTCTTGGTATTTTTATGACAAGATGACAAAGGGAAGAGGGAGGGAGTGACCATTGAAAAGCAAGGGAAGAGAAAACATGAATAACATCAAGACCTCATTTGCATAAAATAATTCCAATGGAGAGTTTAGCGTGTAAGTACTCATATCTATCTGCCCACTGGCAGCAAGGGGGCATCATGAGACTGAAAGATCTCCAAAATGAGATTTGATACTCATGTCTATGGAAAAATGAACACATCTGCCATCATACCTCAACATCCATGTAACATAGATGGTTACATGATTGCCTCAGAAATAATTGTACAGAAATAATTGTACTCAATAATCAATTGTTTATTGAGTATCCTTCCAAGTGATGGGACAATTATATGCTAAAAGGCAGAGTATGCTTCCAAACTCAAAACTTTTCCTGATATGATACTATACATAAGCAACCCCAAAAATTCTACCAGAGAACTCCTGTAGAAACTGGATGCTCCAGGGAAGGGGAATGCTAGTGGCACCAGTGGGAGTGGGTGAGTGGGTAGGTGGGTGAGTGAGTAACCTCAGAATCATAGAAAAGGAGGGATAGGGTTAAGAATTTGGGGAGGATGACCAGAAAGAGTAGGCAACATTTGGAATGTAAATAAACAAAATAATTTAAAAATGAGTTCTCTGCATAAATAGAGTCCATATTTCTCTGCAGTTTATATCTGTTAATACTTATATACATTACCCTAAGATTATGCATGTTGGTTTATTATTCTCTTCAAATGTCCATTTTCAGTGTTTAGTTGTTACTGTACACACACTTGTATATATCTTCACAAGCCATATTTAATGACTTTGAATTAATTTTATAAAGTTACTCATTCATACCAGAGAAACTGGCTACCATCAAGGCCTTTACCCTAAAGAATCAATTATTAAAAATTTACTAACATATAATTGATTGTATTTTATTTGTTTATCTATGGGTGTCTTATTAATAGAACCATATGATAATGGGCCGAATTTTACATTGCAAGGCAGCTAAATCCTTGTAATGTTTTCTCACTTTGAATGACTGTGGATTGTTGGTTAGGTATGGTTATTTGCAAGGCATTAACAAGAGGTTGTCAAGTGGCCAGTAGAAGAAAGGCCAGTGTATTTCCATGTCCTTGTTTCTATCTGAGTTCTCTAGTATTCATGGAATCTCTTCTTTGGTATCACCAACTAAGGAAAACACATTCAAGGACACACATTTCTGGAAGGTGACCTTGTCTTTTGCTATTTTTTTTATTACTTCTCTGTCTGTTTCTGCTGTTTAAGAGAGTAATCTCTCTAGCTATTTTCTTCATTATTGATTATCCACCATTAGAATTCTAAGCTACCCCCACAATCTGTGATAATTTGGAATAAATCATTTATGCCTAAAGAATCATGTGGTATCTGAATTCTAGTTAGATCCTGATTGACTAAGTGCATAAGTAATTGGCAAAAGTTCATATAGAAATTAGTTGAACATACATTTGAAGCCTCTGACTAAATTTATGACATATCCAATATTCTGGAATGTCTGAGTTTTATTCTATTTTTTTAGTTACTCTATTCGAGCTGCCTTTTATTGCTCACTTACAATGAATAACCTAAGCCCCAGAAAGCTCCAGACAAGGCCACTATAAGAAAACCATGGAGAAATGTCCTTATTGAGATCTAAGCATGAAGTTTCCTACTGTGGATCGCTGTATGGAATTTCAAAAATAAAAGAATACTTATATGTTTTGCAAATTCATTCACTATGGGAACATATGACCTGTGTCTCTGTGTCTATAGGCAATACTACATTATGTTTTTGTCTACCCATAGAGGCAATGAAGCAGAAACCACAATAATGGCAGACCTATTGTAGACATAGCTGTTATATGTCTTGTTGCATCTGAACTCTGTCACATTGTGATTTAGTGAATAGGGATAGGTTACACAATGTTCTAGTGGTTGATACAATCTTTTAAAAGCCTACTATGGGCCATCAGCAAATGCCAGTGTTGGTTATTTTAGCAAGATTCATTTTACCTTCTCTACATGTTCGTGTCCACAGAGCCTAATGAGGCTTGAGAACTGACAACGGAAAGATCAGCACCCACAAGGTAGGCTAGCCAAGATAAGTCATGAGTTCTCCTGACCCCAATTCCTTTCTTTCATGTAAGTGAGAACTCATCTTTGTAAATGAAAAGTCAGTAATACATAAGATGTCAGTAATAGTTGTGTCTTCCTTATGAATACATACATTGCTGACAGGTTTCCACATATTTCCTCCTTACTATCAATAACATTCTTTCTTCCTTCACTTCTCTTCCTCTATAGATATCCTCTATTTTGTTAACAATACTATAAAAGGTGTGATATATTTTAAAGTAAATTTCAAGATTTTACCTGAATACATATTTGTATTCAATTTGTTACCCATATTTTCCACAGTGCATTCCCAAAGGACACAGAACTAATGAAGAGAGAACTAAATATAGGTGATTTTATTGGTAGAAAAGTATACTGTATCAAACATTTCACCTTTCAGCACAAAGAATCCTATCATATACTTCTAACCATCTTAAGTACTATAAAGGCTTAGGAGATAATTTCTTAGATTCGTTTCTAACCTTGAATTTGTGTATATTTTCTTTGAGGAATATCCATAGAGGGTTTCAAAAAGCAGAATGATGTTTATCTTAAGTGACACCAAAACTTTAGTGCCCCAAGCACACAAACTCTTTACTCTTCAATTCTTACTCTTTGTGTAACAGTTTTCAAATTTTTGTTATGTGTAGTCAGTCCTTTTTAATAACTATGAGTTTTAAGCAGTCTGAAACATAAACAATATTAACTTCTTAGACTCCAAGCGTAAAGCCAAAAGCTTCCTAACTTCCTTCTCTCTTTTCTTTCTTTTTATAATTTTCAAACTCTTATTACAAATAGATTTTTTAAACAAACAATATGAGGTAGCAGTCCTTGATTGTTAACTTGATTACATCTGAAATCAAGTACAATCCAGAAATGGAGGACACATGAGTGAGAGATTTTCTGCTTGGTTTGAGTTGCATAAATTCACTTCTAGTCCAGACCTTTGAGACAGGAAGACATTGGCCTTTAATTCGGGTCTTGAGACAGAAAGTTACAAGCCTTTAATTCAGATCCAGAGGCTGAAAGAGATACACTTTTAATTCAAATCACTCTGTGGGAAGTTATATTTTTAATATGGGCCATATCATCTGTTGGAAGTCTATATAAAGAAATACAAGAACAAAGCTTTTGCTCTTTACTTGCTTGTTCCTTGTCTTGTTAACATATCCATTTTTCACCAGCATTAGAGCCTAATTCTTTAGAATCCCAGTGTATACAGTAGACCATCTTAGAGATCTAGCATTCTAGGCCTGAACAACTACTAAATTCTTGGACTTTCAGTTCACAACTAGCCATTGTTGGATTAGGTAGACTGCAGCCTGTATTTTATTCAATAAATTCTCTACATATAAACACACACACACACACACACACACACACACACACACACACACACACATACATGAGAGAGAGAGAGAAAGAGAGAGAGAGAGAAAGAGAGAGAGAGATTCCATAATTTCTATGACTCTAGAGTACCCTGACTGATATACAATATATCTGATTACCAATTCTTTTTTCTCTACTCTTCCTGTCCTGTCCACCTCCTCTCCCATCTGGACCTATTCCATCTATGTCTCTCATAAGAATAAAACAAGATTCTAAGTGATAACAACAAATCTTAACAAAATAAAATATAGTAAGTCAAAACAAAATTCTCACATCAAAGATAGACAAAGGCAAACCAACATAAGAAAAATATCCCCAAGAGACTGCATAAGAACCAGAGAAACACTCATTTACTAAACTGGAAGCCATAATGTAAACATAGAGGACCTGGTACAGACCTGTGCAGTCCCTGTGCTTGCTGCTTTAGTCTTTCAGTCTCTGTAAATTAATATGAGCTTGCTGAGTTTACCTTGAGGGCATATATATATATATATATATATATATATATATATATATTCTCATTATACACAACTTTATAAATTTCAATCCAGCCAGAATCTCTCTCAAAAACAAATAAAACCCACAAACAAATACACATAATAGAGAGAAAAACACACACACAGTTTAGAGAGAGAATATAAAATTAAAAATAACAAGCAGTATTTGTCTTTATATGTGAAGTTTCTCTTCTAAATATAGCAATTCATTTCATCACCAATAATATATTTAAGGTTGAATCAGTTTCCAACATAATTATATGAATGTTGAGGGCCTTTTCTACTCATGTCTCTCATCCCCTCTAGCTCTTACACTCTTTTGCCTCATCTTCTGTGGAGATCCCTGATCTTTTCTCTCTCCTCTGTCCTCTCTCTCCTCTCTCTCTCCTCTCTCTCTCCTCTCTCTCTCCTCTCTCTCCTCTCTCTCTTCTCTCTCCTCTCTTTCTTCTCTCTCTCTCCTCTCTCTCCTCTCTCTCCTCTCTCTCCTCTCTCTCTCTCTCTCTCTCTCTTCCTCCATCTCTATTTCTGTCTCCATCTTCCTCCCTCCCCCTCTCTGTCTCTATGTCTCTCTCTGTCTTTGTATCTCTCTCTCTCTCTCTCTCTCTCTCTCTCTGTGTGTGTGTGTGTGTGTGTGTGTGTGTGTTTCTGTGTCTGTGTCTGTGTCTGTGTCTGTGTCTGTGTCTGTGTCTGTGT
>JANHMN010000003.1:71310513-71331064 GCA_030674055.1 Rhabdomys pumilio | reverse complement strand
TGTGTCTGTGTCTGTGTCTGTGTCTGTGTCTGTGTCTGTGTCTGTGTGTCTGCCTGTCTGTCTACCTGTTTGTCTGCTGAATGAACATCTGGCTATGGGTCTCTGTATTTCTTACTATCTTCTTTAGGAGGAAGCTTCTCGATGATGACCAAATAAAGCACTAATCTATAAGTATAATAAAATATCACAGGAGTTTTTTCTCATTAATTTTTAAAATTAACATTAATAGTATTTGCTTTTACCCCTATGTCTCTGGGCTCTCTAGTCTCTTATCTTTGGTTACCCAAGCTATATCATATATAAGTTCCATCTCATAGAATGGGCTTTAAGTCAAATCAGACATTGGTTGATTACTCCCACAAGTTTTGTGCTATCATTGCCCTGAATATTTTGCAGGCAGGACTGCACTGTAAATAAAAGTTTTGTGGCTAAGCTAATGTACACATTTTTTTTTTTTGGTAGCCTGTCTTTGGTACCTTCCCATACTCTAGAAAACAAGTGTGAATGAAGTTTCTACGTAGGAACCAACTCAGCCTCTCCAGATTCAATTTGCTGGATTGGATGGGTTTATCTTCAACAATGGGCCCTTGCTCTCAGTTTGTGAAGAGCAACCTTTTTTTTTTTTTTTTTTTTTTTTGCAACAACCAGGTTTGTTTGGCGTTTTCCATGGAATCTCTTTGGACAACAACACAATTTGATATAAATCAATCTCAGTACTGGAAGCTTTGTTTAGTGACAGGCCAGTTTGGATTCTGTTTCCCTTGTTTTGAGAAGCTTCAATAGGACTGAGTGTATATTTTAGAAAGTTGCCACTGCGCAAGTTTTCCTACCACCCCTCAAATGCTCCTCAGTTCTAGCTGTCTCTCATAATAATCCCTCCTCCTTCCCTCTGATCCTCCTGATCCACTCTACCCACACCAAATCTACCCATAAAATATGGAAAAATATAGAAAAATTTTATTTTTTCCCTGCAAGAGAGATCCATGTATACTCCTAGTCCCTTCTTCTACACCTACCATCTTTGGGTCTATGGACGCTATCTTGATTATCACTTATTTAATGGCTAATATATACATATAACATATGACCTCAAACCAAGAACACCCAAGTAGATAAGAGAAACATCACTGCAACTGAAAACACACATTGGCCCTCACATAACAAAAGCAGGAGTCTTTAATACCCCACTATCACCAAACAGCAGGTCATCCAGACAAACCATAACAGTGAAAGGCTGGAGCTAACAGTTATAAATTAAATGAGCCTAACAGATATTGAGAGAACATTTCATTCAAAAACAAAGAATATACCTCTCTCTCTAGAACACATAGCTTTCTCTAAAATTGACCACGTAGTTTGGCACAAAGCAAGTCTCAACAGATGACACAATAAAATTGAAATAACTCCTGGCATCCTATCAGACAACCGTGGATTTAATCTGTATATCACCTACAATAGAAAGCTTGCAAACTTGTGGAAATTGAATAACTCTCTACTAAGTAAAAAAAAATGGCTCAAGTCAGAAACAAAAAAATAAAAGGCAGTCTAGGATTGAATGAAAATTAATATACAGCATAACCACACTTATAGGACACATTGAGAGCAGTTCTAAGAGGCAAGTCCATATCCCTACAAAATTCAATACATTGTTCTCATTACACTTCTAAGAAAACACTCTGTCAACGGTCATCATCCCTACAATAATGAAAATGAAGGATAGTTGAACCATGTCAATCTCAAAAGAATTTAGTTTTAAAATATGGTATTTATTTGGCCAAAAAAGGTATAATCATGGAAATTGAGTCAGGTTATGCTCACTAAGAAGCTATTTGGTTGAAGAAAACATTCTTAGGGTGTATCAAAATTCTGTTATACTTGTTTCTGAAATTAAGTTTGTTCAGCTCATTACCCTTTTGACATAATATGATAACGCCCATCAGGGTTGATATTGATACAATCTGATCTATACTGCAAGTTGACTGCATGAAAAAAAGTGTGCACGCGATGTCAACCAATATTTGAAGTAACAAGTACTTTCATGGAACAGAGGAGTCCCATGGTGAATTCTGACTACTGCAAAATGGACTTTGATAACATTGTGGCCAATGCAGAGGGGAAAAATAAGCTCAATTTGTAATAGCAGTCCCAGATTACATCCAAACTAAGGGATACTTCAGAAAAAGACTTTCTCTAGGTTAACAAATTCAATTCTGACCATTTATTTCCATTTACATAATTTAACAAGAGGCATGTTAAGTTTGTTTGAAAGAGTCTAGGTTTTACTGTGGTTCCACATCTACACCCCCCACCCCACTAGTAGATTAAAGGAGCAAAATTGATTTTTAAATATGTTATTACCTAATGAGCATTGGCAAGCTCTCAGGTGCACAAAGTCATGCAGAGATACAAGCAAATTAATTAAAATATAAATCTATAACTTAGAAGTAAGAGATGCCACCTGTGTTCATGGATCACCCCCAAGAAATTAGTTATATGAACTAGCTAGCTAACTACTGGAGGGGTAAACAAGATAGCCTTCCAAGATACTTACAAAGGAGATCTGAGTCAGGCACTAATATCTACCATAGATATTGTATGGAGGTAATAATCTCATTAATTGTCTATTGAAATCTTCATATTGGCTCACAAAAAATAGCTTAGATAGTTATCTGCACATTTTTGTGCTAGCGTTTATTGAGTTAGTACATTCTGTTTTACCTCAGCCAGGAGGCAACTACAGTAAGTAAACTTGGAGCCAAATTATACAAGACTCACTTGCACAACTCTTTAGAATTTACCAAAATAATTGATGTTATGGATTATCATGAAATAATGACAGTGGGTCTGTAAATACCACAACAAATACAAACCACCTACTTTCCCCTATCTTCCACCATGTTTTTTTAAAGATTTAGTTCCTCAATATTCCCAAGGACAGAAATGTCACTATATTTCTCCCTTTCCATCCATTTAAGAAACTCTTCTTCCATATCAATGACTTCAAGTATGTGCCTCATATTGCTGTCCTGATTGGCTAATAAATAATTAACTGGAACAGTGTTTGGAGAAGGTGTATGAAATATAGCAAACAATATGAGATGTGGAAAAGTAGAGAATTTCTGGGATCCTGGAAGATGGCTTGTTGGGTAAAGGTGATCCTGTGCAAGCCTGGAAATCTCAATTTAATTATAAAAGATATCCAAAGATGGAAGAACAAAATAAATTTCAGAAAGGTGTCCTCTGATACACACACACACATACACACAGAGAGAGAGAGAAAGAGAAAGAGACACACACACACAGACACATACACACGCACTTAAAATATTAAAAGAGCAAAGTGGGGAATAGTAGTTATCTGGCATTAGTGTTTGGAATTAAAAGAAATGCCTTGCTTAATTTTGATTAACGCTGACAAATACTCTAGAATCCTATGCTATTCCTAGACACATCTCTAAATCGACACCAGAACAGCTAATATCTTCAGCAGCCTAATCTGGCCATAGCTCATCCTGTAGACGGGCACTCAGGATGGTTATAGCTAATTTTATTATCTTGGTCTTTGAATGTCTGGGCTTGTGCAGTAGGTATGCTCTTTCTTTAACAGCACTGGGCTGAGAAGCTTTGATGCCAACCCCTCTCCCAGGGAGAGGTTTCAGCTTTATATAACCTAGAGCATCTCAGTTGAACATGCAAACTGAAGATTAGTATTGGAGATCAAAGGAGACAATAGTTTAAATTAGTGAGCAGGTGTTGGTAGGGCAGGCCCTCAATGCTAGCCAACAAATTAGATGTTACTCACTATATCACTTGCAATAATTAAATCTAGTAAATATATTAATCTTGTTTGTCTTCTTGTTATGCACAATTTTGAACACACAAAGATAAAGGCAAAGAAAGAAAAGAACTAGAGACCTAGTTATGGAAGTGGCCAGTAAATGACTCCCACATGGACTAAAATGAAGCTAATGGCATTTTTCCACTAAAGGCCACTGTGATTCTAAACCTAATGAACACACCAATATGAGAGACTCCTTCACACATGAATGTGCCTGTGCCAGCCATTCTAGAAGTCTCAACGGAAGACAGACTACATGAGGCTCCTCCCAACTAGGAGAACCTGCTAGCCTCCTAATCGACCAGTGGTTACCAGAGCAAAGAAAAAAAGGTCTGTTGCCATGGTTAATGATTAGAATTAAAGAAAGGTTGCAACACAGAACTCAATGTTTCTTCCTAGTAGCTATGTCTTTTTCCACATGTAGAGGCAGTCAAATTGTGCTCTTATCTAATTCCTAGAATTATGTTCAGTTTCTGTGTGACCTGTGCCCCATATTCCAGACCAAGAGGGTCTACTGTAATTGCCTATTTTGCATTCTAGAAGCAAGAAGACATTTAAGTAATAGTGGTATAGTGTTTTTATCCTCTGGAAAAGTCAAATCCACAGAAATGATGTAATCTGTAAAGAGATGTGTATAGCCGGGCAGTGGTGGCGCACACCTCTAATCCCAGCACTTGGGAGGCAGAGGCAGGTGGATTTCTGAGTTTGAGGCCAGCCTGGTCTACAGAGTGAGTTCTAGGACAGCCAGGGCTACACAGAGAAACCCTGTCTCAAAACAACAACAACAACAAAAAATGTGTAGTCAGTTACTTTCCTCTTATAAAAAATAGTATAAAGCCCAGTCTTCTCTACTTTTAGTCCAGTATGCCAATCAGCAGCATTCTAAATGACTTGAAATCATCTAAAATTTTATTGAAAAAAAAAAAAGACATGATTATGGCAAGCTTTACTCTGCTCATTTACAATCATATAATCACTTCCTTTACAAGAAGATTTCTTTATTTCCTTCCTGATGATTTCCAGTTGTTTTTTGTTGTTGTTGATTTGACTGCTGCAGATTCTGTTTTCAGTGTGACTGTCATTTTGTTTAATATTCTGGTTCCTATTAGTCATTACCATGGAAGAAATTAGGCCAGAGACTGAAAAAATAATGAACAGAAAACATAAATGTGTGCATCGGCTGACTTTATTTTTTGTCATGCACTTCCCACAGCATTTTTCTCATGTATTCCAAGTCATTCTCACATTAGCTGACCAGGTTATTTAACCATGCACAAGAAAGTCAATCAACATTCCCGGCCTCGTATGAACACTTAATAACAAAGCAAGTAATAAGATTGGCTTGTGTGACAACTGAGTCACAGAACTAACAAGGGCTTAAGAGGTAAAGAGGTTTCAAAAGATATAAAGCAAAATATTTTCCATGTTTCCACGTTGTTTTTGGTATGGTATCAAATATAATATGATCATATCTATAAAATGCCCCAAAAGGTTTAAGGTCAGTTTCCCAGAGATTATAAAAATCACTATGATAATCACCATCACCATTACCATCATCTAATAAACTCTGTTATTTAAACATATTTTCCACTTATCATACTGTTGACAGTACACTCAAATTCCTGCCAAGATAAATACCATGAAGTCAGTGTTGGAAATCATTCTTATTTGCTTCTTGGTGTTGCAGTGATGTCATCACTCATAATAACAGAACCTCAATTTTGCTCCTAAGTCCAACCAAAAGTCAAACTTAAACATATTAGCAGGGATTGAGGGTAAGATGGGAATGAGAGGAGGATGAGATATATAGCAAATATCATACAGACACTATGTGATATCTAAAAGAAATGAATGGGAAAGTGAGAGAGAGAAAGAAAATCAAGCAATTAAAGGAACAAAGCAGGGATGTTATTTTTCTTGGAACACCTAGTAGCCCAGGTCATTTGTGAACCTTGGTAGGATCCAGGCTCTTAGAGAAAGTCCTGATTCATTGAAAGTTATTTGTTTTAAGGTTTAGAGACCAGAATAAATTGAACTGCCACTCTTCATAGACTTATTTGAATTCAAAACTGTTGAAACTACTTCAATACATATCCAGGGGTTTAATAAATACTCATGCATAGAGATACATATGAGCTTTATAAGACACAAGTAGATAATAATAACATGGTTTTTGTTGTTAGGGTAGTTCTTTAATTAAAAAGTGAAAGGTTCAACTTCTACTACCTAGAAATGCCGCTACATGGAAAAAATATTTTGCCTGATATATCTGACCAGACCTTTCTCAATCTCAAACCCTTGTTCCCTCTACCATCTGATTCTCACATCTGCTCAAATATCATTTTCTCAGATGTTTTTGTAAGCCGATTTTATATGCTAACTTGGTTTTGCCAAGGGAGACCTAGATGCTGGTAAAGCATGTTCTAAGGCTGTTTCTGTGAGGGTGTTTTTGAAATGTATTAACGTTTAATGTTGTGTTGCATCAATATTAGGGCAAATTCTGATCCACTGCAGCCCAAAAAGAACAGAAAAAGAAGGGTAAATTTGATATTTTAGTGGAGAAGTTTGTGTTTTTTCTAGAATCTTCAGAGACAGTTCCTTGATTGTTAGGAGGTATGGTTTGATTCACAGCTTTCTGCCAGCTGAGATGTGAATCCAATCATAATTGTTTACTTTCCATTAAGTCTAAATGGAAATGTAGTATAAATTATTAAAATTATTAAACTACTGGCCCAGAGTTTCTTCCCTGCCTTTGGTTGTTGAGTTCCTAGATAAAAAAAAAAAAAAAAAAAAAAAAACACACACACACACACATAGCCTTTATATTTTAATAGGGCTTATGCGACACAATAACTGGACAGCTGCCTACCCTCCATGTGGTTAGAATCTACTTTCCTACCAATGACCCTGAGTTATGAGTTACTTTTTACCAAGTTCCACCTGGGCTGCTCTTCCACATTCTACCTGGGCTGCTCTTAACTCCAATGGGCAGCCCTCCAGGTCACATTTTCATGGCTTAGCTAGCCAATAGCAGCTTTTTCTTTCTCCTTTCCTGCACATTCTTTTTCTTCCTCTCTGACCCCAAGCTAACCCTAAACTCTGCCTATGTCTCTTCTTTCCAGCTATTGGCATCTTTATTTACAAATCACAATTGGTAGCAGGGGCACTCAGCATCTTCCTTGCAGATTCTCTGTGTTTCTGGCACATCACTCTTAACGAGCCCCAAATTAGCATTTGAATAAAAGCAGCATTAGGCCAACCCAGGGCATAATATGATAATTACCTCAAAGATTCAGGTGAGTTGAGAAACAACAAACTGGAAATTTGATTTCCACCTGTGGGCTGTTGGGACCTGGGGACTTTGTGATGACTCTTCTTGTTTGTCAACTTGACTATATGTGGAATGAACTACCATGCAGGAATGGAAGAGTCAGATGGGAGAGAGATTCTGCTTGGTTTAAGTGGGTGAATACACTTCTAGGGGAGTCTCTGAGGTAGAAAAAGACACCTCTCTTCTGGATCTTAAAGTGGGAAGACACAGGTTTTTAATCCAGGTCTTGAGGCAGGCAAACACACCTTAAATCTGGGCCTCACCTTTGGCTGGAAGTCTATATAAGGACATGGAATAAGGAAGGTTTTGCTCTTTGCCTGCTTGACAGCACATCCATTTCTTCATCGGCATTGAAGCCTACTTCTTTGAGAATCTGTCATGCACAGAATACCACTTGAGACACTCATCCTTGTGGGACTGACCACTATATTTCTTGAATTAACTAGCCATTGTTGAATTAGCTGGACTACAGCCTATAAGAGACTCTAATAAATTTCCTTACTGAGAGACAGAGGGAGAGGGAGAGGGAGAGGGAGGGAAGGGGGAGGGGAGGGGAAGGGGAGGGGAGGGGAGGGGGAGGAGAAGAGGGAGGGGAGGGGGAGGGGAAGAAAGAGTTTCATAACTTTTGTGACTCTAGCAAACTCTGACTAATAAAAGGTTCTAATAATATCAACAGATCAACCTCCTTTGGTACTTACCAGTACATGAGACATATAAGTGGACTCTTCCACATCTAAAGTTCCCCCAGTACATGAGCACAGTCTCCACTCTCTCAGAGAGACTATGGTCCTTTAGTTGTTCTGATGAAAGACAATTCTGCTTCAAAGAGATTGGTCTCCTCTTTTTCCCCCCACCTTAATCAATCCTGTCCTAACATGAAGGGTCAGCTATGAGGTTATATTTTCAATAGTTTCCAGATGAGAAAACTTCTTTCACCCTCTGAAGTAGGAAAGGAACATCATTATACCAGGCTCTAGAAACTTTTGTTATCTGAGATAGGAGACAAGTAAGAAAGTGAGCATTTCAAACAAGCCCCCAGTGTAGAAGGTGGTTCTGGTGTTTTGATCAGAATCTGCCTGTGAACACTGAAGGTCCTGTTTACCAGTTGGTTCCTGATCAATCAATAAAGATGTTAGTGGCCAATGAGTTGGATGGAATACGAGGAACTTCCAGTCGCCCCCCCACCCCACCCCCAACACACACACACACACAGGCAGGCTAGCAGACACAGGGAAGAGAGAAAGTTTTTACCTTGCTTCAGAGAGAGAAGGAGCCAGCACTCATGTGAGATCTAGGGTGGAATGGTCATTGACCACTTCCCATACTGGGCCTGGGGTAGCAGACAGGATTTTAGAAACATAATTAAGCTGAAGGCAGATTAAGGATATTGAACTAGGACTAAAGGTAACTGACCAGCTGACTTGAGGACAGAGAAGTATTGAGCTGGGAGTGAAGAGAAAGTCAAGTTAGCCAACAAAGGCTTAGAGGAGTCTGGCCATTGAGCTAATCCGAGGGAACCTGGGTGGGGCTGGTAGCGTGGTCTGCCTAGAGTTTAAAACAGACAGCAAACACTACATGCTATACCCCACCTCTGTACTCGAGTTCTTTATGTACTCTTTCTTCAGTGCTTTGATGCATTTCAATTATTACTTAATTATGCTATTGTCTAACATTTGTGTCAATATTATGATCAACCATGCCATGAAACTGATACATATGTAACTGGGTGGCATTCTCTTCCGAATTCTTGGCTCAGCAGAAAATTTTAGAATAATTCTCTATCATTCTCCTTCATAACTAAGGTTATTAAGTGCCTCCATCCTCATAGAAGGTCTTTCAAACTCAATTGTTTTCTGTGGGTGGGTTAGGATTTTTCTTTCCCTAGAATATCATCTTTGGCTGTCCATGCAAAGATGATTGGTTTGAAGTTGACATGTGGGTACATTCTCTAGAGCACAGATTAAGAATATTTCATCCTGGACCTCTGAGAACAATGGGCTGACTGATTGACTCCCCTGGAGGACAATAAAGGCCCTGTATGCAGGGTGGCAGCTTCCTGGTCCCTGTGATGTTTTTCTTCACAGATGGAAGTTTATCTTGTACTTACACGCTTGTCTCCCCAGCTCCATTGGATCTACTTCTATCCTGGCAGCTGTCACAGATAGTCTCTGCAAATGGAAGTGTGATGCTTACTATCTAAGACAGTTCTCAGAGTATTTGTCATTGTTTCTACAGTGAGTCACTATACAGTCTATTTGGAGAAGAGGAGGGATGGGCCCTGAGAGTATAATTGAAATAATTTAGTGGAGGTAGAAAAGAAAGCCTTTTGAGTCTGGAAAATACCATGCTACCTTATATAGATTTAGTGATAGAAGAGTGCTTTGTGTTTTCAGAGTGAAAATTAGAGTGGCATTGTAAGCTGTAATGAGCCTAAGAAATCACATCCCACTGAAGCTTAGGGCATTATGGTTTTGTATAGTATTGAGTAGTCTACATATTTAATCAAATGTGTCATACCAAAAAATCTAGTAAAATCTTTTCAAACCTAAAGAATCAAAAACTTTTGGTATGTCTGTGTTTCTGTGTGAGTGTACACAATGTTCATACATGTGCAGATGAATATGTGTGCAGGTGTTCACATGCATGTATATGGAATACAGTGTTCAAGCATTTATTATATGCTTAATTTTGGTGAATATTCCATTTGTTGTACAAAGTGATAGATAGACTGAGTTGATAATTTTTTTAGAGTATAGCAACACCCTCATCTGCATATCTTTATTCTCCTTCTTCAATTTTTCCTCTTCCGGAGCATTTAGTCTCTATTTTCACATAATATTTTTTGTACATAGAGACAGAGAGATAACAGATAGGCAGGTATGTTGGCAGACAGAAAGATGTTAGACATGTTGGCTACTTGAAAGACAAAAATTTCTGTTGGAAGAACGTTTAGAATTTTCATTTCGCCTAGAGACAAGCACAGCTCTACCCTAGGTTATAAATACTATTATAGGAGTTGACCTTGGTATCACAAAGGCATACAGTGGATCTAAAACTGGAAACAGGTTGTGCGAAAGTAAACACTGCTGCTCTAAGGCCAGGTGAATTGAACTTCATTTACAACTATGGAAAATCAAGGCCAGTCAACTAATTATTTTCTGAAGGGGGGTTTAAATACATTTGTTTGGGTACAATTTAGATGATTTTCTCAAATCCTGGGAAATCAAAAGATTCCCTCAAAATTACCACTTTAACAGAGAAGACTGATTAATTATACAACCAGTTAGTCCTATCATTTTATCAGCCATGAAACAACAGATTTCTTAAGCACTGATAGAAGTTTTCAAGTAAATTCTTTATCCTAAATTACTTGGGCACCTGCTCTGTGCCAGGTCAGCCTACATCTGGAGTTGTCTCCTGTTGTGTAGCCATGTTCTATGAATTGCAGCATTCATTTCTAGAGGAGGACATAGAGGCCCATAAGACCCTGGAAGCTAATGATATATACAA
Organism: Rhabdomys pumilio; assembly: GCA_030674055.1. Taxonomy (NCBI): domain Eukaryota; kingdom Metazoa; phylum Chordata; class Mammalia; order Rodentia; family Muridae; genus Rhabdomys; species Rhabdomys pumilio. The sequence goes on along the minus strand of JANHMN010000003.1, from coordinate 71,320,385 downwards.
TGCTGGAGAAGCTCAGAAAGTTACAAGATTCACAAGAATCTTTTCCAAAGCTATTAAAACAGGGGAAAGTGTTGGGGAGAGGACATTCTTTCCTACAGAGTTGACTGAGAATTGTTCATCGAGTTACAGGGATACAGCTTTTGGGAGTCTATCCATGCTTGGGTAGATGTTTTAGCTACCTCTGGTCTCCCTACACTCATGTAAGTGTCTCCAACAAATTCATTGGTTCACCAAGCTGAATTTGAATAAAGTTGCTGTTGTATTAACCTGCCCTGAGTGCTGTATCTAAGGTGAATCGAGTTTCTTATTGTCCCAGGAAAAATTATGCAGCATATTCTTTGGAGAGTTTATGAAGAATGAAATGATAGTAGATGCAGTAGATAAGTAGAAAAATTAGTTTGTACAGACACCTCAAATAAGAACTCAGAGACACAGGCATTGTGCCTACAGCCTTGTAGCTTTACAGTGTAATCCTAGGTTTGCTGTCTGTATTTCAAGTTCACAAAGGTTAAGCGAATGTGAATAAAGATCATGTCAAAGTGGGTTGCAAAACAACTGGTATCACTGTTTATGCATCAGACAAGATTCTTTTATCTTTTTTGAATGCATTCAGACAGTGTGAGCATCCTTCAAAGGAAAAAGGCAGATGGCAGTATAGTTGCCTATGGGAATATTGCAGAAGAGCTGTGAAGCACAGAGGATTAAATGGGTACCTACCTCGACTTGGTTGCCTTGCAAGTATTTCATTTAGGTACTATAGAAGCTTAAAGACCATGCTTTTCACAGATTGGGATAATTTACTGATAAGTTATTCTACTGGTATTAGGACTAGAACTACACAAACTAATTACTTGAAGATGAAGAATAAGTCAAAAGTTGGGGAACTTGGAGAAAGGCATGACATTTGCCATAAAGGAGTTTATACATAAATATAATTATACATAAATATAATTAACAATTTATTTTGTAAACAGCTTCCTTGTCATGCAGACTATACAAAAAGAATTTTAGAGAAGGATGTGGAGTTTTCTCCAACCCAAAAGTAGAGAAACAGTGTAAGAAATAAGGGTTCCAGGATGAAAATGACATCATGGCTATGAGAGAAATCAAAAGACCTTTCAGAGCTAGTATGAGGCTTACAAAGAGCATCCAAGTTGGCACAGGGCTGGATAATCCCACCTCTTACTTGGAACTGACTCTTCTCTGGTCCTGAAATGCCACTTATTCTTCAATAAAGATAATGACAATGTAGAATGCTCATCAAATCTACTCATGTTGACTGAGTACAATCAAGGTAGGTGAAAACAAAATACCATAATAATGCATGGATGGCATAGCTTTTTGTAGGTAGGAAGAGAAAAAGGCTCATGGAGAAAACTAAAAGTTGTTCAAATATATTGCCATGAGAAAAGAAGCTTTGATTTAAAGGAAGATTAAGGATCAAACAGATTAAGAGTGTAACAGTGAAGAAGATGAATAAGAGGGCTGTTTCATGGGCAAAGATAAGATAACCAAGTAGACGGATAAGAGGAAGGACAGGGCTCTGGATCAGTGATAAGAAGAAATCTGTTCACCTCCTTCCACCATCTCTCACGCCACAGTCCTTGAGGAACATATATGTAATATATTATTATATATCTATATATTTTTACTTCTGATTCTAATTTTAACAAATTTTATTATGAGTAAAGTTGGCTGTTAACGATATGATTCTGGCTAAGAGACCACCCCAGATCCCATAGACAAGTAACCGGGGCAAAGCTATTTCTTGGTAGCTGTAATAAAGCTAATTTTCTGTAATGGTAAAAATCTAAATTGATTGTCTAAATGTGGAAACAAGGAGAGCTTAGCATAATTAACAGTCCCTGTGATACCTTTGAGAGTCATGCAGCGAAGAGACCAACAGTTTACAGACACTCAGGTCAAGAACTAACAAAGCTGGGGTTAAAGATGGGAAAGGTGAACATCAAACACTCCTAAGTCAGTGAGTAACACACATACAGCCTCTGATCACCTCTTTAGTTGGGTAGGAGGATGACAATAGAGCCTGTCAATCTTTCATTGGCTTGTCCCATGACAACTCAGAGAACTAATCAATGTCAATAGAGGTTATATCAGATTTTTGTCGAATTTTTGCTGTTGACACCTCTAAAACCCCAGACAAGAAAAAATGACAACTTCTGTCCCTGTCTTGGAAGCTTCCTGAAGTTTATATCATTCCTTCTTAATTTATCACTTTTCTCTAATAATACTTAATAAAGAATGATTCTACTTTGTGTGCACCCATGAGAATCAGCATCATTAATCTTTGCTGTGAGAGAACTAAAGCCTGCTGCACTAAGTTAACCATTGGTGATAGTGAGTGTTAAGTACCTTAGGCCCTTGCATCACACATACCTGGGCCATGAAAGGATCAATCACATCTCCAAACCTTCAATCAATAGCAGCCTCAAAATTTTAAGAGTGGTCTGAGAAAAGGCATTTCCTTTTTGGCTGGTGGTGTCCTTTAGAGCTCTAGACACAGACATAAGTTCATTGTACTGTATTAGAGTGAATAAGGAAGTGAGTACTTATTCTTCTAAATATTACTAGGCACATTATTATTGTTTGTGTAAATGTATAATCTCATCATCTTTTCCCAGAATTGCCTACAATTATCCAGAAAGAAGAGACCTTATGTATCATTGACATAACTAGGAAAAGTATCTGTGATACTCAATATTGAAAAATAATTTTTGTCAAATAATTTAGTAAACTTACCACACTTTTCCCAAAATTTTCATACATGTACCTTTGAAATTGCATACATTGGATACATGTAGCTTAAATTTTCTTTGAAAATTTCATACATGTATCCAATATATACAATTTGAGCATTCCTTGTGTATTCACTGTAATGTTTTCTAGGAGACACCAACACAACTTCCTCCCAACTTCACACCCTTCTTTCATTTAATAGTTTGCATATCTGTTTATTTGTTTGTTTATTATCCTTTAAATATATATTTTTTTGTTTTAGTAATTATAATTACATCATACTCTTCCCCTTTTTATTCTCCCACACCCTTTCATTCATTCTCCCTTGCTTTCTCAAATTTATGACCTTGATTTTTTTCATTAATTGTTATATATATACATACATACATATATATATGTGTGTGTGTGTGTGTGTGTGTGTGTGTGTGTACATATACAGACATGTATGTTCCTACATACATAATTATACCTCGTTGGGTCTGTAGAGTGTTACTATCCACTGAGACTAATTGGTCTTGTCCATGTGTACATGGACCTTGGATGCACCTGGGCATGGAGAATCTCCCAATGGCCATAGTCCTAAAGAAAAGTGACTTTTCCTTCCCTGGTAACCATTAACTACAATAACTCCACAGCTGTAGTTCAGCCTTAGAGCCCACAAACCTTTCATGCTAGAATTTTTAATTGGTTTGTTCTTATCCTCAAAATAGTCAAACTTTTGACATTGTAATATCTGGTTTCCAATTTGAAAACCAGAGAGGGAAATAGTATTTCAGCCAGAGGCTTTTCCTTAAAACAGGTAAAGGCAGAAATTTCATCTGCTACAACTATAACAACATCAAAAATATAATCTTTGTGTCTTGGTGGAGAAAACTAGCCAGGGAAGGAGAAAGGCCAGTTGTGGCCAAGAAGAAATAGTTTCATTATTGTTAAAGGAAGGTGAGTTGAAGAAAGGAAACATGGGAATCTAAAGTCAGATTTCCAAATTGTTGATTTTGCATCCTAAATTTTGAGGTCTGTTTTAATCCATGGCATTACGGTACTTAGTCAGAGAGGACAATTTCTTGAGGCCTATGCATTCTAATAGCTTCACACTGACTAAGAAAGGTGATCATTTACAAGAGACTTGTTGAGTAGTTGAAAGTAGAAGAGTGAAAATGTTGATGTTTTTATGCAGAACTTGAATAAGAGTGCCCTTGGCTAGGAATAGTGCTTCAATTACCCAACTTTAATGCTGAGCAGGAGAAACTCTTATAAATATAATGGGGATGGGGTGGGGATATACAATTGAACATGCTTTAGAATTATATGTACAACCAGTTCTTAAGCAAACAAGAATGAGTATCAGGCCAGAAGAGCAGGTTAGTGGCTGTAGTTGGGAGTTCTGCCATGTGGATCTTGGGAATCATATGAAATGAAAATATTAGAATATTGGAAATATTAATATTAGAATATTAAAATATTAATAGCTAATATCTCATGACCAATGCATATTAGAAAATTTTGTGCCTTCTTGAAAAATAATTTGTAGTACATGTGGCATTCCTATCAGGAATCAGGAAATATTTACCACAAGTTTGCTGCTAATCAGAGTATTTATTATGTAGTGAAGGTTTGTCCTTTTCATGATAAAAATGTTCATTGCAGGGCATGAAATTAAATGCAAAGCATCCTCATTAGCACAGCCAATCTGGTAAATAGTGTCTTGTAAGGAAATTGTCTTATTAATTAATAATTAGGGCTTTTGCTCAACAGAATGTTAAGACTCTTAGTCTTAGAAATGAGAAATTTTCCATCATCTGTTTTTTTTTGTTTCCATTTTTCTTTCATTTGCCTGTATACATATAAAATCAATACTATGATATAAAATATAATAAATTTCTTAGATGAATCAGGGTCTGCTTAGTTTTAAGTTTTGTTCTAGTGTCATGCCCTAAATTTGAATACCTCTTTACTTCAATGCAGAACAAAACCCACAGATTTTATTGTTCTTTGCTGGTGCTAGAGATGCTGGGAGCCTTCTAGATAAGAAAGAATATAGACATGATTAATTCAGCCTTTGCATGATGGCTATGGTGGGTATCTCAAACTCACAGTAATACAACATCAAATGTTGCATTCTTCTCTCCCTCATGGTTCCTGTTTGTTCTCTATTGTAGAATAGAGAACAGTTTTCTATTATCTCTCAGTTCCCACTAGAATTTATTCGTCATCGTTTGGAAGGATTCTACCAAAGGCTTAGAAAGATAATACCTAATATGTATTGGCAATTGGACAAATGACTCATGTGTTTTAGGTACAGGCAATTATGGCTTTAAGTGTAAATCAAAATTATATTCAGAATGTATGTACAATTATAAAGAACATAGTCTGGCATCCAAAGACTAAATTACCTTAAATTTGTTTAAAAAATCTATGAATATCATTCTTCTGTGTTTATAACTATTAGTGTTTATAATACAGTGTGTCCATGTTGCTTATATCTCAGGAACATCTTTCTATTCATTAACTAAAATATAAAAAGCTCCCAAAGTCTTTCCTGCTTATATTTTCTAATAAATTTATAAAGTTTGTAATTACTTAAAAAAACTAAGTTTGACAAGACTTGTGTTTATTTAAATTTCCACTTGCTTTGAAGATTCTTATCACCTCATAACTCTAGTTAAATAAGTAACTATTGTTTAAGGTTATTATGGCATAAGGAATACCTTCCATATATGACTAAAACATGTAAATATGTAAAATATGTAAATATCAGAAAGTATATTGCCTGCCAAAACTTTATCTAGATGCTGTACAAAGGTTAGAAATAAAATCCACTACTTCCTTATCAAACTGGTGAAGCTGTTGTTTTCGGTTTTCAACAACCAAAACGTAGAGGCTGGAATGAAGAAGAATAACACATCTAAGAGACAGCTGACATTTGGAATCATGTCCTTTGAAGTTAGCAAAACTGGAGATCACAGAATTCTATTGAAAAAAAATCCAAACTTCAGTAAGTCACATGATCCAATTCTATGAATACATCAGAGACTGGGCTATAATTAATGTACGTTTTGCTAAAAAAAAAAATGAAATGGAGAAATATTCTTAGTGTGTCTAAGAGAAGCCCCTTGGTCTATAAGACTGTTTTGTTGCTAAGGGATGCACAACTGGCAGATGTGCAAGCTAAAAGAGCCAACAAACACACCAGACAGATCTTGGAGTATCCTCTAAGGATACTTAACTGACCCTAAAATTAAAAATTAAAAATTAAAAATTAAAAATAAAATAAAAATAAAAAATAAAAAATAAAAAATAAAAAAAATAAAAAATAAAATAAAAAATAAAAAATAAAAAATAAAAAATAAATCCACTGGGTAAGTACAACCCCAAACTAGGGAAACAATGTAAAAGAGTTAGGATAGATTCAAAGAAGGATTCTTAACACTGTGCTAGCTAACAAAGGATCTACTCTAAAATAACAGCAAAGGGCATAGTGGTCAATAAACAATACTGACAAATTCTTATGCCCTCCAACTTTGTTTGCAAGTCTGAAAGTCTAGATTGTCTAGATTGTCAATTCCTTGAATTTCTCCAAAACTGACCTTCATCCTTTTCCCATAAATCACCATTTTACACTTAATATGATTTCAGTTATGGGATGTTTCCATGTATGACAAATGCTCCAGACCCCTTGCTTGATTCTAAACTTTTTCTTCTTCATTCAACATTGTTTTAAATTAAATGCTTTCTTAATATTAATTCGAGAAATTTATAGACAGAGTTCAGTTCAAGTAAGGAACTAGGCATCATTGAAAACTGAAAGTGAAAAACAGGTCTGAAACTTTAAATTATATTGTTACAAGTTTATAAAAGACAAAGTGAACAATCTAAGATTCTCCATTGTCAGATATTTATGTCATTGTAGCAAACCCTAAATTGCTGTGATAAGTGCCCATTTGCCCCTGTGCAACAAAAAATAATTTAGAATACTTATTAGTAAATACACTTAGCAACCTACAAGAAAATCAATTAGACAGTTTAAATTTATGTTAGAAAGATGGAAAAAAGTCAGAAATGGGCCAACTTTTGACACTACTGTGGATAATTGAGTTATTGAAAGTTAGGATCAATTAGAATCTAAGAAAACAGATCTTTACCTCCTATGTAAAAGATACTTAGGGCAATAAATAGATAAATAAATAAAGGGTGCTTATCTCTAGTAGCTTCTCCCAAGCACTCAAGCCACCTAATTTTCCAAGTCAGGTTGCCTCCAACAAGCAACTCATATAACTATCAAGGAAGTTTAGATGTATCTCATGATGGCAAAGTAGAAATATTAAGTTTTGTTAATGGTTTCTCTATACTCAGTTGTATTCTCTTATTCTGGTAACTTCTTTAAGTCACACATGATCACAAGAATAAATAAAACCTCATTTTAAAAATTCATAAATCTTGACACCCATGAAGAGATGTTTCCATCAATTAAAAAAATAAAACATTTGCAAGAACATAATTCTAACAGCCACGTCTGGGGATTCTCAATGTGCCTTGATCAATTGGAAGACTTAGGCCATGTAAGGTCAATTAAAGAAAGTCATTTGGCTTAACCAGCTTCTGCTCATTTTAAAATAAAGTTCTCAGATATTATCACATACCCGAACAATTGTCACAATTCCAAGGAGTTGTATAAGTAAGTTCAATTCTCCAGGATAAAACCCCATTATATTTATATATAATAACAGGGTTGGGTGCATCAGAGCTGTATTTATCAGTATAAGCAATAAACAGCTTGCAATTTATCTTTAAAGGGGGCCATAGTGTTCCAACTCAGAGATGAAGCCCTACTGGGAGCCAATGGATGCTGAGAGAGAGAAGCATGTTCTTCCAAAGAAAAGTATATGCATGAATGGGTGATCCAATCCCAAATGGTCATCCCTGAATACATGTACATACAAGCAATGTTAAATGAAATCAGTAGCATGTGTGTGTATGTGTGTATGTGCACAATTGTAATGAAAAAATATGGATTATTATTTCTATAAGCACACATACTGCCCACATTTGGATCTATGGAAAGCAATGGAAAGTAGCCCATAGCTAACTACATAGTTGAATCCAAAGCAATATGATGCAGTTAGCTATCTCTTTCTCTGTTAACTCAAGATGCAAAGTTTGGCTTTCATATATAAGTGTCTATTTTTCACACACAGAGAAGACACTGTCTTACTTTTATCCCAAATCCTCAAAAATAAAAATGCCATATGCACTATACAGTGTTGACACAGTGGGCCTTGACCTGATCATTTGTTGAGACCAAGGTAATGATTCTATTCTTTCACTTAGCCATTGCATGATTGGTTCATTTGTACCCAACCACTTTCAATGTTTATCTTATCTTCTCTATGAAAGCATGTCAGACCCCTCTATCAAAAAGCGTTCCATTCACCGAATCTTTTATTTAGTTTAACATACTATTGTTTCCTTACAGGATCTACTACAATTGAGCGTTCATTGTTTTTTGACTTTGATTCTCTTTTCTACCTGAAAGTAATATAAGTAAGATGAGCTAATAATGGTCGGTCCCTAGCTTTCTATGTGGACTTAATTGCCAGAAATAGCTGATTGAGCACAAAGTGGAATGAGGAGATATTAATGAGAATTTATGAGTTTTATAAACAGGCAGACTTTAATTAAAATTTTAGCATGATCACTAGCATATTTGTTGTTTGTTTAGGCAAAGTGCTAAAACCCATTGGTCCTTAGATTTCTCCTCTTACATAAACATCATTTGGAGATCAGGAACACGTGAAGACTGCTATGTCCCAAAACTAGGTAACTACCATTTTCTCCCTGATTACTCATTTCTTTCTCCTTCACATCGGACCCATTTATCTAGAACTCTCAGTGTTTGCAGATTTGGACTTTAATGGATCTATAGTTTGGGAGAATTAGCCGTGAATGCTTTTTCATTATTATTTTGAAACAACAACAAGTTCACAAGCCTTTCCTTATTTTGCTTGTGTTGAGTGTGCACTGGTTGAATAACTCATCTGCATTCTCACTGCAGAGCCAATCACCTGTCTAATCTTATCTGTTTCTACATGTTGCTTTTATTTACTAATGAGGGTGTGCTCCTTCTCTTGGTTCACATTAAGGCCAGGGAAAGGATGGGATCTAGAAATTACAACTTCTTGAGTCACTTTTCCTTCACTGGGTTCTAAGGATCAAGGATGGTTCACTGATTTTTAAGGTTCAATTTAAAAAAAAAAATTCGACAGGTGAGTAGGGCATTTATTTTGTTTCTGGATTACTCTGAATGGAGGCAATTACATGATTGAAGGTGAATCATAGAAATGGAAAGTGGCTGTGAAGTTCCCATCAGCCTTGATTCCGTTGGAGCCCTTGGTAGATTTCTTAATGGCAACTCAGCACTTAAGATTTGTCCCTATCAATCAACCCCCAAAATATATATGAAGAGTCTATTTGCAAACTCTATATCCCTGTGATAATACCACACTAAATTCTCATAAAACCATTACTGTGCAATTCCAATATTTTCTCTAACACATAATTATTATGGAAAATCTATAATAGTTCAACTATGCAAGCTACCATAAGTTAATTTATACTGCTGCAAATGCCATTTACAAATGGATACTATATGTCAAATTTAATATCTATTATAATCATGCTGGACTTGAATTTAAAGGTGGGGATATGTTCTACGAAATACAACCTTAGACCATTCATCATCAAGTAGACCTCATTCTCTGTAGTTACATAAACCTATAGGACAAAGTTCAAACAGTTGATATGACCACTTGATAAGAACAAGATACATGATAAAAATAAGCTTTCTTATCCTGTTCCTGGTGTGTCTTGGCAGAGTATTTAATAGTAAGCATGTTTTTATATGTACATAATTATGTGTACTATATCCTTTATTACTGGAAGAAATTAGTTTTTCTTACACTAGCTCAATCATCACAACAGTATGTGTAATAGATGTTTCTGACATTAATGGGTGATACAAATTTTTAGCTTCATTACAATCTTTCCAGATGCCTCTTCTCCCTTACACATACACACACACACACACACACACACACACACACACACACACACACACA
>JANHMN010000003.1:71296371-71310503 GCA_030674055.1 Rhabdomys pumilio | reverse complement strand
TTCCTGCTTCCAAAGTTCTGTTCACTGTACATTTTCTATATGGTGTCTAAGTCACTATTGCTCAGCAATTCCTGGAAAAGGGGAATTAACTCCTTGAAAGAAAACATAAACAAATGAATAGAGATGTTGTTGAGCATCCAAAAGCAAAAAAAGGGGGAGCACAGCACATTAAAATCTTAGAAAAGACATGCTGGAAATCGAAAAGACAGGGAATGCAAGTTCTTACAGACAATGATTTCCTCCATAATAAAGTTTTTCTCTGTAACTTCTCCTGTGAAGCTGGATGTAGCAGCATACTGCAAAAAGGGAGTTTCATAGACATGAAAAGGAATAATATTTCCTCTTCTGAACATAGTGGCTGAAACAGAATTGCTAAGATTCAAAGAGATAGACAAGCCTAGCCTGGTGATATTTTTGAGATTTCACTTTCATCATAGAACACCAGAGAATAGCATTATCCTCCTGAGTCATTTGTGTCTCAATGAAACCTCAAGGACAGATTGAAACTGAAGGCCAATCTTCAGTTGCTAATGCCAAATTTGTACAGGTAGGGTTTTTCTTAATTCATATTTTATATAAAAATAATTTGGAAATATATTTTGGGAAAAAATAAAATAGTCATTTTATTGTTTTGTAGCAGAGCATCCGGGCTTGAAGAATAAAGACCTATAACATGGAATGAGTATCAGAATGAATTTTAAGGTATAGATCTCTTGACATTCAAATCAGTATTACTCCCACAGATGGCATGAATAGTTCTTTCTTAGTTTGTTTTAGTACTCAGATTTTGCATTACAGTTATTAAAATTGGGTCCTAACAGCATCACCAAAGAATGATATTTCATAACATATTGATTAATCACATATATTATCTATCATAGACAAATTTGAGTTGGCTTTTCAGACTTTGATTGTATTTAATTGATATCCTTGATGATGAGTGATTTACTTTATCCTACCTCTCATTTCATCATATATATACACACATATATACATATATACATACATACATACATACATACATACATACATACATACATAATTTCATTGAGATAAAGTCTCATCCAGCCTAGGTTATCCCCAAATCTGCTTTGTTGCCAAGCCTGGTCTCAAACAACTGATACACATATATATGAGTATGTATATACACATACACATACTCAATCTCCCAAGTGCTGGGGTTAATTGTAGGTGTAGAACCATTTGGCATACTGTGTGCTTCTCTGATTTATGTTATTCCAAACACAGGTGTTGATTATTGATGCCATTACCAGCTATGATTTGTTGCTATGGGACATTATGCAAACAAACAAACAAACAAACAAACAAAAACCCTGTAAGATCCAATTTTGATCTATGTATATAATATAAAAACAGGAAAGTTCCCAGAGTTAAGTGAGTGGCATCAAGAACGTTTACACACAGTGTAATCATCCAGCTCCAGTTCAGACAAAATGTCAGAAGGGATCCTGAGCTCTCCACGGTCAACTACAGACTTCTGCTGTGTGGTAACCAATGTTTAGATTGCTTTCTCTCCTGATTTGTGTCTTGCTGCTTTGAAATAGTATGTGTATGGAATGTCATGCACTCTATTGTGTCTCTTTTCATCCCTCAATGTCTCTGTGATTCTTCCTTGTGATTGAATGTATCAGAAGTTTCTTCAATTGATGAGTTGGTAAGATTCCACTGCATGATTAAAATACAATTTATTTTCTCATCTTCCTGTTGATGGGCATTTGGGTTTTTTTCCAACTTGGGATAATGAGCATTTTTCAACATGTCTTTTGGGGGGCATACATACATACATACATACATACATACATACATACATAAAGTTAGTGAGGTAGAGGTAAAGCATTCTTTTTATTTCATAGATTGTTTTATCTTTCCTATGTGTTAACAACATACATTAAATGGAATTCCAGTTGTTCTGTATCTCTGTCAATGTGTGTTATGATTTTCATTGTATATTTAATTTGTATTTCCTTAAGAACTACTGTTTTAATCTCCTTATTTGCTTATTTACCATGTTGATGCCAATATTTGGTAATTGTCTGCTATTTTGTCTGGTTTGGGTTAGACATTTTCTCTTTTAATTTTAATTTGCAGGAGTTTTTATTCAAATCTACTATTGGTCAAGACTTTTGTAGCATATATACACTAAAATACACTTTCTCAGGTCATGGCTTGCATTATCACATCCTTGATAATGAACTTTGAAACTTAGAAGCTCTAAATATTTTTTGCAGTAAAGATAATCAATTATTTAAGGTTAATGCTTCTTCTCTTATGTTTAATAATTATCTAACTAATATACACTGAGTGTCTCCTATGAAATATTTGATATTTAGTTCTATAATTTATGCTGATGAGTTGGTTGCCAGATTTCCATATTGTGTAACAGTCCAGATCCATTATTTTTCTCATATGAATATAAATACTGTAAATTATTTATTGAAAGAGTTTTTTGTTTGTTTGAACTTCTACTGGTTGTTGATTGTGAAGCCCAGGACTGGATATGGATGAGTTTGTTTCTGTATTCCTTGCTTTTTATAGAAATGTTTCACTGTAATAATTGTAATAATTGTAGCATTTCAATGAAATTTAATATTATGAGATAGCCTTAAACTACCTTAAGAGGTTTTCATTTATCTTTGGTTTCTCACTTTTGTGTATACTTTTCTAAATCACCATTTGAACTGCACAAAATCACATACTGTAATATTTTGATAGAAATTAATTATACACATTTGTTTTAGAAAAATTACATTTTAATAATTCTAAGACTTCTAGTCCACAAGCACAATGTATTTCTTTCTCTAAATTTACTTCAAAATTTAACTTGGCCATATCCTATTGTATTTACTACTAGAAATTTAAAATTTGATGTCATTTTAAATGGTATTAAAATATTTCTGGTAATTTTCTGTCAAGGCGCAGAAAGGCAATTTATCTTTGCTTTTAACATTCCACAGTATGATAAAAAATGCAACTTATCATGATATTATTTGTTAATATTCTGCTTTGTGTTTGTTCATCTTGAGTATGCATGTTTATAAATTTCATAATTTTAAAAATCACAGGTAACCATCTCTTTGAATCATAACTAGGATCATTGTTGTCTTTATTCCCTCTGAGCCTTTGCATTGTGCACAGCCAACCCTTTCAGTATGCCTCATACACTTATAGTATTGTGTTCCAGAATTTTTTATTTTAAAATTATTTTCTCTTATAACATTGCATTTATTTGTAGTTGAAATATAATGATATCATTCCCCTGTCATTTCTTACCTCCAATCCTTTTCATACCCTACCACAACTCCCTCTCAAACATATGGCCTCTATTTTTTAAATTGTTCATGTTAATATAGAATTACAACCTCTAAGTTTATTGGAAGTTGTTTGGCTGTATATAATTTCAGGACTGAACACTTGGTTTTGGATAGCCAATAATGGAGCTCATTCATGGGAATGACAAATTGCTCCACCCTCAGCAGTTTTTAATTGCCTACAGTTTTTGTCTAGGAGTGCTATCTGCTGTGATCCTCCCCAACTACCACCTCCACAACCTTCCATGGTAACATGTCTACTGGTGTTAACACTTTTCTAGTCTTGTTTAGACAGCTATATTACTGAATCATCATGGGTGTAGCTTCCTCGTCATTTCTACGAAATACAAACCCACAGAAAAATCTCTGGTCCTGTAGCTCTTGTCACATTTCTGCTCCCTTTTTTCATTACGTTCTCTGAGTCTTGGGGTAGCAGCTGTGTGGTAGATATGATCCATTGAGGCTACTGGCTTTCCTTCAAACCTAGTGAAGTTGTCTTGTAACATATCAGCTGTACTGCACTGTGGTTGATGGAAGGCCACTGTGGCCCAAATAACTGTTCCTTCCTACAGCTTTACTCTTGTACATTTCTGTCTATACAACACAGTCTATTTTCTTTTTGTTCCATCTGAGCAGTCATGAGTCACTTGGGATAATCAAAGGTCATGGGAGAATCTATTCTAGTCCTGAACCTAGAGCCCTGAAAGACTTGAACACTTGCACTCTTTCCTGAATCATTGCCTTGTCTTGGAGCAGAGGAGTCTGGCACAGAGCCTTGGAATGAGTCAGCTTACTTAAATAATTATACATAAAATAATAAATTCTTCTGAAATAGTAAGTTTTAGGTGTGGTTCTCCATGCAATAACAGGTAACTGGTAAATCATTCAACAGATTCATAATTTAAAATATTATGATTTTGCTTCATAATGTACACTCAGTCTTTTCATAAAGTTATGACTGTTGGTAGTTTCCATTTCTACCCAATTTCATTGATCATTCCTTAACTTACTGGAACATTTTATTAATTTTTAATCCTCTGCTTATTTAACTACCTGTACATCTGTATTTTCTAAATTATTATTATTAGCTGTGTGTCTTTCACTGACTTGCAAATCTAAGATCTATGCTGAATGCTGAGTATCAGTATAAAATAATTTTTGAATGTCCAAACAGTGCTGTTTTGGGCCAAAAGGAAGTACCTTTCACCATCTTTGACAAAGAAGAAAAACATCCCAAATCATGCTAAGCATGGATATTTTTCAACCAGAAAAGAAAGGAGACTTAATGAAACACAACATTTTTTAGTTCATGCACGTTCCTCAGCTTTTGCTCTTTTCCAGCATACTAAGAAACAAAGAAACCTTTATCTCCTTGGAACTGAAGACCCAAGATTTAAGTTTTTGCCTTTAGAATTAATTTATTTATGTATGTGTTTAGTGCTAGAGCTCAGATACAGGACCTTGTGCATACCTGGGACCTCATGCACACCAGTAAGCACTTTATCCTTTATCTCCATCACGAGCTTCTGGCTGCCATACATGTTGTGTTAAGGCTTTCAACTTTCAATCCTGCTTATATTAAATCTCAGCAAATATCTTAGGAATAAATAAAACACTGAGCACTCCATGTAGCTAGACAGAGTATTATAACATGTTTTTCATCTTGGGAGACATAATCCTGTGATTATTTTTTTCTCTGTTGTATTTCATTTTGCCCATTAGAAGAAGAATGAAATATACACTCTCCCATTTTCCAAAAATCCCATGGGTTGTCTACGATGAAGAATAACCATGATTTGAGACTCCTATAATTTTCAGTTGACTAAACTAGTGTTGTGCTATATGGGACCACCGTAATTCCCCCTGATTTTGTTTCTATCTCTGAAATTATTTATCTCGTCTCATCTACACCTGGAATTAAAAATTTAAGGGATACAATGAAGGTATGCCTAACAAAGAGTTATACCACTAAGTATCTTCATCAAAAACTAAAGAAGTTTCATATTAATTACTTAATGATAAATGACAAAGCTTTAGAAACACAAGAGTAAATAATATCCTCAAAAGACTAGACAAGAATAAATAATCAAACTCAGGACTGAAATTAGTAAAATAGAAATAGGTAAAAGAACAATAATAAGAATCAATCGAACCAAGAATTTTTTTCTAAAAGCATTACAACATTCACAAATCTTTAGACAAATTAACTAAAAAGAGAAAGACTTCATACAAATTAATATAACTGTAGATGACAATAGAGGCATTATAGAGATACTAAGGAAATTCAGAAAATCATCAGGTCATAATTTAACAAATTCTTTCTCAAAATGATGAAAAATCTTTCCAGTGATGAGTGTTTATGTGCACGCGGGTGTTTGTCAACTTAGCACACGTTAGAGTCATTTATAAAGAGGAAATCTCAACTGAGAAATAGGCCATAGGCCTTTCAGAATGCTCTATAGTTAAGACTATAGGGTCATTTTCTTAATTAATATTTAATATGAAGGCACATATTATAATAACTGCACATTGATAGGTAGTTCTGATTTGTATAAGAAAGTAGGTTGGGTAAGCCATTGAAAGAAAGCCAGAAAGCAGCAACTTCCATGTCCTCTTCTTCAGTTCTTCCTGTTTCTGCCTTGAGTCCCTGCTCTGACTTCCCACAGTGAAACAGTGTGACCTGAGACATCAAAGTTGAAATAACCCCTTTCCATATTCACTTGCTTTTGGATGCAGTGTTTTACCACAGGAAAAAACAAAATAAAACCAAAAAAAAATATAAGCAAAAAAGAACAACAACAACAGCAACAAAACCCCTACACCTAAGAAGACAGTCTTCATGGAATTGACCTACAGCATATTCAAAGTGAAATATTTATTTTATATAGACATTATAGCATCCAATGAGATAGCTTCAGTAATGTAAAGTCTTCCAACTGATATCAGTCCAAGAAATCACAGATTTGGCACACAATTCTACAGAAGAACTAATATCAACCCTTCTCAAATTGTTTTCTAAAAGAGAAACTTAAGAAACATTCCCAAATTTTTACAAAGCCTGTATTATCCTGACACCAAAATCAAATAAACACTTCACGATAACAAATTATAGGCCCAAGATCCCTCAGAAATATTCTGCAAAACTTCTCAGTAAAATATTTGTAAATCAAATTCAAGGACACATTAAAATTATTGTATACTATGAGCAAGTTGAATACATCCCAGAGATGCACACTCAACATATATGAACCAGTAACATAATCCACTACAAAACTAAAGAACAGAAACCATGTGGTCATCTTATTATATCTTAAAATGGTTTTTGACAAAATCAATGTCCCTTCTTGATAAAAGTCCTAGAGGTAGAATGAATAGAAAGGGGCATATTTTAATATAATCAAGGCAGTTTACAGCATATCCACAGCCAACATAATTCTTAACATAGAAAACATACAACCGTGCTCACTAAAATTGAAAGTAAGATATGAATGCCCATATCTTCTTCAATATAGTATTTGAAATCTTAGCTAAAGTAAGAAGACAAGTAATAAAAATCAAGAGGGCATAAATAGAAACAGAAGAATGTATTTCCCATAATGAATCCAATACAGCTCTTCAGAGAAATTTAAAAATAATTGTAAAACATATAAAAGCACAAAAATACCACTTAATATTTCAAATAACATGATACTGGTGTAAAAATGAAACATGTTGATCAGTGTGGTTGACAGTTGTGGACTGGACACGGGTCCACATACCTACAGCACCTGAGTTTTGAATAACGAAACAAAACAACAAGACAGCATCTTCAATTAACGGTGTTGGTCAGTTTGGATAACTACATGTATAAGAGTAAAAGTAGGTTCTTATCTCTGACCCTGCACAAAATTCAACTCCCAAAGGCTCAAGACCTGAACATACAACCTGATGACCTGGCTCTGCTAGAGCAGGAAGTAAGGAATACACTTGAAAATATAGGAACAGGAAGGGAGACTTCCAAGAGGCTAGTGATAGAACAGATATTAAAACCAAAGACTGACAAGTGTGAGCACATGAAACTAAAATAAACTTATGTACAGCAAGGAAACTCTGATTCCAGCTTGCCTTGGCTTCTGAGAAGGATCCATCACTGTATTCGTACATAACTAATTGTCTAATTCTCAAGGAGAGGTAGAAGTGCTGTGTGAGTGTATTTAAGATGCATGGAAATTATCTGTTGTAAGTAGGAGAAAAAACGATGTACATCACCCAAGTTCTGATGAATGTTTTGCCCCAAAAGTCTGTGCCATCTGACTGACATTGTGTGAGTATGTTCCTTCTGTCAGGGTCTATATGGGCATGACAAAGCTAGGGCAGGAAAAGAGGGTGTCTCTGATGTAATGGCTGAGATGATATCTGGTCAAGTCATTGTTGACTTATAGATAGAATTGCTCTTGGGCCAGTTTGACTCATTGACATCAAAGTTTATACTACATGAGGCTTTCTCATCATACCATTGTCTCTCATTTTATCAATTGTGTGTGTGTCCTCTACTATAAGAACATTATGAATTGAAACAAACTATTTATTGAAATATATTCATATATAAGAAAAGAGGATGAGATAAAGAGAAAAAACAGACAACTTAAATGCCATAGAAAACATAAATATTGTCCCTTTTGCTGACAGTACTGAATAGAGGTCACAGACAAGTTGTGAAGAAGTGAATACTGGGGCAGAAGATGCCAGTCTGGGGCATGAGCAAGGCTCCAACATTAAGGAAATGGATAAAGTTGCCCTGCAGTGAGCACCCTGATTGATATTTCATTATCAATATGTTATTGTTTGGAGGAATTTCCCATTCAGACTCCTAAGACAGGTTAGTAAATCTTGCCAATCAGTGAAGCCTTCTGAATGAAAGCAATTTTTCTCCCATCATCTCTCTTAGATTTGATGAAATGAGCAGCAATTTATGTACTTTCTTGAGTTCTCATCCTGTAAGGCAGCTCTTTTCAATCATCAAACATCTCTACATAGGAGCCTGGTATATGAATCCATTGAATCTGATGACCAGATATAGACACAGCAGCTTCCTTGTGAATAAAAATATTACATATCACTTGCTTCATTTGGGTTGTGAAGAAATCTAATGATGCCATGGCATGTTTTGAGCTCATCTAAATCATCAGTTGATCTTTCGACTAATGTGCCACATACTGTGCTTCATACTAGAGATCCAGCAAGAATGCGGAAGTTATTCATCTGGGTAATTTTCATAAGAAGATAGAGTTAAGACTTATGTAGAATCTTGGATGTGGCTTGAGTGGATAGCTGGTGAAGAAGAGTCAGACGATGGGATCTGTATGAGCAAGAATTGGGTATGCAGAAATCTAAAAAAAAAAAGGTTAAAGTCAAGAAGCAGTATATTTTCTTCAAGGACAGAGAGAATGTCAACTTGCCTGGAAATGCTTATTCCACGAATATTATGGTTTTTTATTTACTACGAAAAGAGATGAGGGTTATGGCTTTTATTCCTCATGAAAATAAGAACAAATTTAACTTTTAACCAAAAAAAGTATTTAACACTAGAGCAGCCTGCAACTTTGCATGGCTGAAATTGTTTCTTCAGCTCCTTCTGCAAGGGCAAAAATTGACACCCAGTATAATATGTATTTCATAACTATAATGAAATGCCCCAAGCTATTTATGGAGACAAGAATGTTTATCTTAGCTCTGGTGGTTCAGGGCCTAAAATCAGTATCAAGGTGTTTCTGGATAAAGAATTCATTTGTGCATCATGTTGACCGCTTCATATCAGGATCAGATGGGAGGGTGGGCAGAATACTTGCTGAAAAGAGGCAGGATAAAGAACAGGATCCAGGAGTGAACTCACACTAATTGCTACCTATATTTTTTAAAGTCTTGCTGCCTCTTACAACCACAAAATTGTTCAAGGAGTGGACCATTGCAGAGCAAGTCACCTACAAATCCTAGCAAAAAGTTTTCTTAACATGGGAAAACAGGGCAAAACATTTACAAGATCCAGACCAAAAAGAATGGGTCCTTAGAATATTTTTTCCTTCATCCCTGGGTCTTCAAGACCTGATACTTTGGAATTTTTTAATAATTAATGAACATGAATTGGACATTTTCATAACATTTTCTAGAAGACAGGAATGTGTAAATTTCACTGGCTTGCTGAAGAATGAATGAAAAGAAGATTTTTTTCAAAGAATCTATTTTTTTCTGATTCAAAGCTCCCTTTGATAAAATTAAATAATAATTGACATTGCAAATATTTCATGAAGATAGTGAAGGTGGTTTGGAAAATGATTAACAATGTTTTGCCCTTTGTTTTGTTTTCATTATGTCTTCTTGGGGTGCAATACCCAACATTGTTTGCCACTCTAGACTATTGTGTCAGAATAAATCATAAATCAGACAGACTTCCTTTGAATTCTAAGTTCTCAGGTAGAAAATAATATTGTTTTTATTTATAATCACCCATAATAATCATGGTAGTCACATATAATACATATAGATGGTTGAAACAGATATATGGCTATATGTGGGGAGCCAACAGAAAGCGGCTATCATCCTTGCAGCCATCTTGAGCCATATACCCTGACAAGAGACTTGATTACAATAACATACAACAGCTGAGCACACTCTGATAACATCTTGTTTTAGATACCTAGGATTTTCCCTTGGGTGTGTGAGACTTAAAGGTGTGTGAATTAAAGGTGTGACTTAGAAGTGAAACATATAAAAGACAAGAGGCAGACAGAAGAAATTATTAGGTAGAAGACACTTGGACTAGAGAACTCAGAAGAAGAAGTAGTAGGCATTAGATACTCGAGACTTGGAAAGAGAACTAGGAATTAAGCATTAGGTATTAGGCACTTAGCACCTGGAGAAAGAACTTGGAGGCACTAGGGACTAGGAACTAGGGACTAGGAACTCAAGACTTGGGACTTGGACTAGGAAGAGAGACTGAAGAATAAATGGGATTGAATCACACTCTCTCTGGTCTCCATTCCTTGCATTCGTCCTCACTCTCTCTCTTGCTGAACCCCGTGCAGACTGGAGCAGCTTGGGGCAGTGTGGGCTCTAACAGTTTAGCCCCCAAGGCTTTTGGCAGTGCGGGTTCCAACACTGACAGAGCGATCCTCGACATTTTGGCCTCCAACGTAGGGTAGAGTGGCTCGGGACACAACAGCTATAGATTTGTGGAAAATCATGAAGAACAAATTTTGATCCATGAAGCCTGTAATGACTAACAAACTACAACTTCATCTGAAACCTGTTTGTATTCTGTGTGCCATAGGATTCTTTGTTTTTTTTAACTGGCTCACAAATCAAAAGAATTCAGATGATTAAAAAGCAGGAAAACTGAATGACCTAATGCATCCAAATTGGAGCACTGGTCAATGAAACCATCTCTGGGCAATGTGATGGCACAAAAATAAACCAGGAAAAAACAGGTCCAGGGGAAAAAATAACTGGAGTTCATCCCCTTTCCTCAGCTCTTACTCAATAGAAAAGCAACACCAGATGCATGTGTCAGTACAAAAGCACAGCACAGATACACATCAGGCTCACTTGGTTTTAAAAATCAGCACAGTCTAGCCGATACAGAGTGTGCTGAACATGCATTGCTGCAGGGCATGTTAGTCAGTCCAATACTTTGGAAATCATTCTGGCAATATTATCAAGAAACTTAAAACTCCTTTGATCCATTAATTCTACTTCTGGCAAGTTATCCTGAAGTATTAGCTCACAGTTCACATAAAAGCTCATGAGTGTCAATGTGGATCAAAGATTGACTACAATAAGAAAATGCAGAAAAAAAGGAGATGGTTAGTAATGCTATTGGGATAATATACAACACTTAAAATTATGCTTGCCTAAAATGAGTATCGAACCCTTCAAATGTAAGAAAAATAAAATATCTATTTGAGAAGCTTATGGATATTCTGAAAACATTTTATGTGTTCATTGACACATAGAGGTACTGTAGTCTAAGAAACGGACAGTTGCATTAACAGTAAATAAGCAGCCTTTGTTATGTGAGAATTTTTATCCTCAGATTTAAGAACTGTGGCTGGAAATGAGCAAAAACAAACAAAGTAGCTGAAAAACAAAATCTGTGCTAAATGTGCAGTTTATTTTTCCATGTTATAAATTTTTTAACAATATAGTATACAAACTAATAAAAGGCATTTCTATTGTGTTATGTATTAATGTAACACAGGAATGAAGCACTGTGTTCTGAATGATATATGCAGCCTTTAGACAAATGCTAAATTGTTTTATATAAATATCTCCAGTATGTGCATATTGTAGTATTTGCAGGAAGGTCCCGAGATCAGTCCCCACAAAAAAAAGGGGGAAGGGGAGACTTGTACTCAAATATTTGAATTGATTGTAGAATGCTGTGTCCTACTGTTAAAATCCATGGCTCTAGAATAGTAAGTACTTATGAGTTACTTTGTATCTTAAGCATGGCTATGAGGAAGAATTTTGATTTGGAGGATAGATACAGTTTGGAAGTGTGCATTAAGTTTACATTATGTGTGTGTTTGTGTGTGTGGGAGGGGTATATGTGTGTTCATGTGTCTCTGTGTGTCTATGTGTGTGTGTTTGTGTTTGTGTCTGTATGTATGTACCTCTCTCTCTCTCTCTCTCTCTCTCTCTCTCTCTCTCTCTCTCTCTCTCTCTCTCTGTGTGTGTGTGTGTGTGTGTGTGTTAAGTGAACATCTCTGCAAGGTAGGCTTATATTATTTAAAACTATAAGAACCCACATTACTTCAAGCAGTGTCTGAAAGTGTAAAAAAAATTCCCCAAATATGTATGGAACCAAAATGAATAAATAAATGTGTTACTTAATTATTTCTGAAGGAGTTTAACTTTTGGAAATCTTAGGGTATCATGCTTATTTTGACTTTTTACTAATACAAATTTAAGAATTAATGGAATTGTGTATCTTTTATTCATGGTATAGACACTGGTGAGTTTCCCATACCTGTGTAAATAACTTCTAACCCATGCTCCTATAAGAAACCCTAATTATGCTCATTGAGACACCAAAACAATCAAAAACTGTAAAAGAAAAGAAAAAGATATTAAAGTGAAGGGAAACTTTTATGAAGTAGAAGACAATGAATAGGAGCTGTATTACAAGAGGAAGTAATGGTAACACATTTGGTAACAAGATGGATAAAGAAGATTGGTATGTCTAATACATCAATATTTTCTTTTAATTTCTTTTCTAGTCTGAAAATGTGACGTGTCTAGAAGAGCAAGCCACCAAGTAATATGCCATATACAAGGAGACTGACTTCCCATCATCTGGAGGACTTTAGGACCAGCCATGACTTTTGCTTTCCTTGTTCTGCTTGAGTATATGTGTATGTGAAAAGGGGGCACATTCACAAGCTGGCTATAAATAATTTTGTTTGTATAAAGATAACATACAGCAAACATTTTAAAAATGTATTTGTAAATCAAACTTCAGGAGTGTTAAATTATTTGATTAACAGTTTTCTCTCATTTTATTGCTTTAAACTTAAGGTTAGAAGCACATTAAAGTATAGCACAGTTTTATTTTCTTATTGGTATGCATATGCATGTTCACAACCACATTACTGCTAACAAGTGTGTCTAGCTTCAGTTTTGTAATTGTTACTTTGCATACTAAACTTAGTATTAATACAGATTAATACATTTTTATTTTTAAAGACAACTTCTAACATATTTTGACTTTTTATTTACATTTAAAATGTTTTTTGACCATAAATGTTACCTTACTCCATCATCCCATTCTTCTAAATATTTTCTCACATTTCTTTATACTACTTCTTATCAAATTCTTTTACTATCTAGTTATATCAATATCTAGCAGAATAAATCAATTGAAGAAAATACTAACAAATTCAAAAGTAAATATGAAAAAAAAATTCCAAGCAAACCACTGAGGTAGTAAATAGACCAAATAAGATATTTTTACAAAGAGGTAAAGGCTGAAAAATAAGGAGGTGAGGACTACACCCAATAATCAGACACCAAAACTTTAGTAGGTAAAAGGAAATAAAGGAAAAAATCTAAAAATATTAAAATGCAGAAATCTGCAAGATGAACACAGAAACATAGAGAAGATGAGTGGCGAAACTAACAAGCACTTACAAAAATAAAACCTAATGGAACTTCAGTAATCCAACAAAGCTTTCCAAGTGGAAGGGAGAATAGGGACCTCCGTGGAACATCTGCCATATGAGCTAACTCTTGCATAAGATCCTAGAACAGATAAGGATATTATAGCAAAACTAGGGATGTAAATTAAAGTATGAAATTCATTATGAACATGTCTCAAAGTGGTTCATCAGTTAGCCAGTGATTAATATAGTCATATTAATATAGGAACTCAATGAAGTTTTAAGCACTTCATACTATATTACCTTTTTTCTGCAAATCTAAATTTACTCTAAACTTGAAATTTTAGTTAAATATTATTGTATTTCCTCTGCTTTTAGGATGTGATTATAGAAAACCGAAAGACACCCCCCTCAATATTCTTGGTTAATCATTTCTAATCAGCTCAGTGTCTGAATAAAAGCATCACAGATGCTGGTGCCCCTGAAAAACTAAATTATCATGCTTTTTCACTTCTCCAACTTAAGATTGCTCTCTCCAGTTCATGTGAGTCAACCCAGTTGCTTTACAGTCTTTACAGTGCTAATTGTTTTCTCCCAGGTCTCTCTCTATGTCGGTGGGTATCTGTCTGTGTCTGTGTCTGTGTCTGTGTCTGTGTCTGTGTCTGTGTCT
>JANHMN010000003.1:71266390-71296361 GCA_030674055.1 Rhabdomys pumilio | reverse complement strand
CTCTCTCTCTCTCTCTCTCTCTCTCTCTCTCTCTCTCTCTCTCTCGCTTTTTCTGGGTTTCCAGGCTTTTAACCAGAAGAGCTACTATTTTTCTGGGGTCTCCAGCCTGTAAATCCTGTCAGTCAGTCTAATAAATATCTTCTTGTAATTATACATCTTCTTTTGGTTCTATGTCTCTGGAAACCATTGATTAATACATTATTATTTTCTAAGCTTTCTCTATTCCTTCCTCTCTCTTACCTTTCTTCTGCCCATAATTTGTACACAGTGCCACAAATGCATGTACATAATATTTTATATATATAGTATTTTATCCATTTTTTATTTACAACCACATTCTCTGAAGAAATAGCTTATTGCAGCAGTCCTTGCAATTGGTATTTGGATAGTTTTGAGTCCAATCATTTGAAATGTGGTACTATGTCATGCAATAGTTCTGCAAACACGTTATTTTATATTATTATCAGTATAGTTTTTGAAGATTCTTAGAAGTGAGAATTATTGAGTCCTGCTGTTTTCAATTGTTTTCTACACACATAAAAAAAAATTACTTTAATGAATGATCACCACTTGGTTTTATCACGGCACTTTAACCCTTTAAATTAAACTTTGAATCTGAAACACGAAGATTTTTTGTTGTTTACATTAATGAATCCATGTATAATATAAGAGTTCTAAAGCAGGAATGATAAGACACTAACATGATGGAATGAAATGGCATGTAATGCAAGGTGAATTTGAGAAAGCAATGCTATTGAAACCCTAGCTTGACTAAAGAAGCTAGAGCTGGCCTCTTGAAAGAAAAACCACTGCATAAGGAAATAAAAAAAAATATAGTTGGAAAGAGTTGAAAATAATCACCAGAACAAATAAAAAGCTTCATCTTCTGCTTCTAATTAGGTGTGGGTTCAAAATAGCTCTGCTTGTTTTTAGCTAGAATAACTAAAATATAATTGGATTTTAGATATCCAATATTCTATGTTAATTTATTTAACAAGAAGATGATTAGCCTAGGGAATGCACAAATGAGTGCTATATACTCTGGATGTCCCGATAACTAACTTAAGGCTTCAGGGACAGAATATGAAGAACATGTGTTTTTGAAAAGCAAAAAGATTTGGATTCTGTGTTAGTTTCCCATAACTGTGACAAACTACCTGGCCACAATAGCCTTATATAAAGAAAATATTGAGAGTGGATCATAGTTTTAGAGGTTTCAGTCTGTGGTCTTTGATCTGTTCCTTTGAGCCTGTGGTGACATAGTACATCATGGGCAGGAAAGAAAACTTGGCAACAGAGCCTGTCAACCTCATAGCAGCTTAGAAGTAAAACACAGGAGAGGAAAAGTCCTAAAACCTCCTTCAAGGACATGTCTCTAATAACCTAACTTTCTTTTACTAGACCTCTGCTCTTAAACATTTCATATTTCTCAATAGCACCTCAGGTCTGTCAACAAATGATTTATATACTTGCTTTGTGAGACTTCTCCAAACCATAACCAAGACTTGAGAGTTGAAACATAGACTGTTTTATCCTTGATGGGCTTTTTTTTGTGTTGTATCTTTGTGAAGTATTCATGGAAAGTAATATACTCCAGGTATATTTCATCAATAGTATTCAGGTGAGTTATTGATTTAAGGCTATACTAAAAGATTATTTAAGTCTACATTGAGATAATTTCATGAATCCTATGTAAAAAACTCAGTTAAGATTCAAAGGAAGAATAAAAGTCTTACTGAGTTAAAGTTTAAAACTGCTGTATTATGGGGTACCCTAAGTAACCCTGAATAGCCTGTTATCCCCTCTAGACCTATATTTTCCTGTCATCTCTCCATCCACCATCATCAGACCTGTATATCTGGAAACAAACAGATGAGATTCCCTTTCTCTACTCATTTTCCCTGCTTGCTGAGTCCTCTGGGTCACTCCAAGCTGCCCTCTCAGGTAGATCACAATCAACAAAAGCCAGGGCAATATGACACCTTCACAGCATAGCTACCCTACTATAGCAACACCTCGATATCAATCCTAACATAATTAAAGCACAAGAAAATGGCCTTAAATTCAATGTTACAAAGGTGATAGAGGCCTTTAAAGGGAAAATGAATAAATCTCTTAAAGAAATGCAGGAAAATACAATTAAAGAGGTGAAGGAAATAAATACAAGTGTGCAACATCTGAAAATGGGAATAGAAGCTAATTTAAAAAAAAGACACAAACTGAGGGAATCCTGGAGATGGAAAACTTAGGGAAGAGAACAGGAACAACAGATGCAAACATCACCAACAGAAGACAGGAGATGAATAAGAGAATCTCAGGCTTAAAGGACACATTAGAATAAATTGCTACATCCATTAAAGAAAATGTTAAATTTAAAAATTTTCTAACACAAATGTCCAGGTAATCTGGGATACCATGGAAAGACCTAACACAAGAATAATAGGAATAGAAGAAAATGAAGACTCCCAGCTCAAATGCCTAGAAAATATTTTCAGCAAATATTTTCCCAGAAAGTATTTTTCACAGAAAAAAAAAATCACAGAAGAAAATTTTCCGAACCTCAAAAAAGAGATGCCTATAAACATACAAGAAACCTACAGAACATCAATTATACTGGACTAGAATATAAATTCTTCCCACCAAATAATAATCAAAATGCAAAATCTACAGAACAAAGGAAGATTATTAAAAGTGCTGAGCGATAAAGACAAGGCAGCATACAAAGGTAGATCTGTCAGAATTACACCTGATGTTTCAACAGAGACTATAAAATCTAAAAGGTCCAGGACAGATATCTTTCAACACTTAAGCAAACCACAAATGCCAATCTAGACTACTGTATCCAGCAAAAGTCTCAATAACCATAGATGGAGAACATACGATATTTATTTAAAACACACACACACACACACACACACACACACACACACACTCACACAAACTATCCACAAACCTAGGTCTATAGAAAATTCTGAAATAAACTCCAACCCAAGGAGGATAACTACATCCAAGAAAATGAAGGGAATAAGTAATTTCATACCATCAAAAACAAAGGACACACACACACACACACTAAACACACACACTAACACCACCAACATCAATATAAAAAGAATTAGCAATCATGAGTCACTAATATCTCTTAACATCAATACACTTAATAACTCAATAAAAAGATATAGGCTAACAGGAAGGATGGTAAAACAGGATTCCACATTCTGCTGCACACAAGAAACACACCTCAGCAATAAAGATATACATAGCTCAGAGTAAAAGATTAGAAAAAAACCTGAAAACAAAATGGGCCCAAGAAGCAAGCTGGAGTAGCCATACATTTTTTTAATTTTTTAATGGTTGTTTTATTTATTTACATTTCAAATGTTATCCTTCTTCCTAGTTTTCCTTCGAAAAACCCCCTATCCAACCCCTTCTACCCCCTGCTTGTATGAGGGTGCTCCCCCACCAACCCACCTACCCACTCCTACCACACTAATATCAAATGAAATAGTCTTTCAATCAAAATTAATAAAAAAAAAAAAACAGAGAAAGATACATCATACTCATTGAAGGGAAAATCTACCAAGATGACATCTCAATTCTGAACATCTATGCCCCAAACACAAAGGAACCCACATTTGTAAAAGAAACACTGCTAAAGGTCAAATCTCATATCAAACCCCATACACTAATAGTGGAAGACTTCAACACCCCACTAGCATAAATTGACAGATCATTCAAACATTAAACAGAGAAACAACGAAACTAACAGACATTATGAATTAAACACACCTAACAAACATCTGTAAAATATTTCACTTAAACACCAAAGAATACTCCTTCTTCTCAGCACCTCATGGATCCTTCTCCAAAATTGGCCATATAGTTGATCACAAAGAAAGCCTCAAGATATATAAGAAAATTGAAATAATGCCTTGTATCTTTTCAGACTACCATAGATTAAAGCTGGGCTTCAACAACAACAGCAGCACAATAGAAATTGAATAACTCTCAACTCAAAGATTTCTGGGTCAGGGAAGGAATAAAGAAAGAAACTAAAGACTTTCTAGAATTTAATGAAAATAAAGACACAACATATCCAAATTTATGGGGCACAATGAAAGCATTGCTAAGAAGAAAGTTCATAGCACTAACTGCTTCTATAAAGAAAGTAGAAAGTTCCCATACCAGCAATTTAAAAGTACACATGAAAGCTCTAGAAAAAAGAAGTAAGCACATCAAAGAAGAGTAAAAAGCAAGAAATAATCAAAACCAGAGCTAAAATCAATCTGTGAGAAAACAAGAAAGCAATATAAAAAAATCAACAAAACCAAGAGCTGGTTCTTTGAGAAAATAAACATGAATGAGAACTTCTTAGCCAGACTAACCAAAAGACAGGCAAACAGTATCAATAGACAAAATTTGAAATGAAAAGAGAGACATAAAAACAGACACTGAGGAATTTAGAAGAATCATTAGGTCTTACTTCAAAAGCCTGTACTTCACAAAATAGAAGGGTTTTTTGTTTTTGTTTTTGGTTTTTTTTTTTAAAAAGGATGATCCTCTAGAAAGACACCACTTTCTAAAGTTAAATCAAGATCAGGTAAACTATTTTCACAGCCCTGTAACCCTAAAGGAAACAGAAACAGTCATCAAAATTCCCCGCCCCCCAAAAAAAGCTCTGGGCCAGATGGTTTTGGTGCAGAATTCTACCAGAATTTTCAAGAAGAGCTAATATCAATACTCCGCAAACTATTCTGCAAAGTAGAAACAGAAGGAACAACAGTGATGTTGATGCCTAAACCCAACAAAAACTCAACAAAGAACAAGATCTGCAGATCGTTTTCTCTTATGAATATTGATGCAAAAATACTCAATAAATATTCACAAACCAAATCCAGGAACACATCTAAAACATCATCCACCATGATCAAATAGTCTTCATCCCAGAGATGCAGGGATGGTTCAATATATGAAAATTCATTGACATAATCCACTGTATAAACAAACTGAAAGAAAGCAAATGAAAAAAAAACACATGATACTCTCATTAGATGCTGAAAAAGCCTTGAAAAAGTCCAAAACCCCTTCATGTTAAAATTATACAAGAAAAATACCTAAACATAATCAAAGCAATGTATAGTAAGCCAATAGACACCATCAGACTAAATGGGGAGGAAATTGAAGCAATTCTACTAAAATCAGGAACAAGACAGGGCTGCCCACTAATCTCACCATCTATTCAATATTGTACTTGAAGTTCTAGCCAGAGTAATAAGACAACAAAAAGAGATCAACGGGGTACAAATTGAAAAGGAAGAAGTCAAAGTATCACTATTTATGGATGGTATGATAGTATATATAACTGACCAGAGAACTCTATAATTCTACCAGAGAACTCCTATAGCTGGAAAACACATTCAACAAAATGGCAAAATACAAAATTAACTCAAAGAAATCAGTAGCCCTTCTATATACAAATGACAAGTTCCCAAGAAGAAATAACATAAACAATACCATTTATAATAGACTGAAAATATAAATTATCTTGGCATAACTCTAAGCAAATGAAAGATCTGTATCATCACAAAAACTTCAAATCCCTAAAGAAAAAATTGAAAAAGATATCAGAATGTGAAGTTTCTTCCATGTCTATGAATA
The DNA here is from genome assembly GCA_030674055.1 of Rhabdomys pumilio. Lineage (NCBI taxonomy): Eukaryota > Metazoa > Chordata > Mammalia > Rodentia > Muridae > Rhabdomys > Rhabdomys pumilio. Next base: position 71,290,703 of record JANHMN010000003.1, on the reverse strand, counting down.
GGTGGAATTAACAGTGAAAATGGACATCTTACTAAAAGCAATCTACAGATTACATGCAATCTTCATTAAAGTTACAACAGATTTTTTATAGATCTTGAAAGAGCAATTCTTAGTTTCATATGATAAAACAAAACATTTAGGACAGACAAAACAATCCTGAACAATAAAAGAAATTCTGAGGAATCAATACCCCTGACCTGAAACTGTACTACAGAGTAATAGTGATAAAAACTTCATGGCATTTGTAGAGAAACTGATGTGTTGATCAATAGAATTGAATCAAAGATCCAGAAATAAACCCACACACCTACGGATACTTGATTTTTTTGACAAAGAAGCCAAAAGCATAGAGTGGAAAAAAGAAAGCATCTTCAACAAATGGTGCTGGTCTAACCTGTAGAAAAAATGAAAATAGATCTACATCACCCTGCATAAAACTCAAGTACAAGTGGACCAAGCACCTCAACATAAAACCAGATAGACTAAATCTCATAGACTAGAAAGTGGGAAAGAATCTTGTACACATTGATACAGGAGACAATGTTCTGAACAGAACACCAATGGCTCAGGCTCTAAGATGAACAACTGATAAATGAGACCTCATGAAACTGCAAAGCTTCTGTAAGGCAAAGAGAACATTCAATTGGACAAATCATCAGCTCACAAATTTGGGTAAGATCTTCACCAACCCTACATCTGACAGAGGGGCTAATATCCAAAGTGTAAACAGAACTCAAGAAATTAGACATCAACAACCCAAATAACCCAGTTAAAAGTGTGGTACAAAGATAAACAGAGAACTCTCAACAGAAGAAACTTGAGCAGTTGAGAAGCACCCAGAGAAACATTCATAGTCCTTAGTCATCAGAGAAATGCAAATCAAAACAGTTCTGAGGTTGTACATTATTACACTATTCAGAATGGCTAAGATCAAAAACCTAAGTGATAGCACATGCTGGCAGAAAAATATACTCAGATATGTAGCCTCTTTCAAGAGATTTTTAAGTAAAGAAAAAAGAAAAACGAAAAGGTTATGTTCTTCTGAGGTAAAACTTGGGAAAGTAAACAGGCAGAGCAGAAGTATGGGAGAGGTTCTATCTGAGGTTGCAATGAAGGGTAGGTGGCTATGTTATGAAAAGAAATATTATATATATTATATTATATTATATCATATCATATCATATCATATCATATCATATCATATCGTATTATATCGTATTATATCGTATTATATTGTATTATATCATATCATATCATATCATATCATATCATATCATATTATATTATAAAAGGAATGATTATCCTTCCCATCTTCTCAATGTGTTCAAGTGAATCAGACTCTGGGATGCAGTCTACTGGCCTGCCAGGTGACGGACAGTTAAGAAATCATGCCCCCTCCCTCAATCACTTCTTAAGGGGAGAGAAGGTAGTATACAATGGTCTAATCTCTGACTCATCTAGGGCTAGAGGTAAATAGCATTATTTTGACTCTGAGGAAGTAGCTTTCTTATTAAGGGCCTTTTAAACGTTTAGGTATCCCTTTCTTTTTTCTCCACACTTTTATGTGGTCATGAATGATATTTACCTTTATAGACTTATCTAGGAAACAGGAGGCAGAGTTAAGGCAGACAATGAATATCCATTGTCAATGGTCCCTAAAGCTACTAAATCTTGTATAGGTACCTAGTCTCATGCTTGCTAGACCTTCTCCGCTGAAACACACTCCTACCCCCTTTCATAACATTTTATTTTGAGATAAGCTCTCACTAGTTGCTCAAATTGGTCTTAAACTCATTCTGTACTTTCAGATGGTTTTAAATCACTGTATGTCTGAAGCATGCCCTGAACCTATGATCCTCCTATGTCAGACTGCCTAGTATCCTGAGTATCACGTCTTGGTCACCAGGATCAGAACTTCTGTGCTTTCCTGGTTAACTGAAAAATCCTTAAGTACTAACTTTTCACATGTATAAAAGAAAGTGATTTAATATGCGTTATGTTTTCATAAGCGTTGTAAACAATAATGATTACTTAAGCATGTCTACTGATACGATTAAACACTGTGACCAAAAGTAACTTGGAGAGGAAAGGGTTTTTTTTTTTTTTTTTTGGTTTATACTTCCATAGGGCAGAAACTGAAATGTGTCAGGAACCTGGAAGTAGGGACTGATGCCAAGGTCATGGAGGAGTGCTGCTTGCTGGTTTTCTTCTGTGGCTTGCCCAACCAGCTTTCTATTAAACTATGGAAAGACCACACACACAATGGACTCAGCCATCCCATATCAAACATTAATTAAGAAACTACCCTCTAGTCTGATGTTATGGAAGCATTGCCTCAATTGAGGCTTCCTTTCCTCAGATAACTCTAGCTTCTGTCAAGTTGAAATAAAATTAGCCAGGACACATAAAAAGATCTGATGTTGGTGGCCCAGAACTGATGATAGTCAAGATACTAAGGAGTCTAATGCAGGAGAATCACAGGTTCAGGGCATGCCTCAGTCTTATAGTGATTTAAAACTGTCTGAAGGTACAGAATCCATTGAAGATCAACTCCTATACACAGGGAAAAATGAACCATAAATGTATGCTAAATTGGATCATTTAAACTGTAAACTACGCTGGCATGTTATGCATCAACTTCAAATATTTCTTAACAATTTCAATAAATTCATTCTAGTATATTCTATAGTATCTGCCTGAGATCAAGGATTTAATATCATAGGATACATGTGGAATAAAAGGATCAAAATTGTGATTCAAGTCAACATAATCTCAGTTCCTTTTGTTTTGAGCACAGATAAAATACACTCACCTCGTAAGAATTCTTAATACAATACAAACTTGGTATCATCTTTCTGCTGTATTTTAAATATCTTAGTGTTCTGAGCAAACATATCTACTTCATATCCTATACTTTCTGTTTCTTCCTCTCTCATATGCCTTCCTTCCCACTCCAAGCACTGTTTTCTCCTATGTGTATGTATTTCTCTGTTTGTTTTGCTATTTATTTGTAGATTGCATGTAAAACCGGCATTGTCTGTGGCTAGATTATTTCAGTCAGCATAAATACATTCATAAAATGGATTAAAAATAAGAATTTACTGTTACATTTTGCATATTCCTAATCTCTTTATGGTCAAATACACATGTCCCTTTTAATTTATGTCCATGTATTTATTAGTACAAATGGAAAAATAAACCTATACATATCTTCATAATTTATAGAGAGTAATACCATGGAGGTAATCAAGATTTTATCTTCTCCTGTACATTCCTATGATTTCTATTGGCCATTGGGTACATTTTTGTTATAATTTTGTATGTATTAACCTTAAAGCTACAAACTATAAAATCTTTATAAAAGATGGGTATCATCATTAATTGATAGGGAATGTCTGGTGAGTCACATCCTTTTATGTTTCTCAGTCTGGTGTCACAAATATTCTATATGGCTCATGGAAGGCAAGGGAAATGTGTTTGTTACATTGTATGGCAGTTATCTTGGTGTCTATTCATCCTATACTTTGTGACGTCAAAACTATTTGTTCTTCTTGTTTTTGAAATCCAATTATGTAAAAATGAGTAGACATCTAAAACATGGAAAACTATACAACATTGGAAATTGCAAACAGCCTCTTCTTTCTTTTTGCCAACATTTCGCAGCTTTGAGCCAAACTTGGCATATATTTTATTTAGTTTGTTACTGAATAAATCTCTTTTAAAGAAAATATTTTTTTAAACTTTGTATCTTTGTCTTTATGAGTGCATGCAGCACACTAGAGGGACTCAGGACCCCTGGTGCTGGATTTACAGGCAATTGTGAGCAACTGGGAACTGAAGTTGGTCCCCTGTGGGGTGTGGGGGGACAGTGAATGCTTGTAACCTCTGAGACATACATATCTATAGTCTCTCAATAAATGTTGAGCTACCAATTTCAAGACCCTTTATCATGTGAATCTGGGTTAAACTGGATAAGGATTCTGTACTTCATTATTATGGTATGCTTATATATTTGGAAGGAAGACCAAACAAGGAAAGGAAAGGAAGAGGGATGAAGATAGGGAATACAGGAAGGGACAGCTAAAACTAAGGGCCATTTGAGGAGTCATATGGAAACCTAATAAATTAAAAGCCTTCTATAATATATACATCTATGAGAGCAATCTGAATGAAATCACTAAATAATGAAGGGCACAGAGTCCCAGTTGGACATCTCTTGTTACCAAATGAAGCTTTCACTATCAGGAATGTGTTACATCTAATTGAGGTTTTACCCAAGGAGGTCCCATGGGAAACTTCAAACAATACAAGCTATTGCCAAGGCTATTGGTGGCTCTCCACAAACTGGCAGCAAGGGAATCCTACTGAAGAAACAAACCACTAATAAAAGTAACCCATTCCCAGCAGTAGATGGCCAACACAAAAGTAACTCAATGGCATGTTGTCACGTTATCTATCTCATATTATTAAGTCAGAGAATTTCTTTTTAGCCTTGGAATCCGTGTGTGTGTGTGTGTGTGTGTGTGTGTGTGTGTGTGTGTGTGTGTGTTATGGCTTCTGTTTTTTAATTTCAATGGTATTTCCATGTATGTGAATTTTTGTGTCCCCATGTCTTATGCATGTTTTGTGCATTTTCTTTGGCTCTTTTTCTTGTTAGGATGATTTATCCTATTCTGATTTGTTTGGTTTGCTTTCTCTTTTTGTATTTCTTTCTTTCTTTTTTAACTTTTTTTCTTACTATTACTTAGATGCACGTTCATTTTCTAAGGAGAGAGAGAAAGGACATAGACCTGGAGAGGCAGGGAGATTGGAAAGACCTGAAAGAGTAGGGAGGAAAAATGCAATTAGTGCATACTATATGAAAATAAATAAAATTTCAATAAAAGAAAAAAAAGATAGACAGTCAAAGAAGGTATAAGAGGGATGGGTATATGAATCTTTTTTTGCAGTCCACTCTCCCTACTGAGGAGAAATGAATCCCAGGAATACAACCTATATAGGTTGTTAGAAATTTTAGAAATGTTGTGCATTAAATAATGGCAGTGAATACTCTACAATAAATATTTTTATCAAAGAGTTTGATCTTAGTCAAGACTTCACTTTTAATTTCTTAGGACTGGTTTGTGGCAACCTATGGACCATCAACAATTACTAAAATCTCTTCAAAGTTTATGAGAAGAGTTTGAGTCCTAAAGTTCATGGAGAATGACTAAAATGGTACAGTTGGTCTCTTTCTGTAAGTGTTGAAACATCAATTAATAAGCAAGACAAATAACACTATGTCTTTCCTCCCAATCTGGTCCTCTCTCCTACAGTTTATAGAACACCTTTAGAAGATCTTCCCTCTGTATAAACAACGCCTTCCTTACAAAAGTCAGCATTGCATAAAATGTCAAGGTAGTTGACAATCATCTTTACTACAATCCACAAACCCATAGTATTTTCTTTTCTTGTCTGTAGGAGTGATCGCTGTATTTCTCCTGATTAATGGACGCTGAGCTTGCAGCTATGTTAAAATATGTAACTCCTCGTTTTTCTTCCTTTTCTTGATATAATAAAACACATCAGCAAGCTCTGAAAGTGTACAGACATTTTAGGAATATTTTGTCTCTGTGCAGCCCTCATATGTATATATAGGTACACACGTGTAAAGAAATTTGAACCCATAACAAGCATGCATACCGCAGTGGTTTAGGATGATTTACCATAGAGCATCATTGTAACTGTGGTGATTTGTGTAGAAACACTCTGGTTTGTGCAGAGTAACAAAACTGCTTAATTATGACACTTCTCAGAACATGCCTCTATCAATACATAATACATAACTGCATTCCATGTCTCTATGTGGCTTGTGACTATATTTTAGATACACTATTTATATATATACACACTTGCGTATTTATCCTGAGCTCATCCAATTTTCCTTTTTATCTTAATGTCTTTATTAAAAGTTTTCTGTTATTTTGTTTATGTCTTTACACTCTTTGTGATGAAAAATGAAAGGGGAGAAATGAGAAAATAATTAAACAAAGAAGAAAACCATAAAATGTTTTAATAAATAATCAAAGAGTAAATATGTGTAATACTTCCATGCAAAAATCACTTTGGACATTTGTATAACATAGAAACATTCTCTGTTAAAGTTATATTTGGAGCAAAACTACAGTAAAAACAAAACAAAACAAAGAACAACAAAAGACATCTGGTCATAATCAATCATGCATTCAAAAATAGATATTTAAGGACGATATAAAATAAATGCAGTGCAATGTGTGGATCAACATTAGATAGGAAGCTTCCTGCAGTGCCATTGGTGCTTTCTAAGTGATTAGTAAAGCTAAGACCTGTTTCCAAGCCATTTGATCCATTCTAATAAAGATAGTTCAGTCTCAGCAATAGCAAGGCTATACTTTGCCAAGATATCATAGCTTGTGAGCTTCAATGTTTTTCAGCCTCTATTATGCATGGGAGGGAGCAGGAAGATCATGTGCTCTGACTGTCTTTCACTGTTCTGAAAGCCTAAAAAGGTTTTGATGTTCTAACAGAGGGGTAGAAACCAGGATACAAGCAAGCAAATAAAAGATACTAGATCAAAAAGATCTTTTTAAGGACAGTACATGCACTAGCCCCAGGGTATTTCAAATATTTATAATACTCTACATATTTAATCTCTAACAGTCCTTGAGATGCTGTGTTCAGGACCCAGTGCTAACACACAAGGCTGGGTGCTGACGATATCAAAGTCACTGAAGGAACATAGAAGGAGGGACATGAAGGGAGTGTCTGAAAAGACAAAATAATCAGAACTCTTAAGGCAACTCAGATGATGAGATTCACAAGATGACAGAACATTAGAAATCCCAGTGGTTTGTTTCGCAAACAGAACACTAAGGCAGGGAGAAAACTCCCTGGATGTCTTTATGACAGGGAACTGGATACCTCTGAGGAAAGAACTTCTGTATTTCAAAATGAGATGAACAAATAATAGTTTATCAGAATCATAGGGTGATAACTCAAACGTGATGGCATGATTGTGACAATCTCTACAGAGGCTATATTCCCAGTGTCAGTGAGTGTTTAGTCCCTGTGACAAACATCTGAACAAACAAATGAAGACAAGGAGAAATATATCTTGATTTGCAGTTTTAGGGGTTTCAATATATACTCAAGTGGCTCAGTTTCATGGGCAGAACACAGAGGAGAGGACATGGCAGGGAATGGCTCCTCGGGTAAAAATAGAGAAAGACAGCAAAGATACACCCTTCAAAGGCATGCTGCTCTCCTGCTACCACATCCCTCCCAAAATGATTTATATCCCTCAACTAGGCTCCAACTTTTGCTATACCATTCATCTATGAGTCACTGATGAGATTAATAACCCCATGATCTAAACACTTCCCAATATTGCTACCTCCTAAGAATCAGGCCTTCCAATATGAGCAATTTTCAAGGCACATTTTATATTCAGATCACAATTTAATAGCCCAATGAACACTAGTTTCCTATCTCTAAGTGAAAAAAATATCAGCTGGAACATTTGTATTATGGATTCTTCTCTGAAGTATATTATAAGGAATAAGAGGCCAAAACTCACTGGGGCTGATGATTAGCTTAGTTGGTGAAGTGTTTGATTGTCATGAACAAAGGCCCAGGTTTGATCTCTACCATATAATTAATACAGTGGTCCAGACTTGTGACCCAGGCACTTTGGAGATGGAGACAAAAGGATCGGACATTCAAAGTATCCTTGTCTAGATAGTGATACTAAAACCAGTCTGTGATACATGAGACACTGCCAGAGAGAAGGAAAAAAAGAGAGAGGAAGAGAGAGGTGGGGAGAGAGGGAAAGAGAGAGAGAGAGAAAGAGAGGAGGGAGGGAGGGGAGGCAGGGTGGTGTGTGGAGGAGAGGGATGGAGAGAGAGTGGAATGTAGAAAAGAAGAAAAGAAGAATGAAGAGGAGAGGAGAAGAGGAGATGGGAAGGGAAGAGATTGGAAGAGAAGGGAAGAGAAGAGAAGGAAAACATAAACAGAGATGTGCAAGGAAAAATGGGAAGAAAAGCACACACAATTTCCATTCTAATTGGGAAAAAAGAGGACATGACACAAAAATAAAACAAATAATTTAGGATTGTCCCAAAATATGAATGTCTAATGAGTTATGACAATGTGAAACTGACATCCATTTTTGTTCATCTGTTTCTAGTCTATGGAAGGTATAAGTAACTACTTTATAAAGCCTTATCTAGTTATTAATTGATGAGCCATTTTTAAAGTGCAGCTTATTCCACCAAAGAACATTCTGAACCAGTCCACATTGTGCATAGCATTAACATTATACTGTACATGAAAAACATATTTAAGTTTTAGTTTTCAGTAGTAAAGCTTTTTAAAGAACAATCTAATTGAGCAGATCTCAATCTGTGGGTTACAACCTCCTTGGGGGTCACATATTAGATATTGTACATGTCAGATATTTACAATATGATTCATAACAGTAGTAAAATTACAGTTATGAAGTAATAATGAAATGATTTTTATTATCAGGGGTCACTGAAACATCAAGAAGTGTACTACAGGGTCTCAGCATTAAGAAAGTTGACAATCGGTGGTCTAAAAGGTACAGCTTTCTTCTATAGACATTGGACTTGCCTCCATTTTCCACATTTTCCATGCAAAGAACTCTATGAAAAAACTATGCTTCTGTTTGAAAGTGTGTGTGTGTGTGTGTGTGTGTGTGTGTGTGTGTGTGTGTGTGTATACTGTTACCTATCATAATTTTCTTCTATGTGCTTTCACTCACTCCACTCCTCCTAAATGATAGATCAAGTTTCCTGCCTTCAGTACCTGTGTACCTATCTAGAGGCAAACCTAATACCTGAGCTTAGAAAACACTGTGAAATTTGCCTCTTTCTTTGAAAATCACATTCCAGTTCTTTTCTTATTGCCTGTGCTGGCATTAATATTTTTCAGAAGTATAATACATAGTTGACTTGAACACTGATTCAAGGCAATTAAGATTCCTGTATTCTCACATGTGTTATTGATAAATTTCCCCCCAATTTTTCATGTGTGCAATGCCATTAGTTTTATTTTTGAAGTCAACATTGGTGCCTGTTAATTTTCATCATGCTGCATCTAGCACATGCCTGCAGCTTTTGGAACATTCCTTGTATACCTTTTTGTTCTTCTGCCTAGCTCTGTATCACACATAGATTGATCTGGACATGCATGTTCTCATTTAAGTTAAGAACAAAAGTGTTGATTAGCCTTAGGCCAAAACTATGATTTAAAAATGATGTTCTTTCAAGGTAAAACTTATCCATTACTTATAAGAGCTTGTCACAGGGGAAAAAAGACTTGGATATGAGACCACTTGGGATCAAATAGGAGTAATGGAAAGGAGATTTTTTTCTATAAAGGTCTTTAACATGGACCAAGTAGGGATGCATTGGGGCTTGGATTCTATCACCCATCATTTGCCTGTCAACATATTTATCAAATTATTTATCAATTTATCTCTGGTGGATTGAATGTCCATAGGAATTGGCATTATTCAGAGGTGTGACCTTATTAGATTATCCCTTTATTAGGAGAGGTGGACATTTAGGTCTCCTAGTGCTCAGGCTCCACCCATTAGAGAAGGGAGTCTCCTCCCAGTTGACTGCAGAAGACAGTTTCCTCCTGGTTGCCTTCCGATCAATCTGTAGAACTCTCGGCTCCTCAAGCATTATGTCTGCCTGTCTGCTGCCATGCTCCCCCCTCCCCCATGATAATAATGGACTGAAAACCTAAAACTATAAGCCAGCCCCAATTAAATGTTTAAATGTTGTCCTTTTTCTAAATGTCATTTCTGTATCTTTTTAAATATAGTATATTTTAATGAATATTTAAAATAGAGATCAGATTATAGTTTGTTATGAAACAGTAATTGGCAAGAAAATATGAGTGGTTGTGGTTTTGAAAATTAGTGAAAAACAGAAGTCATTAATGCAAACTTGATCAAATAAACAGAGAAATAATGAAGAAAAAGAGGAGTAGAAGCCATATGGGGAAAGGCTGAAGACAACATACGATAGTCAGGACTAATCTCTAGCACCATACCTCTTGAGAATAGAACACATCCCAGTGCCAATTACCACATCATGATGTGACTGAATAGTTATCTAGCCCTTAGAGGTGAAGAGGCATCAGAATCCGTTGTTGAGATTCATTGGATTCAGATGCCAATAGCTAAACCAGCCACCAAAGAGCTGGGACAAAAACAAGTTTTATAAAGTTATTTAATATCAGAATGTATATTTTCATAAATTTTAACAGGGAAGTTTATTGAATGCTAGTAAAATTTAGGTTTATCACACTTTGGTTGACTTAGATCAGATTAACAAACTAGGAAATTTTATTAATAAGCCAAAAGAGTAAGTATGATATGTTTTGAATTTTTTCTAATAAACTTTGAGATATAAAAAGTCACTTAAATTTCTTTAGTTTCCTACCTGAAAAGTAGGGCTAAAATTATATACTTGCAAAGTTCAGTAAAACCCAAAATTGCAAGTGATAGTCTTCCATTAAATCGTGATAATTCAACTAACCATAACATAAGAAAAATGGGCAAAAATTATGAAAATATAGAAATTAAAAATCATCATCATTAAACTTGGATGAATAGAATAGATTTTAAAAGTAACATAAAAAGACAATTTTCAAAAGCCTTGTAACATCCCAAATTTTACCAGCAACTGATGTCTAAAATAGAGGCTTCTTAGCAGAGACCATTGCTGAAAATCAAACGTAGTCAAAATGCAGAAAACCATCATGTCAGGAACCCAAGGCCAGATGATATACTTACAACACCTTCCTTGCACCTAAGTTCCAGGGAACATCAGAGAAGAGGTGCTTAAAAACTGTTAGAGCCAGAGTAGACTCAAATCTCCAATGAGATTTTATCTCAGAGACGAGAGAGAAGCGGCACACATGGCATCTCAACAATATGACTGCTTAAACAAGATCTTAAGAGCAACAGCAGCAGATGTGTTAACACAGAGAAGAAATCTCACAGGGCCCCACACCTACACCAAGAACTATAGGCAACTAAAGAATGTTCAGAGAGGAAGACATGGTCTACTTCAGGCACAAGCTTTTTAGTTGGTCATCCAACACCAAGTGGTCAGATTTGAAAACTTATTTATACATGCAACACTAAATTGAATCAACAGGTAGTAGTTATCTATCTATATGTTTATTCATAAATGTTACAATAACATTTAAGGGAAATAAATGCTATGATTATGTAAAGGATCAAGAGCAAGCTCATTGGAAATCGACAGAAGGGCAAATAGAGGGAAGAAGGGAAAGAAAGCAACTGTGCATTTTTAAAAAAATTAAAAATTGAAAGCAAGATAAAGGAACCCTTCAAACTGGGGTGTTTGGAAACTGACATTATTAGGAGGTATGGCTTTCTTGTGATAGGTGCAGATTTGTTGGAGGCTGTGGGTCACTGCAAAGGTGGGCTTTGAGGTCTCCTAGTGTTTCAGCTGTGCCCATTATGCAAGAGAGCCTCCTCTTGGCTGCCTGGGGAAGTCAGTCTCCTCCTGGCTCCATTTGGATCAACTCTTGCCTCCTCCAGTACCATGTCTCCCTGCATACTGCCATGCTTCCTGCTATGATTAAAATGTATTAAACCTCTGAAAATGTAAATCAGTCCCATTTAAATGGTCACCTTTATAAGAGTTGCCTTGGTCATGCTGTCTCTTCACAGCAATAAAACCCCAACTAAGATGCATACATGCATAAGTACATGCATGCCTGCATGCATGCACACATGCCCATGATATTTACTGAGACTCATTTTGGAAACACTCTATTTGCTGAACTTATTTTAGTGTTAATTAGTGAACTTTCTGTTCCATTGACACCATGTGATACTCCTAAGATATCTTGCTGCTTGAACTTTCAGCAAAGATATTTAAAGGCCCTACTACTGTTTCTGTCTTTTGTCCTTAAATACTTGTTTAAGATTATAATTTTCTGGGCAGAGTCACAAAGCTGATAAATTAAACTGAGCAGAACTGAAGAGATATTCAAAACAGGATACTTTCTCTAAGAAGAAAGACGGCAAGAGATACACATGGGACTTAGGAGAAAAGGACAACATTAGGCATTCCAAGTCAATTTCCAGGATCTAACTATCTATTCTTTGTCAGGTCAAAGCTTGGCAATGGGGGTGGAGGCATCATCATGCCTCCCTCCAGCTGGATTCCCATGCTGCCATCCTTTTAAGCAAGAGCCACTGAAGAGAAAACCTATTAGCTGGCTTCCCTGGGAGTGCCGAGGCTGCAGCAGCCCTGCTATCCATATTTCCCATTCACTCTGTGCCAGAGCTCAGGGAGGCAGCCAAATGGACCAGCCCACTCCGCTGTACCCACTCATTTGACTTATTAGCAGGATGGTAATTATGCTGTGAAGGAATGAAGGGCAATGAGTGGGAGTTGAAGGAAGTGATTTATTGGCAATGGAATGACAGTCCTGGCACCTCTTTATGAAAGAAGGCGGACAGGAGGAGGAGATGGAAGGTGGACAGTAATCCAGTCAGGGTGAACATCTTATGCACCTTTTTGGAAACTTGCTTACAAAGAATTGCCTCTATAATCAGATCATCCACCCACTCAGCCTTATACAACAGCTTCCCACAGCAGGCCCCAAAGGGGACCCTTTTAATAAAGAATGTGTGCTTGCTTATGGGTGCCTGTTGGAGACAGTTTTAACTGCCTGCTCTTTCTAACTTAACGGTGTCTCATTCAAGAGACAAATATAGTCTGTGCTAAAGTTCGACAAGCTAGAAGGAAGTCTTAACTAGCAGTTAGGTTGAAGTATGCATTCCTCACAGTGTCATATAGAAATGTTTGCTGAGGGTTTGCTGTGTCCAACACTGTGCTGGCTGCTAGGGATATTAGGGAAAATCTGATGGATACTCCCTTGCTTTTCACAAATTTGTTGGAGACGGAAGATGGATGACTGAATTAAGGTATACTCTCAGTAGAGACTGTCACAGTAATTAGCAGTATGGTAGATGAGACAATTCATGAGACACATTGCAGTAGGTGGTGATTTTTGTTAGGAGTCCCTTAGACAAAGATTTGGAGAATAATAAATCCAGATTCTAAGTAAAAACGAGTAGGTGTCCTGAGAGAAACAATAAGACGAAGGGCTAGAAGAAAAGTGAGAAGTCAAAGAGGACTTGGATGGGGCAGGAGGGTCAGGCTGTGACAGAACTCAGGACAGGAGTTTGGTTAATTCAACACCAAGAAAACCACAAGCAACAAATGTTTTGGATCAAGGGGGAAAACATGATCCAGTTTGTTTTAAATCATGCTTTGCCATTAAAATATGCTTCACAGCGTCAAAGAAAAGGAATCATGTGAGAAAAGAGTGTTAAGACCAGTGGGAATTGGAGTATTGAACTAGGTAATAGACAGAAGGCAGGATGGAGTAAATAGATTACAAAGTCCACACAACACTAGCAGAGGAGTTCTTCGATAAAACAGCTACCCTGTGTTCCTCCTTTATACTCGCTGCTTACTAGCCATGTGCTCTGCAGATTCAGTGTTTGCTATCACTGCTAATACACTTCTTGGAAGACTGAGAGCTGTCTGAGATCTATAGACTTCAATGTACGGCATTCTAACTGATAAGAAGTTATCACACTATCTAGAATTCAGAAATTGCATCTAAAGTGCATGCGGTCCCCTTTGAATTACAGTGCTTTTTCACTTGGGGATCACAGATACATATTACCAAGAGTCACCCTGAGTCTTCAACACAGGGCTCTAGTCTTGCTTTCTAAGCTTTTCCTCAGATCTAGCACAGTACCTGACAAATAATAGATACTCAAATATACATGAGGATATCAGAGTGTCTTAATGAATAGATGGAGAACTTCTGAGTGGGAAAGTTGGTAAGACAGGAATCAGTCGATCACAGAGTCAGTCAAGGGATGATCTGAGTCTCAATCGTACTCAACCACACTCTAGTCTATATACTTTAATGTAAAAAGGACTTTAATGTAAAATCTAGAGATTTTTATCAGTGAAATTCCATGTCCCTTATAGGAATAGGGACAATTCCATATAGTAAAGAACAAATGAAATAATGAATTATTAAAAGGACCTAAACCAGCACAAAACAATGAACAACACTTGTGAGCTTATTAATTATAATTTTTTTACTACTCTTTGCTGTGACCATTCCTTTTCTATCTAAATAGTCAGAAGTGTAAGAATGACTTAAATTTCTGAGTCTGCTAAAACATATATGTACTTTTAAAACATGAATCTCAGGCAGTTTCTTTAGAAAAGACTTCCGTTCACTCACCAATCCATGGGAATTAATAAATGCATTTACTAGTTTAACATGTAATTTTGAACGTTAAAAAAAGTATGAATTGATAGATGTTTTAGCCAGGTTCTTGCCACACATGCCATTCATAGCATTGAGGATTTCAATAGACACACATCCATAGGACTGCTTCAGGCCATGGGGTATAGTGTGAAAAAAGGTTAAGGGGATGAAAACAGAATTGTTCAGAATGAACGATGGTAAGTTTTCATTTGCTGACTTTAGTTCACAGTGATAATTACCATACTCACAGTCCGTGGGTGTGCTGGTGGTTTGTTTTGTACTTCCCATTTTGTTCTCAAGGGGTCAAAGATGAGGCTGGTCAAGTGCACCTTCTCTAATTTTGCTCATATGAATATCACCTTCAACTGACTGTAAATCCCCGCAGTAAAAGCCTCAGGTCCTTCTTATATGCTTATTCCTAAATGTGGTTATCACACTTACAATTTTGTTGTCATGCAAGCTGGATTCCTCAGTCAACATACGAACTGTGTTTGGTAGACTTGCAACCCCCATTTATATGGCCACTTACGGTCCAAAGCCCATCCACCCTGTGCTTTTATTTTCACTTATGAAAGGCCTCTTTTGGGCCCAGTTTACCTTCTGTTTTGTGATCTCTTTAATGTACCATGGTACTCCAGAGTAGGAATTCCATGCTTTACTAATTTCCCCCTACATAAAACATAGCCCACAATAAAAGCTACACAATGGTCTTTGACTTTATCAAACAGCTGAAAAGACACTTCGGAAACATAGAGAAAATAATGGATATCTTACACAATGAAACTAAACAATTGAAATTAGTCACTTAATCCAAATGTGTGTGTCTATTCTGTTTGTCATGCAGGGATCCTCTGGACCCTTTTCCTACAAGGTCCTTGTTTCAATCTATTGGACCTTCACCTGACTCTTCTTTATTTTCACACCCTTATCAAAGTAATAAACAGAATTATTCTCTGCGTCCTACTTAGTATCTTAATGGATTCCCTGAAAGCCTTTTCATGTCCAACATAAAAGGTCATATAGCTTTGTCAATACTTTTAAATCAAAGTATTATTTTAACTAAAGGAAATTTGTCTCCTCAGTTGGAATTCAAATATGAGCTGCTAAAGTATTTGTCTGAACTCAGTTGTATGAAGGTCATAGATACTTGCGATGACCTGTATTATATTCCGATCTCCATCTTGCTTGTCTGCACCCTTATGCATTCCACAAATGAATTCTTAGTAGCAAATTCTCACCCACACTTCAATGCTTTTGCTTACTCTTGTCTAAAGCCTGGGAATATTAATATCCACTGTGTATAGGTAAAGCCTACTTAATTGTAAAATGATCTTAGAAGTAATCTCCTTTAAAATAATTTCTATACTACTGGGTAATGCTGCCTTTTTCTCTAGAGAAGCTCAAATAATTCTGTTACACCTGTATGCACTTCTATATTAGGTTTTCTCATTCACATTTCAACAGTCTGATCAGTCTCTGCTCATTTCTCTGTCTTCATCTCCAGATACCATAGATCCTTGAAATCTATTATCTATATGCTAAATGAGTGAGATAATAAATGAGTTAACTAGTAAAAGTGAGCGAATGATGTTACCAATGACAATCCCTTTCACTGTTACTCTCATAACTATACCTGACTTTTCAAAGGACATGAATGATGAGGACCCAAGGAATACAACTTTTTTTTTTTTGTTTTCCTTTTTGCTCTCTTAAAAAAAAAAAAAAACACCACAGCTTTGACAGCAACTGGATATGTTGGTTACAAACACTCTGATGTGTTTTGGCCTTTGAATCCTATACATTATGGCATATGCAAAAAAGTCATAATTTCAAGATGATAATTTGAATGGAAACAGATGGTATTTCAGTAGTGGCACACATAGATTCTTGCATCTTGCAGGTCATGTTCCCCAACCCCTCCTCTTGGGAAATATTACATTTGCCATGTTTCTTTCCCCACTTTCCTCTCCCCTACCCCAGCCATATGTTTCATAATGAGGGCACTTAAAATACCATAGAGTTGGCCTGTCCTCATGATATTTAAAATATGAGATGTGACAATATCTTAAACATGTTTCAAACACATGGCTGCCTAAGAAGAAGGAAAAGCAATGGAGAAAAGTTCACACTGAGTTATTTTGAGGGGAGGTCGCCTAGAAGGGAGGGAATGTCGTGTTAGGGATTTCGGATAACAGAAAACTGGCTGTTCCAGGCATAAAGCAGGAAAGATGGTGTTTGACAAATGTGCAATGGATGTTTCTGGGAAACAGACTATCAGTCGGGAAATATATATTTTAATTTATAAAAGCAAAAAGCCTGGGCCACCCAAAGAGTTTGGCTATCCATTCTGTAGTCTGAAGAGTATGTGAGCGAAAGGTCACCCATCTGCTTCCCTGGGTGTGATTCTCCTTTGCTGGGATCATCTGCTGCAGGGCTAGCCTCAGAGGAAACTTGGCTGGGCTTGCCACTGCTGGCAGCAGGTGAAATACCAAATGAAGACAGGATAAATAATAAATGAGACCATTTTTCATATTTGGATGGAGGAAAATGTTAATAGAGTTAGGAACATTTGGATCCCTCATTCAAACACTGAATGTTGATTATTGCAGAACTGACCACAGACTCCAGAGGCCTTGGTATTTCTCTTCCTGAGGATATAGTGATGAGTAGCCCATATTTGAGTGTCTGTATTCCTTCACTCCTAATATTGGTTCAGTACTTACTGGTACAGCTACTTTGCTATGGCTTTGTTTTTATTTCTTACTTATCTTTGAGATGAATTAAATAGATAGATAGATAGATAGATAGATAGATAGATAGATAGACAGATAGAGATATTAAACATATATATGTATGATCTCTTTCTGTGTTGTCTATTTATGGGGAAATAGCCATATTACAGTTGCATTGAGTGGTCTAAGTCAATCAAGGATACATTCTGCTGTGCAGTGATTATGTGATTATGGGTGCTAAACAAAGATGAACATTCATAGTCTTTCAAGAAAGAACACATAGGCCTTTCATGAGCCATCAAGCTCCAAGGCAACTGCTTTGTGTGCACCCTCAGCTCTGGACCTGATTTTACTCCCTTCTTTCATTTGGCCTACTTTGGTATTTGAGGAAGGGTGGAGAAGCACTGTTTCACAAAGTCAATGGCTCTTAAGCTTCAAGAACATGTGACTGTCACTTTATATTTTCTTGATTCACCATGAGGTAACTATAGCACAAAAAAGGAGTGCTTCTCTTTATTATGAAGGACCAGACATTTTCTTGAAACCAGAATCTTGAAAATGGAATTCAGATTACATACCGAGCCATAGTGACAGGCGTTAGATGTAATGCTATCCAAATTTTTGAGAAACAAGAGAACGGAGCTCCTCTAGGGGCAGTATATGCATTCAGCAAGATATGTTACTGTTACTTGTGATTGCTGATCATAAATCTAGATCCAGAGACGTGACTATGAGCATAGATCTTCTATGATGCAACTGATAGTTCTTCAGTTGAAAATCAGTAGAGAAACAAACAGTGAACCCAACATGGGATCCACCTGAGGAAAGGCTTCCTTTTTCTTTGTAGTTCAAATTCTCTTTACCTCTCATTTGTAATAATGGTGACATCACCAGACATGTGATTCTGGTTTGAAACCCCCTTCTCAGTAACTTTTGGCCTCCCATATAAAACTTCCCCTTGCAGCCCTATAGTTCACAGTTTCTACTTTAATCCCAGCTCTCACTTTCAACTCCAAATTGGCTACTTTCAAATTATGTTTTCAGCTCTTATCTAAACAGATGCTGGAATGAGTTTCCACAGTCAGAACACTCTGCTGTGGCATTTTTATGACCTCAAGTGGCCCCTTTCAGAGGTTCCTCTGTGCCTTGCAAATGGAGTTGAGGCACCTTTGTTCTGAACCAACCACCTCTGTAATGTGTTCTCTCCATATTACTATCAGAGCTGATTGGTTTGTACTTCAGTCCTTGAAAATGCTTGCTTTATTTTGTCACATGTCACTCTTTTCTTTCCACACAGAGTACCCTTTTTTTCCTGACATTAAATAAAGAAAGCCTTCAGCCCACTCCAACCTGGTGTTCTTAGGGTGTTGCAGTGTTATAGAAGTAATCACCATACAGGACCTTAACTGTGAAACATTCAGTCTGGGTTTAGTCTATACAGAAAGAGCATATTATCACTTAGTAGGATTGGTTAGTGGAATGCCTTGAATATAATACATGCCTAATAAGTATATATTGAACAAATGAATAGATTATAATTTCTAAAGAAAAAATATATGAGTCATTCACAGTAACCTTCATTATTATTTACCATTTCACTTTCTGTAATTTCATCCACCAGTTTTTAACAATGTTCCAAGAGTGCTAAATATAGAAAATTCCAGAAAAATCCAGAAACAAATTGTCACAAATATTACCTTCATATTGTTCTATGCACTGTGATAAAACCTCACACAGTCTACATCAATCTGTCCACATGTGGACATTACCTACATCAATACATCCACAAGTGGATGATAGCTTTGCCCAGCATATCTTGGAAATACTACCTACCTAGAAGTCACTTCATTGTCTGCCTGGATTGTCATG
Organism: Rhabdomys pumilio; assembly: GCA_030674055.1. Lineage (NCBI taxonomy): Eukaryota > Metazoa > Chordata > Mammalia > Rodentia > Muridae > Rhabdomys > Rhabdomys pumilio. The sequence goes on along the minus strand of JANHMN010000003.1, from coordinate 71,271,708 downwards.
TATCATGCTACTAGTGTTTAAGAAACCATTCTGTCTGTGACCTAAGCCTACATTATGAGACCTATGGTGCTCATCTCATCACACTTTATCAAATAACAACATTACATTGTATGAGCTCTCATCACTGTGAGAATCCCAAAGGTGAGGAGAGTCAAATAAAATACATTGAATGGAAACTTACACTGACTAAATTTATTATAGGTTTTAATAAATAATGTTATTTTTATTTATTTCTCATTTAACCTAACATAAATAATGCTTACTATAGTTATGTATATATGGAAAACATTGTATACGTGAATGTGCACATATATATACACACACATATATACACACATACACACACCATATATTGAGAGAGAAAGAGAGAGAGAGTGCAAGAGAGAGATATAAGTATATCCGTGACATTAGGCATAAACTGTGGTCTTTGAAGTATTCCAAGTGGGTAAAGGGAGAATACTGGATCAATAATCCATGAAACATCTGTTCATGAACTGTTTGTTTTAAATGCTGCCTAGAAATGAGATTAATTTCTCTGGTTAAATTAACCTGCAGAGCAGAAAGGTAAGTCTCCAAACACAAGAGGGAAAACTGGAATAAACTGAAAAGTTACACATTCTGAAAAAAAAACAAATACTGGTTTCTGGTGAAGATATCCCAACTTACAGTCAGCTTTGAGCCTTGTTTAAATCCTAGGTATCAGTCAAGAACAGTATAGATTTGGATATGACAGCTGCAGAAGCTGGAGCTGGCCTTTCTCTATAGGATGGACCCAGGTCTCATTTCCATGGAGTGTCAGAAGCAACTGTATTACAGAAGTTGACTTGTACAGAGTTCACAGGGTTTTGGGTTGCTGTGTTGCTTTTGTCTGTGTAACTTGTTTGCAGTGTTCAAATGCGCAGAAGAGAAATTGGCCGAAGCATAATTCATAGTAGTAGAGTCTTAAATGTGGTTGAAAATATTGGTAAAATATATACGATTTATACATTTTTCAGGTTAGTTTTTTCACCTAAAGCTCCATATCTACTTATTTGAGATCTCCCAAAGCATTTTGTCATGTTTTTTATACCCCCATGAGCTATGATAGTGTCTCAAACATGTTTTCTTTCATGACCTTAATAGTTTTGAGGATTAATGGTCAAGAATTTTTATACTATGCTTCATTTGGGATTTTCTTCATATTGCTTTTTAGATTCAAGTTATGTCATTGATAAAATAGAACATAGAAATAAAGTATGAGACTCCCCCCTCCCGATGTTATGATATGTTGGGAGCTGACTTTTAGCAGAAAGCAACTAGAAAGCAGCTATCATCTTTGTAGCCATCTGGAGCCATATACCCTGACATGGGACTTGTTTTACAACAGCCTACAACAGCTGAAGCACACTCTGATAAATATCTTGTTTATCCCACATATCTTGTTTTGTTGTTTAGTGCCCCCAGCTGCAAGGTGCACGTGGTATTCATGCCTACAAGGCATGCAGTGCACGTGCTATCCATGTGCTATCCACGCCATATATGCCTGTAAGGTGCACGTGCTATCCAAGCTATACACACCTGTAAGGCTTACATCATATCCACACCTGCAAGGCACGTGGTATCCATAGGCAAAAGCCTATAAATGCCCAATATTTCCCCTCAATAAACGAGATTTGAGACTTAATCAAAACCTCTGTCTTGTCTCCATTCTTTGCGTCTCTTCCCCTTATCCCCCCCCCTCTCTCTCCCTCTCTCTCTCTCTCTCTCTCTCTCTCTCTCTCTCTAGACCCTGACCCAAAGACCAGAGTGGCAATGGTACATGTTATTACTGTGATTTAGATGCCCTACCATAGCAAGAGCACAGGTTATCAGTGTTACTTATCATGCCCTTCGTTTTTTGAACAAATGATAACTCTATGACTTTCCTGGTCCTATGTAGGTAGGGTGCATGTTATCTTTCTGACATCTCTGTCTCATTATATCAATAGCACATGCTTTCTTCATAACAGTCCTGCTGTTAACACACCAAGAGTGCATGCTTTCTCCAGTTTCACTGTTCTATCATGTTAAAGGTGTGTGCCTTTTCTGTGACTATTCCATTATATCAGAAATATGTGGTCATCTCATGATTTATATGTTATTATCATATCAAAGGTACATGTTATCTCCATGACTGACATGTCCCACCATGTCAACTGCCCTGTCTTATCAACCAAGGGTATAGTCCTTTTTAATAATGTTTCTATCCCATTATATCAAGCACACATTTCTCTTCTTTTTTGTTCCATCAGGACAAGGATAAGTGCAATGACTTCCCTTCCCTTAACATTAAATGAACATGTTGTCCCAATGACTTTCCTATCTCTCATCACATCAAGGACACATGCAATCATTATAAATTTATTTTGCATTCACATTACATGTATATGCTATCTCCATGACATTCTCACCCCCATCAGGTCAAGGTTACACAATATTTCCATGACTTCCTTGCTTCTATGATATCTTCTCATTTGTTTATTTGTTCCTTCATAACATGGATATAAGCTGTCTCCAGGATATCACCAGTGATGTCAACTTCATCAGGCTATTTACCAGGAGGTTTGCCATTTTCTCTGCAATGAAGGTTCTACTCTATTCTATTCTACTCTTTCAGACAAAACAGGAATATCTAAAAATAACCAGAATTTCTTTACATAGAAGATTTTTCTCTACTACCATTAATGATATAAACACTTCTATTATATGTGATCCATTCATCGGCATCTGTCTACCCCTCTATGCCCCAGCATTACATATATGTAAATTTTAAAAACCACAATCTTTTACCATTTGTTATCCCAACATTTTACAGGCTTGTTTTGTAAAATTCCAGGTCCCAGTCATAGACCTAGCCATTTCTCCAAGAAGCTCCACATCTTTTATCTGGAGAAAACCATCAGAAACCGTGAGCAATGTGTTTGTCGTTCTTGTTGCTACTTGGTGAAGTCCCCTTAGCATGCAACACTGGCAAGTACAGATTTGTATGCTAACTTGCGCATACACACATATCCATAGATATGTCAAGCTGTAATCATTGCTCATAGTAAGCTAAATATGAGCTCATACTAGTCCTACCATGTCTGATGAAGTGGTCCCATTTACCATTCTTGCTCCTGGTTACTTTCATTTTTCTGTAGCCTATCACACCAGTAGAGAGAAAGCTACTTCCATCACCTGCCATCCACTTAATTATTTAATGCTAGTATTATACGAATTGATTTTAAAATTATTCAACCCTGTTCCCATGGGAAAACTCTTTATCAGTAAGAATACATGGAAATTCAAAGATCTCTTAGCGGCTGGTTTTACAAACTTCTCATGGGACTTAAGTTAATGACTTTCCCCAATCCATTGCAGTGAGGTTCTTCCGTATATAATATAAATAATAAAGTTAGTTTCTCTGTTTTGGGATTATTCCAACCTAATTGATGATTTTCAGAACTTTCTGTTTCTACTTCTCATACACTCTTCACTTTGTGACCCATAACTACTGGTCGCCTTTGTGTTTCCATTGTTTTGTTATTTTGTGGCTTACACAATTGAAGTCATTTACTGTTTCCTTCATTTCATCTTATCTTGACTTAGCTTAAATGTAGAAAGTTCAACCTTGCTTTCCATGTCTTAAGTAGTTTTTGCCTTTTTATTATTGACTAATTATCATACAAGTTATTGTGATTTGATACTAATCTGAACATATCTGGGAAAAGGATACCAACATGGAGGAACTGCTTTCTTGAGGTTAATCAGTAGCCAAGCCTGTGTAACATTTTCTTGACTGCTGATTGATTGGGGAGGGCTTGGCCCACTGTAGGTGATGACATCCCTGGGTATCTGGACTTGGCATGTGTGACAAAAGTAGATGCGTACAATAAAGGGGGTGAGCCAGTAAATAATATTCATCTGTGGTCTCTGCATTAGGTTACTAGTGTTAGAAGGAAAATTCCCCACCCCCTCTCGCTCTCATAAATATAAGATTAACAATAAATTTGGGTAAAATGTTCTCTATCAAACTGAGAATTTTGTTGATGTCTCAACATATCATTTAGCTAATATACTGGTCATTTTTAGCACGTTTGGATATTCATTTTTCAAAGACTTTTACAATGACAATTCTTCTTCTCTCTCTTTTTTTTAATCTGTTGACGCAGTTGGTTGCATTGATTTAGTTTTAGAGTGTAGGCCAGCTTTGTGTTCCTAGATTAAGTTTCACAGTACCATGGTGCACAGTTCTTCTAACACACTGTTCATTTGCTACTTTTTAAAGAATTGTTGAGTCTATGGTAATAAGAGATATGGGTGCTCTGTAGTTATTATTGTGATGATCTGGAATTGGTGATAGGATAATGAGTTAAAATGAGTTAGAAAAATGTGTCTCAGATTTGATATCATTTTGCACTACATTTTGGCAAAATTCTTCATGGAATGGAACTGAGTACCTTCATCTCTTTAGAATATTAATTATACAATATTAATTATACAATGTATTATTTATAGTGCTTTAAAATGGTCATGTCTGTAGTTGTGCAATTATTAATTAATCAATTAATTGATTAATTACATTTATCTGCATTATCTGCCATATATTTGTTTCTAGTATTCACATATTATCCCTTTAATATCTACAGGATGATTATACTTCTCTCTAATTGATGATACTGGAAATTTGTGCTTTATCTTTCTCATTGTTTAGATCAGACTGATACCAATTTTATTTGTTTTTGCAAAATCTAGTTTTCTTTCTTTTTTTTTTTTTGGCTTTTTTTCTATATTATCTTCCTGCTTTAATTTTGTTAGCTGCCACTCTAACTTTAAATTTTATTTTTACAGTCACTTATGTTGGGAGGTGATGGTGCTTGCATGCTAGGATGTGTAGAGGTGAGAGGGAAACATATTGAAGTTGGTCCTTAGTCTGCTTTGGAGACAAGTACCTTACTCGCTCAGCAATCTCAGCAACTCTATTACTCAAACTTTTGATTTTATTTTCCTCCTGCTTGTTTGACACAGTTTTCTTTCTACCTCTTTAGTTTCCTAAAACATCAGCATGGAGTTAGTGATTCTGTACTCCTGTACGCTCTAGTATAGGCAGTATCAACCCTACTGAACTCTATTTACTATGCCCCATAAGTTTTAGTAAGGTGAATCTTCATTCTCAGTTTGTTCAAAAAAAAAATCAGTTTCTCTAGAGGTTTGATATTTGGTCCATGTGTTATTTATAAGTATGTTGTTTAACTCCAAAATATTTGATGCATGTCTCTCTCTCTCTCTCTCTCTCTCTCTCTCTCTCTCTCTCTCTCTCT
>JANHMN010000003.1:71236887-71259037 GCA_030674055.1 Rhabdomys pumilio | reverse complement strand
GATAGATAGATAGATAGATAGATAGATAGATAGATAGATAGATAGATAGATACATTTTAAATGACATTGAGAACTATATTTGTAGTTTGGTATATGATCCATCTACAAGTAAGTATGATTATTAATATGTTTTCAGATTTAGTGGCAAATGGTCATGAACTTACAAAAATATATATGCATATGTATGCCTGTGTATGTGTGTATTTGTGTGTGTGTGTGTGTGTGTGTATGTGTGTGTGTGCCCATGTGCACGTGTGCTAAGAAGTTGCAGGTAGTAGATTGAAGGTAGAAAGAAAGGAGACCTTTCAGATAATATAATTGGGGTGGCATGAACATTGTGGAGAAGACAGTGCAAGAGGATCAGTGAGTAAATAAAATATCCAATGGTTTGTGCTTCACTGAGATGGCAGCTACTCCCATAGTGGGCAAAGCCAGTTTTCTATACCATGTCCTCAGAAACAGCCACTGTTGTCCCCTCTTTCAGGAAAACCTCATGTAGATGAATTTATGGTGACAATAATGACTATGAAATTTTTAGTCATGGACCGAGGAGATGGTTTAATGAGTAAAGCGTTTTGCAACATGGAGATTGGAGTTTGAATTCTCAGACCATTCACGCTGTGTTTAGTAGCTCACATCTGTTACCACAGCACTCCTAAGTCAATGTGAGAGGCAGGGACTGGAGAAACCACAGAAGTTCACAGGCCAATTAGTATAGAGTACACTGTACCAAAAAGTGAAAGAAAGATACTTTTCTCAAACAAGGTGGAGTAAAGGACTGACACCTGAGGTTGTCTGTTGACCTCCACACAAGCCATGTGACATATGTACACCTACACTCACACCCAGGAAGACACTACAGACACTTACTCAGAATTTTTAAAAAGTCCTTAGCAAACTCTGTACTAAACCAAGCATGCTATTTAGCAGAAGACAGACAACTGATGAATTTTACCATTTTTCCTTACACACACACACACACACACACACACACACACACACACACACACACGATTGTAGATGCCATATGCCATGTCCTTACTATGGATCAGGTAGTGAAGACAGAAGTACAAGGTAATATATAATACAACAGACTTTGGAATAAGGCCATTCACGGTTTGAATTCAACTTCTGCCATTTACTATTTCAAGAATCTTTGACAAATGCTTTGCCTTTGTGAGTCATACTTTCTTTGCCTGAAGATGTTAGCTCTATACCTACTGCAGGGAGGTGGCTCAAAGTCTATTCTGTGTTGCCTATGCTTTGCCCTTCTTGTCAGCCAGAGTGTTAATACAAGGCCATGGCAGTTGAAAGAACTCACAGTTTACAGGGATGAGACATGGAGAAGTAATCACAATAGCTCAAGGTGTATGCCCTGCTGAACACAGGCGTGCTTGTCAGAGGCAGGATGTGATCTTCTTCCTCAGGTAGATTAAAAAGTCTGTTTCCACAGTTTCTGGAGGCTGAACTTGCAGTTATACACATGGTCAACACAGATCCTCATCAGAACCTTAGGAATTATTAAAAAAAAAAAATCACAGGAGAAATGTGAAACTTGACTCTTAGAAATAGTTAGGAAAACAGCAAGATTGTACTGTATGTTTGAACCCAAATTTCATCAGAAACCTTAGAAATATTTCTGAGGTTCAGAACTCAGGCAACAGACCTGAAAGCCAACCTTTGTCAAACCAAAAGCTCCCTCACAAAGCCAGTCTTCACAGTATTTGGCATTCATTTGTCACATAGTAATTATCCTATTAATCCAAATTAAACCCTTATCTCAGGCTCTTCATCCAAAGTGTGAATATAACAATTACCGGGAGGCTAAAAAGGGAGGAGGTTTTCAGAGCTGTGCCTTGTCATGAGAGCAGACATTCTGATTGTGGCAGCAAGAGAGAAATATGATATTAGCATGCATAAGAACTGAGATGTGAATGTATTCAAGAAATCTGATAGGTTTGTGACGGGCTTGTGGAGTTCAGGTAGTGATCTCCAGGTAGAGTCGAAAAATTGAAGAAGTCTCAGTTACCTAGAATACCCTCAAATGCAGTGGTGTTACAGAGGGGTTTGTTTGTTTGGTAAGCAACTAAAAGCCCTTATAATAGCCTTTCACTTTAATTAGATACTTGAGACAAGCATCTACAAAGCCACTACAGGGAGATTCCACACATTCCATTGTGGCAGCTTAGCGGTGGCACCCTGGAGGGACTGGAGGACTCAGATAATTTCAACAAAACAAAACAAAAACAAGAACGAGAAAAATATGTCCCTGCGTGGGTGGGTGCGTGCCTGTATGTGTATGTGTGTGTGTATGTGTGTGTGTGTAGAGAGAGAGGGGAGGAGGGAGGAAGGGAAGAAGAGATAGATAGATAGATAGATAGATAGATAGATAGATAGATAGATAGATAGATAGATAGACAGATAGATAGATAGATATCATAAATTCTCATGCAGGCAAATGGTGGACAATCTCAGTCTGAATGCCTCCATTAAGAGATTATGTATAAGAGGCAACATGTTCAGCTATTTTAGTTGGAAAGTTAATATCACATGCAAATTTCTCTTCCTTTTAGTGAGATTTAATTGGATTATTAAATAAAAATTCAGCATTCTGGGCCACTCAGCCTCCCCACACTTGAACATAAGCTTTTAGGTCTAGATGCTCTGTCTAAACTACCCACAAAGGACTCTCAGTTTCCACCTCATGTGAACATAAGTCCCAGTAAGTGAGGCCTACAAACTCATCTAATGCTCTACGGCTTAGCACCGGAGGCATCTCTAACTGAGATTTTACTTTTTCCTGTGACAAAGAAGTTCCAGTGTAAGGACTAATCTTCATTGCCAACTGGACTGAGTTCAGGATCGAGGAGATCTAAGCAAATCTGTGAGGGGTTCTCCTGGAAAGATTAATAGAGAAAGAAATCCTCCTGCAGAATGGGCAGTACTTTAAGACAGTGGCCCAGCTGTGAAGAGGTCTACCTTTGGCCTATCAGCTTTTGCTTCTTGCTGGTGAGTTCATCTTCCATGTCTTTGTGTCTGCTGATGCTGATTTTCATTGTCATTAAAACCCAGGTTCTTCCAGCTTCTAATGTAGACTAATGACCAGAGGCTTTGCAGCAATCCTCCAGTCCTTCAGTATAAGAATGATACTACTTATACATCCAGCCATATGGACAGCGTGGCTACAAGAATCTCAGCTTTTCTGTATATGTGGACAGCCTTGGACTATCCAGTCATTATCCAACAAGCTTATCTATACTCTCTTGTAATATATATTCTTTGTATTGATTGGTTCTTCTGGAGAGTCCTGACCAACTATCTGGTCTCTGACCTATTTTGAAAGTCAAGAACAATGCCTTTGATCTAAAAATGCACTCAACAATACCACCATATTTATCACTGGAGAGAGTTCTGAGTTGTAATTCGGCTCTTGTACCAACTAGAGCAGTGACAGGGCCACATTTCATAAGCAAAGAAAGTCTCAGATGAGGTGTTATTGTGAAGATTAAAATGTAGCAAAGTTAAACCCCCAGTAAATTGCCCAACAGACAATGAGTTATGAATATTCATTCTTCCCTGCCACTGCTTTATCTGTTAGTATGAAGATAAATTCAGAGATTTGAGTAAGTCTGATCCTGAACATTTTGATCAGGGAATTACTACCAAAACAAAATGAAGGTCACATTCCTCTTATAATAAAACTTACAAAATAATGACACGAACTCATGATGAGGTTAAAAAGAAACAAATGTCCCCCTGTTGTTACCTCCTTTTTAAAAAGTCAATGAATGCACTCTTAAAAGTTTAAAAATGATCAGATTTTATTTCCTCCTGGGAAATTTCCATAGAAAAACATCCTATCTGAAGAAATACATTCACTTCAGCATTATTTAAAAGAAAAGAGAATGAATGTTAAAGCAGCCTGACACTGAAAGCATCCATTTTCATGTCTTGTTATGGCTACGGTTGGATATTTTCTATAGTTTGTACAGTGATGTGTAAACTGCAAAGCACTGATGTTGAAAGGGATCATTAGAAACTGATTAGATCATGAGGGTGCTGTCTCAAGTGGATCAATGCTTTCACTACAGTATTGAGTGAGTGAGTTAGCTATAAATGGAATAAGGCTGTGATAACAAATGTTTGGTATGTTCTCTGTTGTCTCTACCTTTGTTTTTGTCTCTGTCTCTTTGTGTGTCTCTGTCTCTCTCTTACTGCCTCTGCCTCTGTCTCTCTCTGTCTCTGTCTCTCTGTCTCTGTGTCTCTGTCTCTCTCTGTCTCTGTTTCTCTCTTGTCTCTGTCTCTCTGTCTCTTGTCTCTCTGTTTCTCTGTCTCTTTCTGTGTCTCTCTCTTTTTGTTTCTGTTCTGTCTTTTTCTTTCTTTCTGTGTCTCTCTGTCTCTCTGTCTCTCCCTCCCTCCCTCCCTCCCTCCCTTCCTCTCCATTCTTTTTTTTCTCTCCTTTGTAATATTTAGCCTTAGATGAAATGGCAAGCAAGAAATTTCCCACTAGGTAGGAAACCCTTGACCTTGCATTGGACTTCCCAGCCTCTAGAATTAGAGAAACAAACAAAAGCACCTTCTGTTTTTCATGAACTACCCAATTAGTGATTATCTGTCACAGAAGTGGAAAATAGATGAAAATAGTTATGAAGAGACTGAGAATAATAATTAAGAGTACATAGCAGCAAGAAACAGTATCTTCACTGCAATACCAGAAAAATAGTACAAAAATATTTTCCATTACATTGTTACAATTTTAAAGTATTTATATAGAGAAGACAGGAAAATGAATAAATTGCTATGGAGCTGAAATGTGACTTTTTTAAATTTAGGATTACTATTATTTTTATACTGCAACTTTTTGATCCCATATATTGCCCATCCGTTTCAATGTTTGTAAGAAACTATAGGCTCTTGCATGTTGTTACATATGCGGAGGATCTTGACATAAAATCACTGCAAATATCTCAAATAAGTGCAGAAAACCTGGTTACCACTCAGTCTACCCTGCCTAAGTCCCAGACCCTAAGAAGAAATCAGGGTTCCTTGATAGTATATTATGGAAGTCAGACCCACAAGAGGAAAGTCAAACTCGACAGTGGAAACAAACATCTGGAATGGCTATGCCAACCCAGGGTAGAAGGCAGCATGGGGACAGAGAGTCTCCAGTGAGGACTTACTAAATATCCACTATGGTTCCTGAATCATGTGCAGATGTACATGGCTCAGTGATCCTGGAGTGGAACAAACACAAGTTCATTTTTACATGCTGGTTAAGAGTAATCAGAATCGTATGCTTAGTCAGACTGCCCCTAGAAAAGATTACATTTCCTTTTAGTTGATCTTGCTTTCCTGAGACAATATGCTCCAATGCCATATCTGATTATATGGGTATCATCCTGACACATAGGGCCTAAATTCACTTACTAAATTCACTTGGGAAAGCTCTGACTGCAGGCTTTCCCAGCATGATTTTATTTTCCTACAATTCTGGAGACTAGATATATGTGTTCTGGGTTGACTTAGTCTCAGAACTCTTTTCTTTCCTTGGCTTGTAGAGGATCATGTTCTGAGCCCATCTTCAGACTATATTCCTTTTGCCATTCCATGTGCAAATTTCTCTTTCATATGAGAACATCAATAAGATTGGATTAGAAACTTCTGTAATGATCTCATGGTAATGTTACTACCCCTTTAAAGATCACAAACATGAGGAGACTCCTTTGTAAAGCAGGATGACAAGTCATGTGATTCAGTGTGCATATGGACAGAATCTTCATGGAAGCATATGGAAGATTGTCTGTCTAAATCCTTGTTTTTTACAGCAGGACATTTGGGCATTTAAATGGGGGGGGGGGCTTTCCAAGATTATAATGAGCAAATACAAGTTCAGGGTCCATCTTCAGAATCTCCTTGTGACTGATTCACTGTCAAAACTATCGCTTTTACATTCTTCTTTCTCACCCCTGGACCTTTCTTTGGATCACAAAATAAATCCATTTTCACAGCTTCAAAAGGTCAAACTCAGAAAAACACAAAACAAAAATCCTAAGTCATTTTCTTAAAGTCAAATAGCAAGTCCAACGAACCAAGTTTGCAATTAGTCCCAGATACCCTCTAGAAAAACACTCAGTGTATCATCATTACAAACTTAACTTATTCATACAAGATCATATTTCATATACTATGGTGAAGTAGTATGCTATTTTACTCTGTCTTCCATGAAAATAGGCAACATTTTTCATTAAAAAAAATGGTTAAGATGTGGCCTGACTCCAGTATTTTACCTGTGTCAATATGAAATAAATATTCCCTCTTCATCAATTGATTCTCATTTCGGTCACAATATTTGTATTTATCAATATGGAGGTCAATACTTTATGGATTCTAATAAACATTCAACACTGTCTTACATTATGCTTTTAAGTGGAGAAGGCTGAATACCATTTTTGTGATAGCATCACTGACATTTTTGTTTTTCTACACTGTTTCAAAAGTAGGAATCAGAGTTCCAAATAACTTGCCGAGAATTGCTGGATATGCTGAAGAAATGTGTTACCTATGTGCATGTTTCTCCTCACATGAGTTGGCTCAGCCAGTGAGCAGAGCTCAGAGAATCTGCATGACAGTGCTGGAGCTTGTCCTGATATCCAGTCACTTACTCTGTGGCATTTATCAAGGTTCACATCACAAATCAGGGGTGTAAGAAAAACATAATATAATTCTTAAGTCCTCTTTAATAGAGACAAACATAATCTAACAAGATTTAGTAATGTCTTGGTGAGCTGAATCATGTTTCATATACCGTGGGGAAGCAGTAAAAAGCTAAGTTTTGCTGGAGATGGAGTGGAATCATCTCCCCTCACTGGTATAAGCAAACTGTTACTCATCATTCTAAAAGTACACTGTGAGCTTTTACCAGCCTAGCACCATCAGGCCTGCAGGTCTATGTAGAGCTGAAATTTCAGGTTTCTTTTTCCCAGGATGGGGTTCGTGAAAATTTTCAAGAAGAAGGTCTATGTTAACAAACACCAAGTAAGGTGTAGAAGGCGTTAAGATGGTAAATCAACTATTACACTTGGAAATGATTGATGATCCAGGAAATGAAAAGTAAGCGCAACACAGGATGACAGTTCGTGTAACAGACAGAGAGATCATCTGTCAGATTGTGTATGCTTACACAGAAGGGAATACAATAGTGTGTCAGTATATGCACATGGGATTATGGTATGAAAGTTTGCCTGGACAAATATGCTACAGCTTATTACACCGGCCTGCTGCTGCCTGCAGGCTTCTCTCCAGGTTTGGCATAGGCAAGATCTCAAAGGCCAAGATGACTGGAGATGAATGCAGTGTGGAAAGCGCTGGTGAGTAAAGTATAGAGAAAGGGGTGGAGCCATCCAAACTCTCACTTGCCTAGAAGAAAGATCTAGTTGCTTCAAAGAAGGCAAGCTTGTCTCCAAGCTCAGGAAGGGCTGAGCAGGGATAAAACTATTTTTTTTTTTGAAGATTTTTTTTCCATAAAGACAATAAACTTACTGGCTAAGACAAAAAATAAAAACAAAAAAGTGAAACAAAACAAAACAAACAAAAAACCACAGTGAGACCTCTTCATTCCTCTCTTCCTTATTTGTGATAGATTTGTTTAAGTTTCAATTTCACTAGGCTAGCGGTTCCTAGAGTTTCTAGTAAGACATTGTTTTCCAGGTGCTTCTCTGATGGGTCTGTTGAAAAGATTATCAATTACATGGGTAGTCTGGGTATTGAAACTTCTCTTATATTGTTATGAGCAGATATCATCTAATTCCAAGGCCCACGTGATACAAAGAAGCTGGAGAAGGCACACATACTGTTCACTGGGACTGAGACATCCATTTTCTTCTGCTTTGAACATCATAGCCACTGTTGCCTTGATTTATAAAGTTGAACCACGTCTTGTCCTATAAAGTCCCTTATGTCTTATGAAATTGAATTAGACTGGAAGTCCACCATTTTCTCTCTTGGGCCTTTAACTTGCAGACAACAGCCCACAGGGCTTATAACACAAAACCACATTTAATATACATTGATAAATGTTTCTATGTGTATTGCTTCTTTTCTCAGAATAACTCTGATAAATACATGACTCATGTTGCCATTTCTTTCTGGAAGCCCCCCACACCCAAACAAAGAAACACACAAAAAGCTTGCTACAGTCACTGAGTACTCTGAGATAACAGAAATTCTTCCCTTCATTGTATCTGTAATAGCTAATCTTGGTTGTCAACTTTACACTTTGAGGAGGTGAGAACCTTCATTGCACTATTGCCTCCGAGAGTTGGGTGGGCTCTGGGTGGAGGAGGCTTTTTAAAAATTCTTAATTGATACAGTATGGCTGAGTCCACGGTGGTCAGTGTTATTCCTCGGAAAGTAGGCCCCAGCTATTTAAAAATGGCAACTGAAGATGAGCCTAGGAGCTAGCTAGTTAGGAAGAAGTGATCCCCATGGTTTCTGTTTCAAGCTGTTGCCCTGAGATTGTGCTTTGGCTTACCTGGATGATGGGTTGTGAACTGGGAGTGTCAGTCCAATATACACTTTTCCTCTCTTAGTTGCTTTTGGTCAAAGTAGTTTATCATAGGAACAAAGAGGAAATGAGGACATAAGATGACAGAGATCTGAAACAACCAGGAGAAAAGTTGAGACCATATTGCTAAGCCTGTGGAAGGCCAAGTCTCACTGTAGAGGCTGGGATGCAGAATCCCTTCTCTGGGACTCCCAATTCTCCACTCCAGAGAATCCCAGAGGTTTTAACAGCCCATGGGAGCTCTTGCATATGCCTGTCAGTCTCTTGCCCTCTCAGTTGTTTATGCTTAGGTGAAGTTGCTTATCTCAGGCATTTGTAATTGAGAATTTCAACAATAAAGGCTTAGATTCTCCAAATCCCAGATCCTTCAGAATTCATCTTTAATCTTAGAAACCTAGAATTGACTTTTTAATTTTCTATGATCTTCTTTAAGAATTCTAATCTGAAATTGTGGATCTTTCTAGTCTATTTTAAAGAAAATCTGTAATTAAAACAAACAAAAAACCAAGCAAGTGATCCCTTCCCACAAAAACAAACAAACAAACAAAAAGGCAAACAAATAGGGATGAAGAGTGAAGAAACATAAAAATAGCAGTTTAATATCTAAAACAATGACAGTTCTGCTCAAAAGTGCTTTCAGGTTGACCCTCTGTTGTTGTTTTTAGCAAATGCTAAAAATTTTCTAACACAATTACAAAGCCTTTTTCATCGTGGCAGGGTTTTATCTGTCAAAGACCAGCAGCTTTGTTATGAATATTATAGTTTTATTTTTTATTATTTCCTGACCAACCTATTATCTACTATGCACTGTGTGCCATACACTGGCACTTCTCCTATCCTTTTATACCCACGAGTCTCATAGAACCTGGTCAAATGCACACTTATATTCATGAGGTCTGGGCTGAAACCTGAGATCCTGTGGTTCTGGAGAGTACCTAGCAGCTGGAAAACATGTCGGCCCATGCACCAAACTAGGAATAATAAGGTAGAGCCTGAATTTATCTGCACTATCCCCCCTAGGAAAGCTATATCTAAATATGACAAAGACTTGTCACTGTGACATTTATATAATTTGTTTATTATCTGTAATTTGTCTACAAGACCAGGCAGGATATCTATTGTTTTTAATCTTTGTTGTTCTCAATGTAGAAATTACTCTCTCCTGATCTCCTTGTTTGGCCAATCTCTTGCTCTACATTTTTTGATGCAGCTATCATGTCATAATGTGTCATACTGCATTCTTACCTCAGAGATTTTTTTTTCCCATTCCATATAACAAGTTCATTGAATACAGGGATTTCTTTCCTTCTTCCTTACGACCCAATAAAGCATAAGGTCCAAGTTACATAGTAATAACTGCCTAGTGGGATAGATGCACGAATAAATGAATGAATGGATACTAATGCTTGTCAGATGGGGTACTAATTACACCAACTACATATATATAGGTATGAGCATAGTGAAAAAGAATTTTCCAACATTCTCCTTTGATAGAATCAGATCAAGCTAAGTTTAGGTTACAAAGCCTGTGGCAGAATAGGGTCTAAAGACTGAGATTTCATTCAATCACTAATGAGATGAATTAAATGGTGTAGAGCAATGTACCTTGTACCTCCAGCGACCTGGGAGGCAACAAGAAAAGGGTGAAGATGAAGACCTTGTCTGCTCCTGAAGGCTCCCGGGAAGCGTGTACGCACCGCACAGAACACTCCTGGGAGGCCCATGGTGATTATACCTTTTGAAGAGGGTAGATTCATTTCTGCAAAGCCAAGTTCCAGGTTTGTCCCCATTCATCCACTGCTTGATGAGAACTGCGGGGTGTGTGACTAATGGCTTCTGGTTGCTTTTGGGCTGATGTGAAATGCATGCGATAATTAGCTAAGTAAATTAGTTCTGTCCTCATTATTTTTTATTTAAAACGGTTTCATAGGGATAGCTTTTTACAATGATTTCTGCCCTAATTTCTCATTATCTCCACTGGGAGATGGGGAAAAATATTAACAAGTAACATTTTTCTCCCTACTGTGGGGAATTTGTCCCATTCACCTCTTTTGCTACTTTCCAAACCCGCTCATGGATGTCTGCCCTGTTACATGGATTAATCATGGAAATCCTGGTGATGGCTCCCTCCCATATCCTTATTTTGATCATGGGATTAGCATTAGCATCACAGTTGGAGCTCCTTTTGAATATTCACAGATCAGTGGAGACTTTTATGCCTCTCAGAGCAGAGAGAAGTACATAAGATTTCTGCAACTACATAAGATTTTTGCAACCTCAAGCAAGAGGACTTTCAATGCTGACATATTAACATCCCAGATGTATGGTGTGGGCCACTCTCATGGACATGCCTATCTGTTCCTGGTCTCAAGATGCCTGGTGGCTGTGCTGAAAGATGAGGATGCAGCTCTTGTCCCTAGGATGGGCTGTAGACTTTAGAGTCATGCAAATCCGATGATATACCGCTTGCTCTGGAGAACTCCTTGTGAGATTTTTGATAAGACTTTGAGTTGAATTGCTTTTAATCAACTGTATTAACACCTTTTTTGGTAAAAATAGTTCTTGAGAAATTTAATCCTGGAGAACACTGCATATAGAAAGTTACCTAGACAAGGTTTTAAATTGAATTACCTGACTTTGTTTATTAGGATCAGAGCTCAAATCAGCAAAATTACATGCTCCTCAGAGCTTATTCTATACAAAATTTAATTCTCATATGAAGTGGGTTAATAGGGCGTGGCTTTTTAAAAGATGTCAAAAAATCTGTTTTAAAGTCTTCTCAATGATACACAATGTCTAGTTAATCCTCTCTCTCCCTCTCTGTGTGTGTGTGTGTGTGTGTCTGTCTTTCTCACTCACTCACTCACTCACTCACTCACTCACTCACTCACTCACTCAGAAATCTGGAATGGCTTTACGAACTGCTTTACCAAGAGAAGTGATATTCTAAGTTTCAGAAAGGAAGTCATAAGAAACATGGCCTAGTCCACTAAAATGGCTCACTGTCCAGTCTGAAGGGTGAACATGATCATTAAGAGGGTCTGACCAACACTGTGAAGAAGCTCATGCTCTCCATGTAAATACGAGGCACTAGCCAGGTGCATAATGACTTCAGTATAGATGACCAGCTGTGTCGAGCTTTCCAATAGCCTCACCCCAGTTCGCTTAAGAAAGCCCATAGAGGAGTAATCCAGGGTATTTCTGTCTGTCCACAAAGCCAGTCATTCTGAAGTTACTGAATTTCAGATGAATTAAACAGCAAGAGCTAGACTAGACTATTGAACCAAGATATCAGAATCTTCATCTGTAAGCAGACTTGCTAGGATCTGCTGATGAAGATTGTGGAGATTTAAGAATAAATAGATGTAAACAAAATTAAAAAAAGAATAGATAAATTCCTTATCATATTACCTATAAGAAGAGATCCCGATCCCGAGCAATTTGTACATCCCAAGTTTACAGTTTTGTAAGTATATTCATTGACAATCTGTTAGATCAGTCTCTTGCTTCCTAAGTACATTTTTCTGAAGAACCAAAAAGAGGGAGACATTTAAATTCATCTATTTATCTACTTGGTCAGTAGTTGATATAGTAGTTAACTCTTCACAATACAGATGCACTGAAGGGGAAACATTACTCTGGACAGTAAATTTTTACAGAACTCAGAGCTAGGTATACTTTCGTAATTTTCAAGTTTACAATAAAAATCCAAATTTATAAATAAATCATTTTAATATTTATTATATTCTTCTAGTATATGTTGGTATTCGGGTACAATACTGTAAGTAATATAAATGTTTATTGATCACCCTGTCTGTTACCATTACAAGTATGACCTACTGTTTCTCAATATCATATTATTTACTACTTTGTTATGTGATTCTTTTAATGTTATTGAATGCAACTAACGCTCCATTTATCTCTTTCTAAAGACAGGTCCAACTTCTACTTCTCAGCACTATGGTTGTTCTTGAAAAGAAATCCAGAGTTTTGGACAGACTATAGATACTCACCTTTATGTCTGATGCTCATCAATGGTCTAGTAAACTGTATCAGGTTTGGATGACATAATCAATTGGTAAAGGACTTTCTCACTGGATGCTCTAGATGCTAGCTTTTTCCTAATAGTAAGGCATTGTAAGTGTTACTGGAATTCCATTTAATACATCCAGTGAGCTGTATGCATTCCTACTGATCTAGTTCTTTCCATCTCAAATTCATTCAGGCTGTAGAATTTAACTTCTTAACATAATGTCTGCTAAACTAGTGGGATAGGACCTCTTTTTGAAAACTTAATTCAACTAAACATGGCCATCTTTCAAGCCCTGGCCAATCTTAGCCTCTTTGTGGATTCTAGCTGTTTTTGTAGTTGTAACTTACTCTTTCTAAATGAATAAGGCAGAAAAACACCCCAGCTTTAAGCAGAAGCAAGATCATTTTCAGCCAAGCAAAAGCCCCAATCCTTCTCACAGTAGCACAGCCTTGAAAGCATCGTCTCAAAGACCATTATGATGTTTGCTGTTATGCATGAATGTCTATGTGTCATACAATATCAATATTATATGCATGTTCCAAAGACAGAAAATTGAAGAAAGAGAATTGGAGTCAGTTCCCTAAAACCACACTGTGAAGATAGTGTCAGATACGTAGCAAGTAACAAAGCTGGTTTCCTTAACCATTGCTCTGCTGAACTTTGCAAGTACTTTGCAAGCCTTCCTTCTTTTACTTGGTAGCAATGGTGACCAATGGAATGTAAAGGACAACTCTGGCCCATGTTTGGGGGCCAAACTGTAGCGGCCCACTCTGTTCTGCAGGTCAGGGTCTAGCAAGAGAGAGAGTGGGGGGAAGAAGGAGAAGAGACTCGAAGAATAGAGACAAGCCAGAGGATCTGTAGTCAAGACTTGTTTACTGTCTCCACCATACACACACTACTACACCTACTACTACTACACCACACACTACAAGGAAATCCTGGGTATTTTTAAGCACAAGCAGGAGAACACAGGTGAAGACATTTTACCACATGCACCATGCAGCTGGGGTCACTAAACAGCAAAACAAGCTATGTGGGATAAACAAGATATTTATGAGAGTGTGCTTATCTGTTGTAGGCTGTTGAAAACCAAGTCTCTCATCAGGGTATATGACTCCAGATGACTGCAAAGATAGCAGCTGCTTTCTAGCTGATTTCTGCTAAAAGTCGGCTCCCGACATGTCCCCCTTTTTAAATTTTTTTCAAAAGGGAAGGCTGGGAAAACTTACAGAAACCGTGCCTGTCCTAGGTTGGAACAAAGGACCCCAGCCTCCCTTTCCCATCCTTGGATACTCAACAGCCATTAGTTGAGCTCCTGTCTTAGGATGGTGAGGCCTCCCTTTTTAGGGGAAAGGGTCTGGTATGTTCTTTTACCTGTCATTGACTATCTGGCTTAGAGTGTAAGTTAGGGGTTTATCCTAGTCAGTCTTGATGACAGAGGTTTCAGAGTCTCCTACTTCCAGCCTGTAATAATGGACCTGTACGGGTTTCATTTGAATAACATCTATCCATTGCCGTACAAAAGCCATCAGTTTGTTGAACAGCATCAACCTGAGAGACAAGAGACTTAGCAATGCCTGAATAGTTGGTATAACAGCAACACTCTTTTTAAAGGGCAACACACAGAAATACAAAACTGATCATAGCTTTGATCTTAACAAAACAAGTAAGGAAATTCTCATCCCTGCTCAGTCAATCTCAAACCCCCCAAACTATAATAACTGTGGTAGTGGGCTTAAACAATATACCCCACTAAATCATAAGTCAGGTAATCAAGAGTTCAATAGAGCCACCCTGGAGATGCGGGTGGTGATGTCTTCTTCAGCACTGAGAACTTCCCAAGTCAGGTTTGCTTGTTGATCTATTCCAGTTTGAAGGCCTTTAGGTTTCCTTCATATTTCCTGCAAAGAAAAAATATGCTTCTCAGGGGGTTTCTCCTCCCTGGATTTGTTATTGTTGTCTATTTGTTTAATCAGTCTCTCTGGCAGCCATCGTGCAGCATCTGCAGTTTGGCAATATATGCAGACAGAACCTCTTCCCCAGGTAAGCACTGGATCTGGCCCATTCCAGGTTCCAGTTAATGGGTATTTCCAGAGGACTGTTGCAAAATTCTTTTTGGTATCAGGATGCCAGAATCTATCTGCAGCAGATTTTCCTTCAGAATCCAAAGTCAGAAATTTTAAAATAAAGAGTGCATGATGAAGGATATTTCTGGGGGATCCCTTGGTAGGATACCATTCCCCATTTTTTATTTTTTTAAATTGACATTTAATGGTTTGATATGCCCTTTCTATCATACCTGTGGATTATATGGAATACCCGTTTTATGTAGTATTTCCAATTTTTCACAGAATTGGCGGAAACTGGAGCTCGTATAACCTGGGCCATTGTCAGTTTTTATCTGTTTAGGCACACCCAATACAGTGATTGCAGCAAGCATTTGAGTGATCACATGCTTGCTTGCTTCTCCAGTTTGTAATGTCGCATAAATGAAACTACTGTATTTATCTACACATACATGTATATATTTTTGCTTGCCAAATTCATTATAATGAGTAACATCCATTTGCCAGAGACTGTTTGGTATCAGCCCCTTTGGATTTATGCCCAAATGAGGAACTGGTAAAAGTGTAACACATGATTGACATTGTTTGACAATTTATCTAGCTTGTTCTCTGGTAATTTTAAATATAACTTTTAAAGTTTTAGAATTAAGGTGATGTAACTCATGAGCCTTTATGGCCTGATCCAAATTAGATTGCGAATCTGATAAAGTCACTTTGGTGGGTAAGGCCTGAGGTCCCATTTCTGGGGTTAATACTGTGTGGGTGGCAGAACTGTGGTCCAGTCCTGTGCTTCCTGGTGTTGCTCGACTGAGTTTAGAAAGGGATTGGTGTTTTCTGGTATGACACTGACTGCTCCATAAGCCTGTTTTGGCTTGTGTCTGTTCAGGGCCTGGAGCTGGCCCCTGTTCCCGTTTCCCTGATTATGGGAAAGGGAGTTACCTTGTGTGTCTCTTTTAGACCTACAATCACTAGCCCAATGCTTTCCATGTTTGCAAGTAGGCAGAGCCCAGGCTGTTTTCTGGGCTGTCTCTGGCTTAACTCATTTTCTACCCTGCAATCTCTTGCAAAGTGTCTAGGCTTGCCACATTTAAAATACACCTTTTTGTCTCTATTTGTCAAAAAATCTTTTACAGATTGTCCTTGCATGGCAACCACCATAGCTAAGCCCTGTTGGTAGGAGGGACCTATGTCAGAACAAAGTCTGATATATCCTGTAAGGTCTGTCTTTTTCCTATAGGGTTTAATGGCCACTTGGCAGGCAGAATTGGCATTTTCATATGCAAGTTGTTTCACATAATCTACACCTGCCTCTTCATTACCAAAAATCCTCCCTGCTGTTGTCATTAATCTATGAACAAAGTCAGAAAATTGTTTATCAGGCCCTTGCCTGACTGCTGTTAAAGATGCACCAGGGTCTCCCTTTACCAGGAGTTTACACCAAGCCTTTATGGCTGCATTTTGAATTTGAGTGTATAAACCTGGGTCATATTACATATGGTTATCACAAGAAGCAAATTGCCCTTCTCCTACTAAGGCATCAAAGGACCAACCATTGCCTGCCTGAATGTTTCTCTTAGCTGTCTCTTTACAATTCTCATGATACTCCGATTTCCAAATAAGATAGTCACCACCGCTAAGAACTGCTCTCACTAAAGTATTCCAATCACTAGGAGTCATCCACTCCTCTGCAACAGACTCTAAAATTGCAAGAGTAAAGGGAGCAGTGGCATCGTATTATGATACTGCATTTTTTAATTCTTTAATAATTTGAAAATTAAACCCTGTGTGATGTCTCCAAGCTACTCCTTGAGCATCTCTGGTCTCTGATACAGGGAAATCCTCAGCCTTTCCCTCCTCTGGCTGATCTGTAGCTGAACTAAATCTAGAGAGCAGGGACTGTCTTTGGACTCAGGGTTGAGGAATGCAAGGAGTCAGGAAATTTTCACAGTTGGTCTCTTTAGACCTCTTCCCTGTCCTTAATTTTTGTAACTGATTACTTAAGTTCTGATATTCTTTTTCTAACTCTATTAGCTCTTTAAGGATAGAAATTTTGTCCTGTAACTCCTTTCTGGGATCTACAAACACTGTCTCTACAGCAGGAGCCTCTGGAAGCAGAGGTGCACCGAGAGAGGGACTTTCAGGGTCATAATATTTAACTACCTCTTCCTCTAGGTTGGCACAATCTGGTTCTGACAAATTGTCATCAACCTTTGGTTGTATTTTGAAATCTAAAATTTACACTTCTTTTTTTTTTTTTGAACATAAAAGACAGCATTCAAGAACAAAAGCAGAAAATTAACACATGTGAGGAGCAAACAACCAAACCAAACCAGGGAGTTGAATTCAGGTTGACTAATTTCTTGTCCCAATTTCCTCACCTTTCTCAAAGAGGCAGATTCGTGATCACCTTCTGATTTTTTAGTCGACCCTTCTTCCAGTAATGTCCCTCCCTGGATCTCTTGTTCTTGCTGCCTCTCGTTAAGTGCCAAACTGTAAAGACCACTCTTTGGGGGCCAAACTGTAGCAGCCCGCTCTGTTCTGCAGGTCAGGGTCTAGCAAGAGAGAAAGTGGGGGGAAGAAGGGGAAGAGACTCGAAGAATAGAGACAAGCCAGAGGATCTGTAGTCAAGACTTGTTTACTGTCTCCACCATACACACACCACTACACCTACTACTACTACACCACACCACTACAAGGAAATCCTGGGTATTTATAAGCACAAGCAGGAGAACACAGATGAAGACATTTTACCACATGCACCATGCAGCTGGGGTCACTAAACAGCAAAACAAGCTATGTAGGATAAACAAGATATTTGTCAGAGTGTGCTCATCTGTTGTAGGCTGTTGAAAACCAAATCTCTCATCATGGCTCCAGATGGCTGCAAAGATGATAGGTGCTTTCTAGCTGCTTTCTGCTAAAAGTTGGCTCCCATCAATGGAAAGCACCGTGGACCAGAGTTGAACCTTCCCAACATCTAGACACTAATGGAATTTTACTCAGATCATTGTCATCACAGTGAGAAAATTATGATGATCTTCTGTAAAAGTTGACCATTCTGGCCTCCATGATAATATATACATTTCTCTGCCAAAAGATAGCTTTTTTGTTTGTTTGTTTGTTTGTTTGTTTACTAGACTTAAAACTCTCACATCCCTAGAGAACTACAGTCTTGGAAATATACTTCAAATAATCCATGTTGATTAACTAAATTGTTCTGTTTATGCCCTACTTTTAATTCCTGGTGGGACACAGTATAAATGTTTGTGAGAGTTACCTTTAAACATAACACTATTTCTTGTCTCCACATAAGCCATTTTCATATTTTATGCCTCAAAACCTAAATAGGAAATATTTTATATATCAGAAAATTTCACAAGTATAGCTAGATTTTTCTATACCACATCTTAAATATTTTTCAAGATCTTGGTTAAAGTTATCCAAATGTCTATATTTACCTTCTTATTAATAGGGCATTTGAAAATTCTTCTAACCATTTTATAGTTAACCATAGTGCAGTAGTATATCTTTCCCATAAGAGATGAATAGGCCAACTTGATTGTATTTCTCATTATCATTACTTGAAACGGAACAATTAACCTCAGTGTATACAGATTGATGCTGCACTAATCAAATTTATGTTAGGGATGAACATTTGATAGTCTTAGAACTCTGATCCAGTTACTTTATTATAAACAGAAACCTAGAAAAATGAAGTTGTTAGAAGCCTTAGCAATATGACGTTGGAGCTAACGATTGTCTAGTTTTGTTTTATCCACTCTGCATCTTCCTGAAAAAAAGAAAACAAACAAACAAATAGGATGATCATTGCTATTTAACTCCATGACACATATTAAAATAATTTTTAAAACTTGTCATTTAGAGGAAATTTTACAAGATTATACTCATAGGTGAAAAGTTAAAAGTGAGCAATGGCTGCTAAGAGAAGATGAATCAGTTTCCTCCAGGACAAGCTGGCATATGAGTTGTCAAATCCCAAGATGTTAGTCAGCCCTGGACACATGTATCTAAAAGCAATGCTAAATGGACTTGGTGTATTTTGTATACATATGGCAATACTAATTAACAAAAAGAGTCTGAATTTTGGAGTCAGGACACAGAAAAACCTGGAGGGGGAAATCTGTAGTATAGATTCAATGTTCTTATTTGAAGTTCTCAAAAGATAAAATTATAAAAAAGTCCAACTGTTCCAACAGCATCAAATTCTATTCTTAAACTGTTGAAGAGATGACAGACAATGAGAACAGAAATATTCCTTATTAACTTCTTCATATTTAGGGATAATCAATAAATGCCACTATACTAAAACACATAGATGTGGGGCGGTGGGCTGTGAGAAGCAGCTGAGTGCTTGGGCGAGCTGGAGCTTGGAACCCAGGACCATTATTGGACTGCAGGAGTTAGGTTCTGCTCCTGGATCCTGCTTCTTTTCATTTACCTTCAGCCCTCTATAAGCACTCCCACAGAGAGGTCTATGGCCAAAAGTCCTTCGAGGAACAGGCCTCAAGTCCAAGAGAGATTTACATACTAATGAGGTACCTGAAGGCCAGAGGGTGGAGCCAATTAAGAGTTCTTCCCCAGCCCCCTTTCCCCCCAACCCCTCTTTATTTAACAAAGGTCTGCCCTGGGTTTGGGGGAGGGGGTGCATCCAGATCCATCCATCATCTGCTGTGACATTAAAGCCTGTAAAAACCCATGGACTTTCTCGTGTCATTGGGGCTGTGCTGTGAGGAACCATGGAGCCACAGCAGCCATGCCTAACTACCCACAGCCTGGAGGAACCCTCTCTGTGATCCCCAGCAGCAACTACCCACACACAGGGTTGGACAGAAGTGAAATACACACACACAAACTCTCACATCTAAAATTAAAAGACATAATAAAACGTGTGGTAAATAGAAGTTTCTTTGTAGAACACAGAGACAGGTCAGGATTTCTCATGAAATCTTTTTTGTGGAAACAGTCAGAAAAATAAAGTATTGTAAAATGGAAGCACCCAAAATTCTTAGTCTTCCTGTTGAATATGGTCTGATGGAACAAATCTGAGTCATTAATCTCTGCTGCTTTATCACAAAAAGATTGAATCCAATCTCTTACCAAGCTTTCATGAGGCTTTCCTGTGTTGTGAATATGCTTTTAACTGGCATTATTAGAATCTACTTTAGGTTGTACTCTACTCCCATCAAGAAACTCTTCTAGAATTGGTCATATTAGGTTATTCAGCTATTCCTGATAATCTGTTTCTTCCTTCCAGAGCTGAGGGGTATAGCTACAGCTTGGCTCCCTCATTTTCTCACACATCTTTAGTACTCTTTGTATGTCTTTATTCATAGCTTTTGACAATATTCCAGTGACATCCACTCTTTCCATAAAGCATGGCCAGGCAAATGGTTTCCTTTAATGTTAGCATTTCCTGTGTCCTCAAATCTATAGTCTAGGCTCAACTGGGTTAGCATGGGTAGAAGACTGTGAGGGTAGTTGAGAGCAACCCTCTCTTTTGGCCATCCTGCCTAAGATTGGTATAAAGCACATTTTATGGAATTCTCTGGAGATGATGAGTGACAGCAGTAGGTTATTACAGGAAGCCATCAGAATGGCAGAATTATCCTCATAGACAAGTAGTGGCTTCTGAGGTGCATCATCAGTTAGAAACCATACTGACCTAGCATACTGAAATCTCTGTCCGGGAACACAAACAAATGCTGGGTTATATTCGAGTAGAGGAACATTAGTACTTGGGGGACTACTTGTTATTCAGACATGCTTAGTTAATTGAGACCTTGCTCCCAAATAATATTCCTGGATCAAAGTCCACTACAGGTATTAGAAAGCTTAGGAAGTAACTATATGGGCCAATCTTATTCTGATGCCAATATTACTAAAATGCCAAAGTGAGGTAAAATATAAAAGGAGATGAAAACATCAAGTTTTCTATTGATATGTGTTAGAAATGTGCATGCCAAATCTCCAACAAAATACTAGCAATATGAGCATAAGTATCATATTGCCAAGCTGCATACTCTGTCTAGTGGGATTTATCCCAGGATTATGGGGCTTGTTTAAAGAAAAAGAAAACAAAACAGCAACATGCTCATAAAATAATAAAAGTAGCATGATCTTCTTAATAGATAGAGACAAACCAAACTGTGAAACTAATACCATTTTTATAAAGACAGTCGTCAAATGAAGGTTGTTCAATGAACCTAGAACCTCTTGTTTGTCTCTGTCCATTACTGCTGCAGTTTTTTTTTTCACTTTTCATCACCTCATAGAATTAAAACCCAGGTCTTAATGCTGGCTAAGGATGCTGAGCCATTACTCCACCCCCTTCTCACAAAATTTAATCATGGTACAAGTCTACAGATAGTAATTAAAGTACTAGGCTTCTGACCAAGGCAGTTCAGAGGTTGAGAAAACCATTGTACTGCATCTAGGTTATCTTAACAGATATTCAATGGGATTTTGGATGAGCTGACTGCCTGTTGTTGCCCTAATGTCCCCTACCAGTGATTGGTCACATGCCCATAAGCTAGGAACGAAACTTGGTTGTGAACTCTCAGAACTTCTGTGTCCTACATCAGATATGTAGTGGGCAATGTTTATCTCATCCCTCTTTACCTTTGTATTTGCCTATCATTGAGGCACGGCCAATGAGGCAAGTTAGCAGCTAAAACAGCCATTTCTTATTTCTTCCAGATGTGTGGGTTGGTTGAGAGTTTCCTCTTTAGTTTCCCAGGAGGCTCCTCAGCAACTATACAGTAGGCTAAAAGACCTAATCTATCCGTACACATGTCGGCTAATGCTGCCTGGTTATTGAGTTCCCAGAATTTTCTTTTCTTCTCTGTTGCTTCTTTTCCTCTATAGGTTAAAACCATTTTCCAAATGCCTAGGGGAAGGGAAAGCAGAACCCACAAATCCTCTAAAGATCTAGTCTCACAAGAACTGAGATCTCATATCTGTCACATTGTATTTGTCAAAGTAGTTTCTGAGGTGGAAACAGACCAGCAGCTGAGGAACAGGAGATATTTCTTAACAGAAACAAAGAAGATATATTGTAGAGCTGTGTGTGTGTGTATGTGTGTGTGTTTTGGGATCTTTGTGCTAATATTTTTTATACCTCTATATTCACTTCCATTTGAAATCAAATAAGCCTGCCCCTTCTTTCCTCAGCTCTTCTTTGAGTGGATAACACCACTTTGCATGAACTACAAAAAGCCTGGTTGTGAGCCTTCATGTCTTCTCCATTCTCTATGCTATATACAGACATTTAGTCTACTACTAAGTCTTGATGTTCAACAAATTATGTTAATGCCATCTGCAGAGCCACTTATCTAACCCAACTATTGTTTTATCATTTTGATCTGGGTATACTGAGATGAGTATCACCATGATCTTCTAGTCTCCCTTAGCTTTGTAGACTACACACACACACACACACACACACACACACACACACACACACACACA
>JANHMN010000003.1:71210183-71235793 GCA_030674055.1 Rhabdomys pumilio | reverse complement strand
GAGAGAGAGAGAGAGAGAGAGAGAGAGAGAGAGAGAGAGAGAGAGAGAGAGAGTTTTATTTGAATAGGTTTCGCTCCCATAGACTAACATAATTGAGTGCTTGGCCCATGGGAAGTGGCACCATTAGGATGTGTGGTCTTGTTGGAGAAGGTGTGGCCTTGTTGAAGGAAGTGTGTCATTGTCATCATGGGCTTAGTCCTTGATGTCTTCTAGTGTTTAACTTCCACCTAGTGTGGAATAGTCCCCTTCTTCTGCCTATAGATCTGCCTGTGAAATTTTTGGCTTTATCAGTACCATGTCTGCCTGCATGATGCCATTCTTCGTGTCATGAGGATAATGGACTGAATGTCTGAAATCATAGTTAGCCTTAATTAAATGATTTCCTTTATAAGAGTTGTCTTGGAGGACTGGAGAGATGGCTAAGCAGTTAAGAGCATTGGCTGCTCTTCTAGAGACCCTGAGTTCAATTCTCAACAACCAGATTGCTGCCCACAACCATCTGTAATGGGATCTAATTCCCATTTCGGGCATTCAGGTGTACAGGCAGATAGAGCATTCATATATATATAAAATAAACAAATAAATCTCTAAAATAAAAAACAAACAAACAAACAGAGTTGCCTTGGTCATATAGTCCCTTCACAGCAATAAAACCCAAACTAAAACCCCAAACTAAAACTCTGTGTGTATGTGTGTGTGTGCGTGTGTGTGTGTGTGTGTGTGTGTGCGTGTGTGTGTGTGTGTGAATGTTTATGTGTGTGTCTATATTTGTATGTGTATGAGTGTGTGTGCATGTGCGGGTGCATCATGTGTGTGACTGTGTCTGTGTGTTTGCTACTCAGAAACTACCTTCCCTCTATCAAGCTGTACTGGACCTTCAACATTTCTGTCACCTTTTGATGTTAGTCCTCATACCCCATAGGATAGAGGGAAGCATTCAAAATTCAGATGCCTTTATTGGGAAAGCGAGGGCCTTTAAAATTCTTGGCACATAGGTGCTTCTTAAATCCTGTTAGATGCTAATCATTGATTTGCCCTGTGTATTATAAAACACTGTGTATTTCTGTTATTTTTATTCTGCCAAGAGAGTCAAGCACGGCCATACCTCAAAACTGCCTTGGAGTCCATAGGCATGGACTATGGACTTTGCTTCTTCACTGACACCTTTGTGCAATTGTCCAGTCCACAGTTAAATATCCTTTTTCAACAGTATTAGACCTTGAGTATGTTGAACAGGAATCCAGAATAATCAGAAAGCAACAAAAGAGAGGTCCAAGGGGTAGGGGCAGTACCTTGGTGAGAGGCAGAGTCTCCAACTCATAACTCTTTGCTTCGATGACAAAAGCTGTTGTTTGACTGACAACTTGGGGAGGGGACCTTGTCTGGCTTGTTCACTGGGCTCCACACCTGTGTGTTTCCCTTTACTCTTGTCTTAGAACCAGGAATGGATTAGAGAATCCCTTCTTTGAGTTCCTGATGGAGATTGGGGCAAGTTTTTTGTTGTTGTTGTTGTTGTTGTTGTTGTTTTGTATTGTTTTTTAATCCAGTGTAGAAAACTGCCCACTACTACCTATTTACAATTATAGAACCTTCCCAACTGAGTCAATCAATGGAGCTCATTCTAACTATTTTGTCCAACTTTCCTTCTTAGATGAGGCTTTTCTTCTTACTTTAAAGGTAAAAAAGCATTGTTGCCTAATTATGTCAAAAGTGAGATGCAAGGTTGAAGCCCTAAGATGTATAGTGGTAAAGGTTGGAACTTTGGGTCGATGTGTATCACCAACAGAGGGTGCCATGAATCTGAGGCCTCACAAAGGATCTAATATTAGCAAAGAAAATACAAGATTGTTATCATTGTCTCTATCTCTAGAAACATGAGCTGAGAGAAGACTACCCACATGGAATATTGGGAAGAAGATGGACTATGAGCTGAAAGACAGTTCTACACATAAAATGAACTCCATGCAATCTTTACATTGGGTTTCTCAGCCTCCAGAAAGATGAGAAATAGACATCTATGTTCAGAAGGGATTCAACATAAGGCATTCTGATATTCATCCTAGACTGTACATGTGGACAGTAAGTAAGATATACCCAGTGGGACAGATTTCAAAAGACTGTAATTTGGTGAATTCAGATGAAGCTAGGGTAATTTGAACAATTAGGGTATAAACCCTTAGCAGAGAAACCAAACTAACCTCTCAGTTGTCATTTACAGAGTTGGTTGAGTCTCTAGGGCTAGGATTTCTTTACCTATTTGTCTTTCAATGAGATCTTGCCCAGCCTCCAGCTGTGACAGAAGTGTATGTATACTGCTTGACTGTATGAGTATTATTTGGATGTTAATTTCATTGTTTTAAATTTTTGTTTTTTACTAGTCTTTCCTAATGACATACTACAATTTAAAAAACAGAAGCTTCTGCAAAACCACTCTTTGGAGGACTGATTCTAAAACAAAATGTGGAAGGATAAGGAATTTACAGTCATGCTTCATCAGAAAATATGAACTTAAAAATTAAAGGTATTTTTGTTGTCTCTTACCATATATAAACAGGGAGCTATTAGGGAGCCCCCCCCCCATTTACTTAGATCCCCTCCTCAAGGAGAGGAGAGCTATCTTCTCCCTGCTTTCTTTCAGAATCCCAGGTCCTTCTACTTCCTAGAGATATGACACCCATGCAGGGAATTTACAGATAGAATTGGAAAGAAAACCCTCACATTCCTGACTCTCTATGTACATAATAAATGTGGGTTTCTCTTTTTAAATTCTTCTTTTATGTGCCTCAGTAGAGTGTCATCATTTTTTTCCACAGACTCTGAGCATTTCTCCAGTTTATTCCCAGACAGTTTATCTATTTTGTAGCTCTTGCAAATGGATTCTTTCCTGCATTTCATTTTCTAACTTTACTGTTTGTGTCTAAGAAGCTATTGATTTTTGTATATTAATTTTAAGCAGTCAATATGTAAAATTCTTTATCACTTTAACAGCTTTGCAGCTGATTTTGTTTTCAAGTATGCAATTATATCATGTGCAAATAATATTTTTATGTACTTCTATATCTAATACAGTCACTTCTTCTTAACACATTGATTTATACTATCCAAACTATTTAAGTACAAATTTATTTATTCTTGATTTTTATGGTAATGCTCATATTTTACTCATTAATCACATTTGTCTTTCATTTCTGTGTATGCCCCACATTAAATATTCAAAAATTTATTTATATTTAAAATTTTCAATTTACTGAATAATTGATTTTTGTGCTACTGTGTTCAGTTGATGAAACTGAATACATCCCTATGTGTATTTAGAAATAAATAAAAAATATAACATTTTATTTGTCAGATCAATAGTGAAAGTTAGGTATCTAATTAATGAAACTAGTTGAATCTATCATCTATTGAAGAAAAAAATCTATTTGGACTTTTGATTTTATAGCATTTTCAGAAGGAACTTCCAGTGTAAAAAAAAATCTCAATCTGAAAAGATGCAAATTGATGATAAAAATATCATCTGATAAAAATATACTGTTGATAAAATCATTTCAATTCAAGTAACTGTAAAAGGTTAGAGCATTTAATGTTGAAAAAATTTACACATTCACCAGAAAAACATACAGAAGATGGCAGGAAAAAAAATGGGCAAGAGATGCAAACCATTTGCCCAAGAAGATACTCAAATGCTCAACAAAGAGAAGCAGCTCCAATTCATCACCTGGGTGAGAAGCATAAATTTAAATCAGAAGACATATTTTCACCAGTCTCAGGTGGATGGCGTCTAAGAGAAGAAACAACATCTGATGCCATGTGGGAGGCAGGGAAAGGGCTTTTATACTCAGAATGGAGTCATTGTGGATTGCTTTTGCTTTGGGACAAAGCCATCTGGCAGCATCCATTTAACTTTTAAATACATGCATTTTTCACTTCAGCCATCTTTATCCTGGAAATATGTTTCATTGCAAGAATGGTGTTGTAACATTATCATGTACAGGGTAGCATCACACCTAGTTTTCCCCATTAGAAAGGGGCCCTGGTCTTCCCAGCTGTCAGGAGTGAGTTATCAATCTATTTAATCAGTAGAACAGATTTTTTTCTGGTGATATAAAATACCTTTTAGGAAACAAAGGACACTGTGGTGGTTGATGGTTGAGATATGAAGTAGTAGTTAGTAGATCCATGTTCTAATCAATAAAAGTTCTGTAGAGGCCAAAAAGGTATACAAGCTGTCAGTATTTGACTTCCTGTGTCAACTTTAAGACAAAATGAACCAGCTACAGTGTTACCATCTGACTCACTTATACAATTTGGGTTCTCTGGCATAACTACATTGTAACTCATAATCTCTTTCTGCCCAGTCCTGGTTCTTTATCCCTCACAATTGGTGTTCCTGTAAGTATCCCGAAACAAGTTTCTTGTGTGGATTCTCAAGTACCCATAAATTATTTTTCAGAAATATTACTACAAGTATGTCTAAATATTTTATATATTTGTAAATATATACAGACATATTTTAATTATATACATACTTTTAAAATATGTATTTATTTATTTTATGAATATGAGTACATTGTCACTGTCTTCAGACATATGAGAAGAGGGCATCAGATCCTATTACAGATGGAAGTCACTATGTGGTTGCTGGGAATTGAACTCAGAACTTCTGGAAGAGCAGCTAGTGCTGTTAACTGATGAACCATCTTTTCAGCCTATATACATACTTTTTGATGATAAAAATTTTCTGGTATCAATGTGCATTCTAATTATGTGTTAAATAGTTTGTATAATAGTCCAGCCACAGTTTATGCAAGAACAAAATGCTTCAGACTTATTCTGGTTACGCAGAGGGACTCTGTACTTAGTTTTTATGAGTGCAAAGGCAATATACAGGAAATTCCATGCCTTTAAAATGTGTTTATTTAAATGTTTCAAACATCTAGATCCAACGTATTTTATCCATGAGACTATTTGCATATATTTTATTGTGTCTGTGTTTGTATAAACATAAGTAATTGCATATCTATTCTAAGCTTCCAATTTCTACGACAAAATATCTGTCACAGAAATCTTCAGCAGAGGACAAATTCACCTTTGCTCATGGTCTCACAGACTTCAGTCCATTGTCAGCTAGTTCACTGTGGTGGAGCTGCAATGAAGCAAAAAAAAAAAAGAAAAAGAAAAAAAAAGAAAAAAGTTATAGGAAAGGTTTTTGACAGCAAAGTCTTGCTAACCTCATGGTGGCCAGGAATCAGAGAGGAGAATGGAGGCTGGGGCTGGAGAGTGGGTGGAACTAAGGATACGATGTATCTTTCCAGAGCATGTCCATAGGAACTTTTTTTTTCAATTGTAGTTTGATGTTCATAGTTCCACCCACTCTGAATATTCTCTTCAAATTTGAATCCACCAATGGTCAATAAATTGATGAAGTTTGAACTCTCATAATGCAATTCGTTACTGACTATTATTAGTGAAAATTTCTTCCATTGGGCAGGAATTTTTCAATCCGGAGCTTTGGACAGGGACATTTTGTGTACAAACCATAGCCTCCTAGCCTCCTAGTTCAGACCGTTAATGGCTCATATATAAAAGTGCACTGAATCGGTCTCTAAGATCTGACAAAGTTCTAGCTTTTCCGTATTGCTCATAAGTCTATGTCCAAAAGTATTTTGAAACTCAAGGTAAAATCTTAGCTTGTGAAATCTGTAAACAAAAAGAAAAAACAAAAGTTACTCTTAAGTTAACATGGCATAGCTTAAATTCCTATATTACAAATGGAGGGACTGGAAGATAGAAAGGTTGAATAACTCCAAAAAAAAAAAAAAAAGAATTGAATCCTGGGGAAAAGCAATGCATTTTATTACTCTAAGTCTGTTTTATGGAGTGCATGGTGGAGTGATGCGAACTCCAAAGGACTTGCTCTGCCCTTTTTCACCTCTGCATGGCCCTACGATTTGCAGAATGCATGGGCTCTATCCTGGGCTGACTCTACTTACTGCCTACAGCTTTTCTTGGCAGACATTCTACTTCTCTGGCACTCCAAATTTCCTTGAAATTTTACTGAGTGTTTGGCTTCAATCTTATAACATGACTCATTGTCCCCTTTGGGCTGCCTATAGAAATCTTGACCCTGACACATATTGTTTGACCTCTTAGAATTTCTTTTGAAATCTGTGTAGAAGCTTTTATGACCTTGTAACCACCTACATTATATAATATCTGAAAAATACATTACACAGACGATGCTAAGATGTAGCAACGGTTTGAGTGGTGCCCTGTTTCCCTGAGACCTCAGCAGTCATAGCCAGAGTTCTCAGATCACTTAGATGGTCCTGTGAAATAAGTGAACCCTGAAGATGTCTTCTCTAATCCATCTCTTCTTAAAAAGTTTTATATTTCTAGCCTATAGTAAGTAGGTCTAGCTTTTCTAGAAATGCCATGAAGGCATTTATTGCCACAATGAAAAACAGATTCAATCTCTTCAAGACCCCAGTTCCTTTGGCTTCGACATGCCTTGTTTACTGGTCAAACAATAATTTTTTTCAAGTCTTTTTGTTCAGCTTTTAATCACAATTGTTTCTGTAAATTTGAATAAATGTACCCAGAAAAACCATCGCTATAGCATGAACACTTTGTTGCCTTGAAACAACAAAGTTTGTTCTCCATCAGACTGATCCATTAGTAGCTTTAAAATAAACTACTATCACATTCCATAGCACAATCAGGATTTGAACTTGTAACCTTGCTGCCTTAGGTTACATGCCTTAGTGATTTACTTTGCCCAATAGCGTGAAGTTGACAGGCTATATCAGGGAGATAAATTCTTTGCAAGGATTATTTATCACTTCTTACTATGTGTTAGATAATAATATATCCTCAATAAATATTTAAGTTTTTTTTCCAAGACAGGGTTTTTCTGAGTAGCCTTGGTTGTCCTCAAACTCACCCTGTAGATCATGTTGGCCCCAAACTCACAAAGATATGCCTGCTTCTGTCTCCTGAGTGCTGAGATTAAAGGCACCCACTACCATGACCTGCCATTAAAACATTTTGAAGCATATTCTTTGAAATTTTTATTTGGAAATTATGAGCTATTCTCAAAAGAGAAATCAAAATTAAAAATATTTGCATCTATGAGCTTGGATAATCTCTACCTTGTTAAAAAATAAAACCAATGCTAACATTTCATAACAATGATGAATTGTAGAGTTTAACATCTCTTCAGTGATCTACCTTTAAAATCATATTTATTCTTTTTTAAAAAATAGTCTTGCTATGTACTTCCAAATGGCTTTAAACTTCTAATTGCCCTGTATCAGTCTCCTAAGTGCTTATACTACAGGCCTTTGTAAGTGCACCAATGTTTAAAGGTATTAACTAGGTTGACACCACTAACTGAAAATGAATATAAATGTTGAAAATTATAATGTTTTAATTTTTATTTCTCTTCAATACCTAAAATCCTTGTTTGGGTCTTCATGACATAAAAGCAGGAGAACCTGATAACCTGTGTGCCTCTACCTGTTATAAGTTTCTGTTTGTCATTAGCTTTCTTTTGGATTTAACTCAGTTTGTTATAGATGTTGTTATTGTTGTTGTTGTTATTGTTATTATTATTATTATTATTTATTACCTTTACTTATCTTCATATTTTGTGTGTCTTTAGTTTATTTTTTCATATGTTTTATTAAATTATTTATTTATTCACTTTACATCCCAAAGGTGGCCCCCCTCTGCTCCTCTCCTCCAAGTTCCATCCTTAGAAATTCCTTTCTCTTTCATGTCACAGAAGAAAAGTTCCCCCCTTGGGTACAACCCCATCCTGGGACATCAAGTCACAGCAGGACTAAGCTCACCCTCTCCCACTAAGGCCCAACCTGGCAGTCCAGTTTGGAAACGAGGATCCATTGACAGGCAACTAAGTCAGATACAGTCTTTGCTCCAGTTGTTAGGGGACCCACATGAAGACCAAACTGCAAATCTGCTACAAATGTGTAGGGGGACTAGGTCCAGCCCCGGAGTGTTCTTTGGTGGTTCAGTCTCTGTTAGCCTCCACAGGCAGAGGTTAGGTGAGTTTGTAATTCTTTTTGTGGTATCTTTGACCCCTCTGGCTACTCAATTCTATCCCCCCACTCTTCTGAAAGACTCCCAGAGCTCTGCTTGATATTTGGCTGTGGGTCTCTGCATCTGCCTCCATCTGCTGCTGGATGGATCCTCTCAGGAGAGTTATGTTAGGTTCCTATCTGCAAGCACAGCAGAGTAGTACCATTAATTAGTGTCAGGGTTGGCTCCCTTACATGGGATAGGTTTCAAGCTGGGGCAGTTATTGGTTGGCTATTCTCTCAATCTCTGCTCCATCTTTAACCCTGCACAACTTGTAGGCAGGACAAATTCTGGACTGAATATTTTGTGGGTGGGTTGATATCTCTTACCTTGCACTGGAGGTCCTAGAATATTTACAAATGTTAGCCACTTCAGTCTGAGTTAGATTCATATATCCTCCCTTGGATCCTCTTCATTAGTTATTTTCTTGAAGCCTGTGAATTGTCATGCATTTGCCTTCAAATTTCATGTCTTTGTTTTTAATAGCTGAATAGTATTCCATTGTATAGCTATACCAAATTTATTTTTTAAATCCATTCTTCAGATGAGGATCAGTTAGGTTCTTACCAGTTTAGGATTTTAAAAGTAAAGATGCTCTGATAATAGCTAAGTGAGTGTCCTTGTGATATAGTAGAGGCATTTTTAGGGTATTTGTCCAGGAGCCACCACTTTTGGGTTTTGGGGTAGAACTACTCCAGATTTTCTGAAAAATCACCAAATTGATTTCCAAAACGGTTCTACCAATTTTCACTCACACACTCCTTGCTCTACATCCTCACCAGCATGTACTGTCACTTGAGTTTTTGATCTTAGCCATTCTGATAGGTATAAAATGGGATCTCAGAGTTGTTTTGATTTGTATTTACCTGATGACTAAGGATGTTGATGGATTCTTTAAGTGATTTCTGTCCATCGAGATTCCTCTATTGAGAATTCTCTGTTTAGCTCTGTACTCCAGATTTAATTGGGTTATTTCATTTGTTCATGTTTAATATCTTGAGTTCTTTATATATTTTGGGTATTAGTCCTCTGTGGGACTTACTGTTTTTGAAAATTTTTCCCATTCTGAAGGCTGTTGTTTTATCCAATTGTTGGTGCTCATAGACTTACAAAAGCTTTTCAGTTTCATGAGGTCTCATTTATTAATTGTTAATCTTTATGTGTGAGCTGTTGGTATTCTGGTCAGGAAATTTGTTTACCATACCAATATATTCAAGGCAGTTTCTGACTTTCTCTTCTATTAGATTTAATGTGTCTAGTTTTATGTTGAGGTCTTTGATTCACTTGGACTTGAGTTTTGTGCAGGGTGATCAATATGGGTCTGTTTGCATTCTTCAGCATGCGGGCATCCAGTTGGATCAGCACCATTTGCTGAAGATGCTTTATTTTTTTCCATTTTATGGTTTTGGCTTTTTTGTCAGAAATTGAGTGTCTGTAGGTGTGATTTTGTTAATTTGTATACTGTCTCACTGCCTTTTGCTTTGGCTAAGGTTTTGTCTATTTTGTTGATTTTATCAAAGAACCAGCTCTTGACTTCATTGATTCTTTGTATTGTTCTCTCTGTTTCTAGTTGATTTTAACTCTGAATTTGACTATTTCCTGCTGTCTACTCCTCTTGAGTATGCTTGTTTTCTTTTGTTCTAGAGATTTCTGGTTGCCAGCATGAGATCTCTCCAATTTCTTTGTGAAGCACTTAGTGCTATGGACTTTCCTCTTAAGCACAGCTTCCATAGTGTCACCTAAATTTTGGTATGTCATGCCTTCAATTCCACCACGTTCTGGAAAGATTTTTATTTTGTTCTTTATCTTCTTCCTTGCCCAATGATTTTTGAGTAGAGAGTTGTTCATGTTCCATGAGTTTGTAGGCTTTCTGTTGGTTCTGTTTTTTTTTTTTTGACATGAACTTCTAATTTTTTTCAAATGCTTAAAGTACAGATTTTATTATTTAAAACTTAGCATACGAAAAAGTAAGAGGAGCTCACAGAAATAAAGATGTCTTAATACAAATGATACAGACTTTTAGAACATGCCACCAGTCTAAGCCAAAAAAAAAGAGAGAGAGAGAGAGACCCATTTAAAATTATAAATGTGTTAATAATAAACATTGAATAATTTTTACATACAAGTATCAAAGTTATAACTAAAATGGAATAGCTGAAATACAGAAAACTATTTGGATAATATACCATAAGAGAAATTAGGAATATATGGGTCTCTTTTACTTTGTTATAACTATTATTTCTTTTTTTTTTTAATTATCAAATCATAATTTTTACTTTTTAACACAGGGGTTATAAATATGAAAATACCGGATGTGGGGAAGGGGATGACACAGGAGCATAGGTGTTCAGGGGGAGTACAGATATCTTTCAGAACAGGGTATCAGCTGGGTGAAGGTTCAGGGGTCAGGTCACTCTGACTCTGCCTATGATTTACTTGTCCTTATCTAATTTGGTACTATCCGCCAAGGCTGCCTATTTACAAGGTCTATGACTACTCAGGCTGGTAGATTTCCACAAAAGCTGCTTGTTTACAATATTTTTTAGCCATCTGTTTCAGTGTTTTTCCATAGAGACACAAGACTTTGTGTTAGCAGGCATGTATGTCAGGCCTATTGCTGATTTTAGGCTTATGGCTGATTTTAGACCTTCAATGTATAAGCAGGGCTGCCCCTGACATCCCCCCCCCCTGCCTTCTCCAAGCGTAGAAGGGCTGTGGTGATTCTAATCTTGCCAAGGCAGGAATAGAAGCCTGACCTCCAGTAATTAAAGGGGACCTTGTAATGGCTCCGGTCCTCCTGTCGTTGTCCAGTGAGGCATGAGGGCCATACCCATCCCAATGTCTTTTTCCTGGAGAAGGGATACTTTTGACATCAACCCCTATGCAGTCAGGCTTGTCCCTCAGGGAACCCAGAAACTTATTTTTAACTTTTATTTATATTCCCTTGCAGTGCTTAGCCTCGCAGCCTAAGCAAGAATTCAGATCTCCAGACAGAGGGGGTTCTTTGTGGTCCCTCTCTGCTTGATCTAGGGGTCAAGTCCCCTGTTTTAGGTTGGGTGGAGATGGGACTTGGGAACACCCTGGATAGAGTAACAACCTCATCTAGAGTCTCATGGTCCTCCATAGCTAATTTATAATAATGTATCTGAATAGATTTTGCTATCAGATTATCTATCTGTTTTTTCACAAAGTTAGTTAGCCTATTTAAGGCCCAGGGACCAAAGGAAGTAAGCAAAAATAACCCAATTAATGGTCCCAAGATGAAAGGAAGTAGGGTTAACAATCATAGAGAGGTTGAAGACCAATTCTTGTACAAGCTCTCATCTTTCTCTTTCTCTCTCTGTCTTTTCTCAAGACCTTTTCTGGCCTTTTCATGCTCTCTTTAATCATCCCTGTTTTGTCTATGTAAAAGCAGCATTCTTCTTTAAGGGCTGTATTCAGTCTAGAACTGTATACAGTCTTTTATATTGTAAAAGAGAAAATCAAGTCCAATAAAGTCCTTTGCAATTTTTGGAGATTGCATCAAACAGCGAAACAAGGGATTTCTTCAGATTAGTGATGTCAATCTATAGTTGTTTGATGTCCTTGTCAAAGGCCCATTGGAGGTCTCTTGAGTAGTATAAGTCCGGAGGCCAGCATCAGGATTAGAACTCCTAACAGCAGATATCACGGGTGATTAATTTTTACCTGGAAAGGAAAAAAATAAGGGAATTCTCAGGGGAAATTTCTCTTCCCTGGATGTCAATTGTTATTCATCTTATTTATAATTGGGCCTGGTTTTGTGGGGTTATCTATTTAATTCATTAATCTTTTTGGCGGCCATTTAGCTGTGCCTTCTGTGGTATCAAACAGGCATATCAATCCTCGGCCCCATAAAGGAACAGGGTCCTGGCCATTCCATTTAAGGGTAAGAGGGTCCTTCCACATAGTTATGGCTTAGTTTTTATTAGTCTCAGCGATGCCAGAGGCAATCAGTGGCAGATTTGCTGTGAGCTTTCAGTTTTAGAAAGTTAAGAGTAAACAAGGCATGCTCCTTCCACCCTCAGAGAGTCATGAAGACACTATTTAAAGAAATATAATTCTTTATTGATAATCTCTTTTATCAAAGGACTATTATAAAACAGCCAACAATTAATCAATCTATATAACATATCAATTAATGAGAGCTTCTTCTACTTTTTGTAAAATTACTCCTCTTTTGTCAATTAATTGTTGAGGGAAATTAGGATATACATCTCTCTTGAGAATATTAAACAGAGACATAAATTCTTTTGTGAAGAGCTTAAAATAAAATCTTGCCAATAAGCATCTCCTGGAAACTTTTGAAAATCGTTTGAAATAAGTAAACTATCTTTTTTTTTTTTTTTTTGCCAGACCCATTATCTGTTTTCTTTTTAATTGGATATTTTACATATTTACCTTTCACTGTTATCTCCTCTTCCTTTGTCCCCCCAAACCTCTCATGCCATACCCCCTCTTCAAATTTTTATGAGGGTGTGCTTCCACCATTCTCCCAATCTTACCTCCCTGTTCTCACATTCCCCAACACTAGGAATCCAAACTTTCCAGGACCATGGCCCTCCACTTCCACTGATGCCTAACGAGGCCACCCTCAGTTACCTATACAAGTGGAGCCATGAATTGATCCCTTTCTGCTCTCAGGCTGGAGGTTTAGACCCTGGGAGTTCTGGTTGAGTATTTTGCTACTCCTAAAAAAAAACCCCAAAGCACTCACACTTTGGTCTTCCTCCTCTTGAGTTTCATGTGGTCTTTGCATTGTGTCTTAGGTATTGTGAGCTTTTGGGCTAATATCCACTTATCAGTGAGTGCATGCCTTGTGTGTTCTTTTGTGATTGGGTTACCTCACTCAGGATGATATTCTCAAGCTTCATCCATTTGCCTAAGAATTTCATGAACTCATTGTTTTTAATAGCTGGGTAGTACTCCATTGTGTAAATATACCACATTTTCTGTATCCATTCCTCTGTTGAAGGACATCTGGGTTCTTTCCAACTTCTGGCTATTATAAATAAGGCTGCTATGAACATAGTGAAGCATGTGTCCCTGTTGTATGTTGAAACATCTTTTGGGTATGTGCCCAGCAGTGGTATAGCTGGGTCCTCAGGTATTTTCTGAGGTACCTCAATTTTCTGAGGTACCGTCAGACTGATTTCCATAGTGGTTGTACCAGCTTACAATCCCACCAACAATGGAGGAGTGTTCCTCTTTCTCCACATCTGCTGTCACCTGTGTTTTCAATCTTAGCCATTCTGGCTGGTGTGAGGTGGAATCTCAGTGTTTTTTTCATTTGTATTTCCCTGATGACTGGGGATGTTGAACATTTCTTTATGTGCTTCTCAACCATTCAAGATTCCTCAGTTGAGAATTCTTTGTTCAGCTCTGTACCCCAATTTTAATAGGGTTATTTGATAGTCTAGAGTCTAATTTCTTCAGTTCTTTGTATACCTTGGATATTAGCCCTCTATAAGATGTAGGATTGGTAAAGATCTTTTCCCAATCCTTTGGTTGCTGCTTTGTCCTATTGACTGTGTCCTTTGCTTTACAGAAGCTTTGCAGTTTTATGAGGTCCCATTTGTCAAGTCTTGATCTTCGAGTGTAAGCCATTGGTGTTCTTTTCAGGAACATCTCCCCTGTGCCCATGTGTTCGAGGCTTTTCCCCATTTTCTATTCTATTAGTTTCAGTGTAGCTGGTTTTATGTAAAGGTCATTGATCCTCTTGGAATTGAGCTTTGTACAAGGAGATAATTATGAATCAATTTGCATTCTTCTACACGCTGACCTCCAGTTGGACCAGCACCATTTGTTGAAAATGCTGTCTTTTTTCCACTGGATGGTTTTAGCTCCTTTGTCGAAGATCAAGTGACTATAGGTGTGTGGGTTCATTTCTGGGTCTTCAATTCTATTCCATTGATCTTCCTGCCTGTCTCTGTTCCAATACCATGCAGTTTTTAACACTATTGCTTTGTAGTACAGCTTGAAATCAGGGATGGTGATTCCCCCAAAAGTTCTTTTATTGTTGAGAGTAGTTTTCGCTATCCTGGATTTTTTTGTTATTCCAAATGAATTTTAGGATTGTTCTTTCTATCTCTGTGAAAAATTGAGTAGGAATTTTGATGGGGATTGCATTAAATCTGTAGATTGCCTTCATTAAGATGGCCATTTTTTACTATGTTAATCCTGCCAATCCATGAGCATGGGAGATATTTCCATCTTCTGAGATCTGTTTCAATTTCTTTGTTCAGGGGCTTGAAGTTTTTGTCATACAGGTTTTTTACTTGCTTGGTTAGATTCACACCAAGGTATTTTATATTATTTGTGTCTATATTGAAGGGTGTCGCTTCCATAATTTTTTTCTCAGCCAGTTTATCTTTTGAGTACAGGAAGGCTACTGATTTGTTTGAATTAATTTTATACCCAGCCACTTTACTAAAGTTGTTTATCAGGTTTAGGAGTTCTCTGGTGGAAGTTTTAGGGTCACTTAAGTATACTATCATATCATCTGCAAATAGTAAAGTTTTGACTTCTTCCTTTCTGATTTGTATCCCTTTGACCTCCTTTTGTTGCCTGATTGCTCTGGCTAGGACTTCCAGTACTATATTGAATTGGTAGGGGGAGAGTGGGCAGCCTTGTCTAGTCCCTGAATTTAGTGGAATTGTTTCAAGTTTCTCTCCATTTAATTTAATGTTGGCTACTGGTTTTCTGTATATTGCTTTCACAATGT
The DNA here is from genome assembly GCA_030674055.1 of Rhabdomys pumilio. NCBI lineage: Eukaryota > Metazoa > Chordata > Mammalia > Rodentia > Muridae > Rhabdomys > Rhabdomys pumilio. Next base: position 71,220,951 of record JANHMN010000003.1, on the reverse strand, counting down.
TTAGATATGGACCTTGAATTCCTGATCTTTCCAAGACTTTTATCATGAAGTGATGCTGAATTTTGTCAAATGCTTCCTCAGCATCTAGTGAGATGATCATGTGGTTTTTTTTTTTCTTTGAATTTGTTTATATAGTGGATTACATTGATGGATTTCCATATATTGAACCAACCCTGCATTCCTGGGATAAAGCCTACTTGATCATGATGGATGATTGTTTTGATGTGTTCTTGGATTCTGTTTGTGAGAATTTTATTGAGTATTTTTTTCATCGATTTTAGAGAAAGCTCCATGAAGTACTGAGAAGATATATTATCCTTTTGTGTTTTGGTGAAATGTTCTGTAGGTGTCTGTTAGATCTAATTGACTCCTAACCTCTGTTAATTTCATTATTTCTCTTTAGCATTTATCTCAGAGACCTGCCTATTGGTGAATGTGTGGTGGTAAAATCTCTCACTATTAATTCAAGCGGTTAGATGTGAGATTTCAGCTTTAGTAATGTTACTTTTATGAATGTAGGTGCCCGTGCATTTCAGTAATAGATGTTCAAAATTGAGATGTCATCTTGGTGGATTTTAATTTGATGAGTATGATGTGTCCTTACCCATATCTTTTGATTAATATTGGTTGAACGTCTATTTTGTTAGATCTTAGAATGACTAGTCTAGCTTGCTCTTTGGAACTGTTTGTTTGGAAAACTTTTTCCTGCCCTTTACTATGAAGCAGTATTTATCATTGTTGCTGAGATGTGTTTCCTGTATGCAGCAGAATATTGGATCCTGTTTATATATCCATTCTGTTAGCCAGCATCTTTATTGGAAAATTGAGTCCATTGAAGTGGACAGATATTAATGTCTAATGATTATTAATTCCTATTATTTTGATATTGGTGTTTTAGTATGTGTATATGTGGTGTGCATGTGTTTATGTGTGATTTCCTTATTTTGTTTTTGTTTATTTTCTGTGTTTTCTTGGGTGTGGTTAGCCTGCTTGGGTTAGAGTTTTCCTTCCAGTATTTTTTGTAGGGCTGAATTTGTGGACATACATTGCTTACTTTGTCTTGAAATATCTTATTTTCTTCATCTATAGTGATTGGGAGTTTTGATGGCTATAGTAGTCTAGGTTGGAATATGTGATTTCTAAGAGGGTGCAAGACCTCTGTCCAGCTCTTCTTGCTTTTAGGAATTTGTTGAAAATTTGGGTGTAATTCTGATAGGTCTACCATTGGATGTTACTTGGCTTTTTAACCATGCAGTTTTGAATATTCTTTCTTTGTTATGTAGATTTAGTGTTTTGATTATTATTTGGAAGGCAGATTTTCTTTTCTGGTACAATCTAATTGGTGTTCTGTAAGCTTATATGTTTATAGGATTCTTTTTCTTTAGGTTGGGGAAAATTTCTTCTATGATTTTTTTGAAAATATTTTCTGTACCTTGGAGTTGGGACTCTTCATTCATCTTCTTTTCCTATTATCCTTAAGTTAGAATTTTTCATAGTATCCCAGATTTCTTGGATTGTTTTGTGTCACAGTATTTTTATATTTAATATATTCTTTGACTGATGTATCGTTTTTCTATTGTATCTTCTACACCTGAGATTCTCTCTTTCATCACTTGTATTCTATAGGTGATGCTTACATTTGTTGTTCATGTTCTGTTCACAGGTTTTTCATTCTCAGGATTCCTTCAGTTTGTGTTTTCTTTATTGCTTCTATTTCCATTTTCAGGTCTTACACAGTTTTATTTCTTTATTCATCTGTTTAATTGTATTTTCCTGTATTTCTTTCATGTATTTATGTGTTCCCTCTTTAAAGGCCTCTATTACCTTTATAAGATTAGATTTAAGATCATTTTCTTGTATTTCAATTGTGATAAGATATCTAGGACTTGCTTTAAATGGATAGTTAAATAGCTGTGATCTAAAAGTATCAGATTGCCCTGGGTCTTACTGATTGTGTTCTTAAACTTATCTTTAGCAATCAATTTGTCCCTGGATATTCCTAGAGTATCTGGTCTTGGAAAGGCTGGCCTAACCTGCATGTTCCTGATGCAACAGGCCCCTGGAGTGGTGACAGAACAATGGAGCTTGGGAACAACACTGCAATTGGTCATGCCTTGGGGGCACTAGGCAGTAAAATGACTGGAGTGGGGGTCTAACCTGGATGATTCTGGAATAGTAGGCCTGCTGAAGTCAGGCAGACTTGTGGCCAGAGCCATATTTTTAAATAAAAGATATTTTAATAATGTTTTTCTTCTTTCCCAGCTTCTTCCAGATCCTCTCTATTTTCAACCTACAGGATCAACTTTATTATTCTTTTAATCTCTTTTAAATCTCTCTCTCTCTCTCTCTCTCTCTCTCTCTCTCTCTCTGTGTGTGTGTGTGTGTGTGTGTGTGTGTATGTGTGTGTGTCTTTCTATTTTTAACTATGTTCATAGCAGTTTTATTCCTAATATCTAGAATCTGGAAACAACCAAAAAAACCAAAAAAATAATAATTGTGATAATTGTGTAAAGAAAATGTGGTACATTTACACACTGGAATACCAATCAGCTATTAAAATCAAGGATATCATGAAATTTCCAGGCATGTGGATGGAACTAGAAAATACCATTCTGTGTGCACTAATTCAGACTCAAAAAGACACATGTAATATGTACTCACTTATAAGCATATATTAGGCATAAATTACAAGATAACCATGCTGTCATCCACACATTCAAGAAATAAGAAGGGTCCAGGTGTGAATACTGAAATATCACTTAGAAGGGGAAATAAAATGGACATCAGAAGTGGATAGAGAGATTGAGACAGGTGGGAGAGGCAGTGAGAAGACCGGAGATGGGGATCAAGTGTGGGGAAAGTTGGCTTGGAGGTAAGAGGGCTGTGAGAGAAAAGGGAAATTAATGTGTTTGTGGGAGCATCTCTGAGACAAGTCAGAGACCTAGGATAGGAGAGGCTTCTGGGAGGATATAGAGATTATCCTAGCTGAGACTCCCAAGGGTGGGTTATATGGAGCCTGAAGTGACAACCTCCTGTAGACAGGCAGGATTTCCAGTGGAGGAAAAAAGACATCAACCCGCCCACAAAACTTTTGACTTAAATTTGCCCTATCTACAAGGTAAAAATGGAGCAGAGTTTTAGGGGACTCACAGAAACTTTGCCACCAATTAAAGAGAACGCATGAACTGGGTCTTGGACATGTGTGGCAGAAGCACCACTTGGTTTTCATATGGGTCCCCTAACAACTGGAGAAGAATCTGCCCCTGGCTGCTGCCTGCCTGTAAATCCTTTTTCCCTAACTAGGCTTTTTTGTCTAGCTTCAGTGGGAGATAGTCCTGAAATGACTTGATGTACAAAGGTTGATTGGTACCTGAGGGGGGGGGCGTTGAAGGGACTCTTCTTTCTCAGAGGAGAAGAGAGGAAAATAGGGGGAAGAAGCTGTGTAGGGGGAACTAAGAGAAGAGAGGGGCTGTGATTGGGATCTAAAGTGAATAAACAAATTAATTAATGAAAGAAGTCATGTTTTTCTCCTTTTTCAACTCCACCCAGATCCTCTCTATCTGCCTTCTACCCACTCTACTTTGTTGTTCTTTCAATGTCTTGTTTTCTCCAGCCTCTTCTCTCTCTTTCTATCCTATTTTTGTTTTTAAGAACAAAAACATAAAGGTAAAAAAAGAGCTTCGAAACCATAAAAACCAAAAAAATAAAAAAGGCAAAAAAATAATAGAATAAAAATAACAAAATAAAGCAAAACAAAATGAAAAGTTCACTAGAATACCACCATTGAGTTTATTTATGTTGGGCAGCTATTGCTGGGCATGGGGATGGAGTGTGATTGATATTTTCAATGAAACTCAATTGGACAAAATGTCTTTTTTTTTTTTCTTAAGATAGTGTATCAGCTTCAGATAGCTTCTTGGTTAGGGGTTGGACCCCTCTTCGCTTCCTCCTCTTAGTACTGGGACCACAACCTGCCTGAATCTGTTTAGGTATTATTCATGCCACCACAGTCTCTGTGATTTAATATGTATATCAGTCTTACTGTGTCTGGAAGACACTCTTTTCACAGAGTCATCTATCACATGTGGCTCTTACAATCTTTCTCCCTCTTACTTTCACCTGAATACCACGCCTTGAAGAGAAGGTTTAGATGAAGACATCACCTTTACGACTGTGGGTTTCAAAATATCTGTCTTTGCACATTGTCCACTTGTGTGTTTCTATGTAAATTTGTGTTTGTTGCAAGAATGAAGTAGTTGTCACCAGAGTATCATAATATGTCATTAGGAATAATAGTATTTCTGTGTTCATTTAGTAGAATAACCATATTGAGTTTTCTCTAGGCCAATGATTTGTCTTGTTCCAGAAACTTGGATACTTTAGCATTATGTCTTGCAGGTAGATCATTATCATAGGCCACTGGATTTGTAGCTATGTGAAACTGGTGATTACCTTTCTCCTCTAGTAGCAAGCAGAGTGCCTTCTAGCACCATGAATCCTAATCGTTAGAAACAAAGCTTCTTGTTCTGCACCAGTTGAACTCCTTTATGTTTCCTGATATAAGTGTAGTCTTTAGCAATAGAGCCTTACCATCAGCTTGTAGAGGAGAACCAATAGACTTGGCAATTGCCTGTGATGTTTGAGGGGCTTGATACCATCCCTTTAGCCAATGACTCAACTAGATGTAACCCATTTTCCACACTGGGTTTTTCACTTTGTGGTATGAGAAGTCTAGTTGGGGCATTTATTTCCACCATCCTTTGGAGACTACATTTAGATTCATCACATATATGTATGTATTTTAGAAAGCTTCTATAATAGTAGGCTTCCACATGCTTTATTAAATGGCTTTTAGTATTAGTTGTCCATCCTTAGATGGCCTCCCTTACCCTGTATTGGGAGACAACCCCTTCCTATTTAAATAATCCTATTATAGTTGTAGGGTAGTGGGTCCTGTGTCCACTTTACCACAGGGCACGACTGCTTGGGGAGGTGGGAAGCAGGGACTTTCATTGTGCTAACTCTACACCACCATTTGGGAAGCCCTGGGACACCACTCTTGGGGTGAGGAAGTGCAGTCTGAGATGTGGAACAACTAGAACTGGCTCTGGAAATCAGAACCTGCTACAAGACCAGGGCCATGGTGTTCTCATGCTCTTGGACACCCAGGTGCCACTGGAAGTCATGGAAGAGCTGAGAACAGAATCTAGGACTGTAGCCTCGGTCTAGCCCAGGGCCAGGAGAGGGGGGAAAGAGGGGAGTTCCAGCTAGTCCCCTGGCTTGGTGGTAACAGGCTTAGTAACAGTTGTGGCTAGGAGAACAGAGAGGCTTTCTATGGAGATTAGACTGAGGCTTTATAGGCAAAGGCCTCCTTCGTAACTCCCCACAGTGGGTCTTGATGAAAAGAGATAGTCCATGGTTCTAAGGTATTTATTGTCATGGTGGAAGATAGATGTATAAAACCATGCACACTTCTCACGGTGGACCTAAGATTAAATACCTTTTGCAGGGAAGAATGTCTGGGAAAGGAAGCCTATTGTCTATGCCCTCCAAGCCTCTAGGTACCTCATTAGCATGGAGACCTCTGTCTTGAGCCTATGTGACCACAGGTCATGTTTATTTTATGTGAGAAGCACAGCACATGTTCCAAGTCAGGAGTCTGGCAGGGAGCTGGGAGTCAGCTAAACTTTGGGTATATGCCCACGGAGTCTCTGGATCTCAACCTGTTGTACCTTACCAAACTTCCTGGCATGGCTTTACATCCCACATAAAGTTTCATCTTTGTCCATATCTCTACATTCTATTTTTCCTTTCTTGGCAATTCTTTTTTTTTTTCCTAGTCCTCTTTTAGGTTCTTAACCTCTATAGTTATTCAGATCATAGCATATATATCGAAAAATCTAATATTTGCATATAGGAAAAGACATACAATATTTGTAGTTTTGGGTCTGGGTTACTTTACTTGGGGAAAATTTATTTTTCAAGCTCTCTCCACTTATCTGTAAATTTCATTGTTTCATTTTTTTGACAGTTGAATAATGTTTCATTTTGTAAATATAACATGTTTTTATTATCCACTCACTAGCTGATGAATATTATAGTTGTATCTAATTTCTGGTTATTAGGAATAAATAGCAATGACCATGGATAAACACATGTCTGTGTAGTAGGCTATAGAATATTTTGGGTATATGCTACAAAGTGAGATAAATTGATTTTGAGATTTCTGGGTGTACTATCACTCTGATTTCTGTAGTGGCTGTACAAGTTTACACTTCTACTGGATTAATAAGTGTTCCCTCTCATGACCACCCTTTTCAGCTTGTACTATTATTTGTTTCATTGATCTTGGCCATTCTGACTAGTATAATATAAAATTTCAAAGTAGTTTACTTTGAATTTCCATGATGGCTAAAAATTTTGGACATTTCATGTCTTTCTCATCCATTTGTGTTTCATTTTTTATTTTAGAAGCCTATGCTTAGTTCTATACTCTATTTTAAAGTTGGATTTTATCTTTCCTTGTTGTTCCATTTTGAGCCCTTTATATATTGTGTATACTAATCCACTCTCTACATATAACTGGTAAGGATCTATTCTATAGGTTACTGAATTGCATGGATTTTGATATCCTTGATGAACAAAAGTTTTTCAGCTTCAATAGGTCTCATTGATTAATTGGTGGTTTTTGTGAAGAATAGGCTTGAATTCATTGGTATACAAAATATTTTTTTAAACAGAATTTACAATACAGTCTTTAAATTGTCAAGATTAAATCATTTACAGTAGGCTGTTAAGATTATTACTTATGTTTAGCCTCCTAGCTTAAATGCAATAGCTATGCACCCTTTCACCTCATTCCTTTTCTTATATTTTGACCATTTAATTACTAGAATACCACCATTTTTATAAGACATAATCCACAACTATCCTTATTTCCGTTCTTCTTTGCAGGTTATAAAGCAGTACTGCTGGTATTATATCCAGGTCCTTCAATCTCCTTACCCTTACCTACTTTCTAGCCTTGGCTCCATCTTTTTCTGATTCTATCCTTTTGTTTCAGTAGGGGTTATATCTAAATGGTATAGCACATGTCTACCATCCACCAGATCTTGAGTTCAATCCCCAACAGTACAAAACATATTACATTTCATTTATGGAGCTGCTTCTGAATTGCAGACATGTCATCTTATTTTATTTCCTGAACCTATATTCACATTGCCAAGTTTGTACCTCTCTCTGTCTTATGTTTTGTTAATTATAATTTATTCATAACCACACAAGTCAGGATCTATATTTCAAGCAATTTTTATTGCAATATAACTAGCCTATAAACATTATAAATACTGAGTGTATAGCTGAATGAATTTTTATACACAGACATCCAAAAGCACACAACCATGAAATCCATAATCTAGATGAGGTAATAGAAACTTCCCTGTATTCTAGAAGCATTCTTTATGCACTCTTGGTCACAGTATTGCTCCCAAAAGATTAACCACTAGCTTAGATAGTTTGTGATAAGATGTTATTTTTGCATGTAAGTATATAAACTTATAAAATTTACATGAAGAGAATGTGTATGTGAGGTTTCAGAGGCTCTAATACCATTGGTCACTGTTTTGACTGTAACTACCCCCTCAGCATTAACCTCTAAAGTCATAGGAGCTTCATATGCTTCTCCAGCCCTGGATGCATTCTTATCCCCACAAGCCCCAGTGACCAAGGGCAAGTCTTCAGCGTTAGTGGCCCCATCACTCAGAATCCACCCTGTCCTAGTCATCTTATGCAAGCTAATAAAAAATGATAAAAAGAGAAAGAAGATCATATCTTCAACATTTATATTTTAGGTACTAAACGTGTTCATAATATATGTGTATGTACATATAGATATTTTTCAAAGAAAATGTGTATCTTTTGTGAAAATTTCAAATTTGTTACTTATTTTAAGAATATTATGAGTTCAAGTTATTGTAAGTCCATGTTGAGTTTCTTGGATACTTACATCAGTTGTGGCTATAATTATATTCAATATCTCCTTTCAATGTTATTTCTGGAGAATGGTGGAAGTTCCAGATAATTTTTAAAAGAATAGCAAATTTTTAAGTATTCAAGAAAGGCTTATCTTGTGAATATGAATCTATGTTTGATAATCTCTTAATTCAGTAAATTCATTTAGGGTATGATTTGTAGTCAGATGCACAGATGCATTTATTTCAGCCTGAAATGCCCCCACAGACTCAAAGCCTGTGAATACAGCTTCAAGTGAGGACACATTTTGTAAGGCTGTGAAAACCTTTGCTGGCAGAAGTCACTGGGGTGGGAACTTAAAAGCTCTACCCATGCCTTGTTTCAGTTAGTCTGTGTTTCTTAGCTGGACACATGTGCACAGTGATAGGCACACATTTTTCACTGCTGTTACCTGAGAACAGCAGCAATATTTTCCCAGTCATGATGGATCGCACTCTGAGATTATTACAGGTTTATTTTTAAATCTCTCTTCCCTGATGTTACTCTGTCAGTATTTTTTTCCCTCAGATCAACAAGAAAAATAACTAAGACAGTAGAAAAGCACCAATCTGGGACTAACGCTATGGAGGCTGATGACTCTTCCAGTTTTTCAGGTGATTTTATATGAAATCATGGGGAATTTACCCAAGTCCCACTACCTTGAAGTTCTCTGAACTACAATTTATTCCTTTCACAGCACAAAGATGCTGGTGGCTCTGATCCTCTTGGCCCCCAAACATCTTTTTGTTTGTTTGTTTGCATTTTTACTCTTTGCTTCTTTTACATTTTTGAAGTATTATAAACATACAAAATGATACCTGGAGTGATTAAGACTAACAACCACATTTAAAGTTACGCAAAACTTTTAACAAGAAATGAAACATACATTGGAAAGTTTATATAATTTTTTTCTGTTTTACCAGAGATAATATTATCTGAGTTGTATGCTCATGTCTATAGGTTTTCCATAATTACCCAAGTGATATATATCTCTGTTTCTAAATGGTTATTGTAGGGCATGATATCAAATTCCAAAATAGTTTTTATAAAGCCTTAATAATGTCTAATACATAGCTGATGTTACGTATAACGTACATAAAACATAGATAACAAAACAAAATCATCAGTATCATGTTAACACACTTCCCAAGGCTACGGGGTCTCATCATAGACATGTGTTCTTCTACTTGTTTCACTTACAGTGTATAGTTATAGATGTCAAAAAATTTAATAGTGATAGATTCTGTTTTCCATCTTCTGATATCAAATAAATCTATTTGATCATGGCATTGGGCCACATTAATAAAAATCATCCTTCCTTCCTTCTTTCCTTCCTTCCTTCCTTTCTTCTTTCTTTCTTTCTTTCTTTCTTTCTTTCTTTCTTTCTTTCTTTCACGTTGGTGGTAATCCAACCCAGGACTCCTTGTTTCTTTGTTGGATTCTGTATTGACTTATGTTGTCCAGGTTTATTTGAACTTCTAAACTCATAGAATCTTTCTGTCTCAGTCTCCCCAATGATGAGAGTACAGATATGCACTGTATAGCTCCCAACAAAATTTTACATCATCAGAAACTTAATTTATTTTCCCATATCAGTTTAGGTTGGAAAAAGTAGCAATGCTTACTGAAGTCAATTCTAGTTAACTTTGAACACTGAAAATTCACATCTTTTCTTGAGCCTATCAGAGTAAAGACATAAAAGAGAGTACAAGTAAGGAATATAACCTATGTCTACTTCTGAACATCATGTCTTGAACATCATGTCTCCTATAGAGCATAGAACCTCATTACAACTGAAGGAACAAGAATGTGCAAACTATTTCCTTCCAGAACACTTAATTCTATAATAACTGTTGGTTTTAAGTGTTAATAAAACTTTTTAATAATATAAGCTGAATACCAAATAGAAATCAAAATCTATAAAGTTGAAATAAATTGACCCGTTGCAAAGTAGATTTTGAAGCATAGTGGAAAGATAAGGAAGGAGGATGAGAAACAAACAGTAAAAAACAAAAAACAAACAAACAAACAAAAACCAAACCTCTAAAATATTTATTTATTTAGAAAACCTAAGTATAAATCACTGAAGAAAATTAGTAAATACTTTTAACTGAGTAAAAATGAGAATAGGGAATAGTAAAAAGTGTGTGACACAGGTGAGACAGTCGTGTAAAGAATGTGTACAGCACTAAAAGCTTACTTATATTAGTAGGATACGGTGAAACATGTCTTTAATCCCAGAATTCTCAGTCAGAGGTTATTGAATGTTGGCGAGTTTAAAGCTAAACTGCTCTACATAGGGAGTTCCAGACAAGCCAGGAATATACAGTCAGATTCTGTCTCAAATAAATAAATAAATAAATAAATAAATAAGGTTATGGTGAGAGGCAAAACGGTAGCACACACCTAAAATCCATGGGTTAAGAAGACTGAGACAGAAGGATAATGAATTTGAAGATTTCTTGAAACTAAGAAATAGCATCAGTATTCCTTGAAAATTTTCAGCAAGTAGAAAATGTTAAAAGAAAAACAAAACAAAACAAAATCTTTCTAAATAACATTTTCATTTTGCAGTTATACTGACACCAAAATCTAGAAAGACATGAAGAGAAAATGTCAAATATTTTCTATATAAATGGATATGTCAGTGTCCTCAATATGATACCAGCAAATAAAATTCACAACACACACACACACACACACACAGAGATATACAGATACCAAAACCTAGAAAGACATGAAGACAAAATGCTAAATA
>JANHMN010000003.1:71082818-71210173 GCA_030674055.1 Rhabdomys pumilio | reverse complement strand
GATATGTCAGTGTCCTCAGTATACCAGCCAATAAAATTCACAACACACACACACACACACACACACACACACACACACACACGCAGAGAGAGAGAGAGAGAGAGAGAGAGAGAGTGAGAGAGAGAGAGAACTCAGAACACAGTTCTAAACTGTATGTCTACATAAAACATCAAATCCCTTCACATAGAATTCTGGGAAATTATGGAAGAAGAAACAAAAGTAAAGTGTAAAAGCTAGAAGGGATGGAGGACACCAGAAGAACAAGGCTCACTTAATCAAACGATCTAATCTAATATGAAATCACAGAGGCTGAAGCAGAAAGCACAAGGCCTATGTGGGTCTATACCTGGTCCTTCATATATATGTCCGTCAAAAATATATATATATAATATATATATATATTTGTATATATTTATACATATACATATATTTATGAGGTTATATATAATATGTGTATATATACATTTATATTATACACACATATTATATATTATAAACTTTTTAAAAAAACCTTTTATTTATTGTTTTTACTTTTGAATGTGCAAACAAATAGGTCTCTGTTTTTGTGCCTTTTGGGGGGGGAGCTCTTTTCCTTCTGTTGCTTTCCTTAGTCCAGCCAGTATATATCAGTTTTCGTTTTATCTTATTATCTTTTATTTTGTCATGTTTGGCTGTCATCTCTTAGATGCTTTTTCTTTTTTAATGAGAGACAGAAAAAGGTCGATCTGGATGGGAGAGGAGATGACAAAGAACTGAGAGGAGGAGAGAGGGATAACTAGGATATATGATATGAGAAAAGAATCTGGTTTAAATAAAATGAAAAATATACTGAAGCAATGAATTCTTGAGACTGCAAGGATGGTTTAGGGGACAAGGAAAACTGATGCCAGATAGTCTCATCTAAAGTAAAGAAGAGAGAGAGAGAGAGAGAGAGAGAGAGAGAGAGAGAGACAGACAGACAGACAGAGACAGAAAGAGACAGAGAGAGAGAGAGAGAGAAGGAGGAGGAGGAGAGGGGCAGACAGACACAGAACATGAAATTAATAGTGTAGTGAGGAGAAAGTGATATAGGAAGAGTTGAGGAAAGAAGGTGAGTATGATCAAGACATATCACATGAAATTATCAGAGATGTATTATGAGACAAAGTGAAATCCATGCTAAGAAGAAAGCTCATAACACTAAATGACTAGAGAAAATAATTGGTGTGCTCTCATATTAACAACCTTTCGGCACACCTCAAAGATCTAGAAAAGAATTAAACACACCCAAGAGGAGAAAACAGAAAAAATAAAAATCAAACTGGGGCCCGAAATCAATAAAACAGAAACAAATAGAACAATACATAGAACCAATAAAACCAAGAGTTGATTGTTTGAGAAAATCAACAAGATAGACAAACCCTTAGCCAAATTAACTAAAAGGCAGAGGAAGAATATCCAAATTAACAAATTCGGAAATGAAAGGGGAGACATAACAACAGAGATGGAGGATATCCAAAGAATCATTAAGTCTTAATTTAGAAACCTGTACTCCACAAAATTAGAAAATCTATATGAAATTTATAATTTTCTATACAGATAGCACTTACCAAAGTTAAATCAATATCAGTTAAACAATTAAAGTAGACCTATAACTCCAAGTGAAATAGAAGTAGTCATTAAAAGTCTTCCAACCAAAACCACACAAAGCCAGAAGGTTTTAGCACAAATTCTACCAGGCTTTCAAAGAAGAGCTAATACCAATACTCCTCAAATTACTCCACAAAATAGAAAGAGAAGGAACATTGCCAAATTTATTACATTAGGACACAGTAACCCTGCTCTGCAAACCACATAAAAGCTCAACCAAAAAAGAGAATTATAGACCATTTTCTGTTATGAACAGTGATGCAAAAATTCTCAATAAAATATGGGAACCAAATCCAACAACATACCAAAAAATGATTTATTTCAGAGAAGTAGACTTCATTACAGAAATGCAGGAATGGTTTAATATATGAAAATCAATAAATGTACTCAATTAAATAACAAATAAAAAACTGAAAACACACACACACACACAGAGAGAGAGAGAGAGACAAATGATTATCTCATTTGATACAAAAAGGACCCTTGACAAAATCCAACACTTTTTCATGATAAAAGACTTAGAGAGATTAGTTACAAGAGATATACCTCACTATATTAAAAGCAATTTACAGCAAGACTATAGCCAACATAAAATTAAATGGAGTGAAGCTAAAGCAATTCCACTAAATTCAGAAACAAGTAACGGCTGCTACTATCTCCATATCTATTCCAGAGAATACTTAAACATTTAGCTAGAGTAGTAAGACAACTAAAGGAGATCAAAGGAATACAAATTGGAAAGAAGTCAAAGTATTCTTTCTTACAGATGATATGCTCGTATACATAAGTGACCAGAAAAATTCCATCAGGTAATACAAATAGCTGAAAATCCTTTCAACTACATGGTCGGAAATAAGACTAAGAAAAATCAGTAACCACCCTATATACAAACAACTAACACACTGAGAATAAAGTCAGAAAAACACTACCTTTCACAAAAGCCTTAAATAATATAAAATATCTTGGGGTAAATCTTACTAAGCAAGTGAAAGACCTATATGATAAACACTTCAAGTCTTTAAGAAAGAAGTTGAAGAAGATATCAGAAGATGGAAACTTCTCTCATGCTATAGTAAAAATGACCATCCTACCAAAAACAATCTACAGTTTCAAAGTCATCCCCATTAAAATTCCAACACAATTCTTTATAAACATTGAAAGGATAATTCTCAACTTTATATGGAAAGATATAAAACTCAAGGTAGCTAAAAGTAAAAAAAAAAAAATTCTGAACAATAAAATAACTGCCAGGTGTATCACTATCCCTGATTTCAAATCGAAAAAAAAATGCACTATAGAAATATAGTAATAAAAACCCTCATAGTATTGCCATATAATCAGATTATTTATCATTTGAATCTAATTGAAGACCCAGACATAAATTCACATGCCTATAGAGAACTGATTTTTACAATGGAAACAAAAAAGAAGACATCTTCAACAAGTGGCGCTGGTCTAACTGGATGTACACATATAGAAGAATGCAAGTGGATCCTAATCACCCTGCACAAAACTGAAACCTAATTGGACCAAAGACCTCAACAAAAACTAGACACACAGAACCTGATAGAAGAGAAAGTGGAGGATAATCTTGAACACATTGGCATATGAGATAATTTACTGAACAGAACACCAATAGGGCATGCTATAACATCAACAGTTAATAAATGGGATCTCATGAAACTGAAAAGCTTCCTTAAGGCATAGGACAAAACAGAAGTCTTCAGAATGGGCAAAGATTTTTACCAACTCCATACTTAATAGAGGATGTAGCCGCTTGTGGCCACGAATCAACTGGGTTCACCTGAAAGTGGGGCTGGGAATGAAAGAGAACGGAGAGAGCGAGAAGAGTTGAAGCCAAGGCAAAGTTCTCTGATCAAGGCTCAAAGCTTTAATGTTCAGCTCTCAATTTAAAGGGAAAGGTCTAACCCCAAACCCCTCCTGGTTTCAGCTGGAGATGGGTGGAATAATCCAAATCCATTCTTGGTCACAGCCGGGAAATATCTCAAGGCAAGCCCAAGAGCAGTTCTTCTTCTAAGTTCAGGGCAGCTAAGGTGGGTAACTCCACCTAGATTCTATCACTTGGTCTGTTGTAGTAAGCAAGGTCTCTCAGGACTGCTCAAAGTTGGAGGAAGGGCACAAGAGGATTAATATGTAAAATATGTAAAAAAAAAAAACCCTCAAGAAACTAGATATCAAAAACAAATAATCCAATTACAAATGGGTACTGACCTAAACAGAAAATTTTCAATAGCAGACTCTCAACCAAATGCCTGAGAAACATTTAAAGAAATATTCAGCATTGCTAGCCATCATGGAAGTAAAAATCAAAACTACTTTGGGATTTCATTTTACATCTGTCAGGATGCCTATGATCAATAACACAAGTGACAGCTCATGCTATGAGGATGTAAAGCAAGGGAAATTCTCCTTCATTGCTGGAGGGGAGTGAATTTTGTACAGCCACTATGGAAATCAATAAGGTGTTTTCTCAGAAAATTGGAAACTTCTCTACCTTAAGATCTAGCTACACCACTACTAGGCAAACATCCAAATAATTCTCTACCCTACCACAAGGAGAGTTGTTTAACCATGTTTATTGTGGCTTTATTCATAACATTCAGAAACTGGAAACAACTAAGATGTTTCTCAAAGAACAATGGTTTAAAAAATGTAGTACAATTACACAATAGAATATTACTCAGTTGTAAAAAAAAAAAAGACATTATGAAATTTGCAGGCAAGTGGATATCAGTAGAAAAGAATCATCTTGAATGAGATAATCCAGATCCAGAAAGACAAGTATGGCATATAATCACATCTCAGGGAATATTAGCCATTTTATAGATGATGATCAAGCTACAGTAGTAAACCCAGAGAGATTTGGTAATGAGAATGGAACTAGGGCAGATACAAGGCTTTTCCTTGGTATGGGAAACAGAATAGATTTTGCAGGTGGACTTGGAGCTAGAGAGGATGAAAGCAGGAGGTGATCAGGAAGAGGGGTTGGGATGGATGGAGGAAGTTCAGGGAGAGGTGGCTGGAATTGGGTGGGTTTGTAGAGTGCTGAGGAAACCTAGTGCAGTGGACATTTCCTTGAATCTATCAGGATGATCCTAGTGAAGACTCCGAGTAACTGGGGAGACTCTCGGTTGTGCATTTTCTGTAGCCGTGCAAGGCTTCCATTGGCAGGACTCCTTTGCATTGGGTTGAGTTGTTAGCCAGGGGTATCCTATGGAGATCATCTAAACAACCCTGCTTGAAGCTAGGCCAGAGGGCCTCTTTCTACAAACTGACAGCAGGGCCCCCATTGTTGAAGACAACATCTACACAGTTCAAAGAAAGTGGAGAGGTCCAGCTGATGCCTTCATGGAAGTTTCACATCTTTGGTGCATGAAGACTCTCTGCAGGCTACTGAAAGAGCAACCCAGGCAGCAACCCAGACCCAAAACCTTTGACCCCAGGCTACCAGGCTCTATTCTGCCGGTAAGATGTGTTGAGGCAATAGTGGTTCAGAGTTTGTGGGAGTGGTCAACCAAAATCTGATTCAACTTGATAGATTCCTTCTCTTTTGTATTTAACATCCCACAAGAGGGAGCCCAAACCTGACACTGCTTGGATAGCTAGGAACTAGAAAGAAGATAGGCCAGAGTCCTAGAGTGGAACCAAACAAGTCTTGTCTAAAAAAATAATAGTCAATGAGTTAGGAGAAGGCCTGAAGGAGCTGAAGGGGACTGCAATCTCATAGGTAGAAGAACGATATCAACAAACAAATCAGACACCACAGAATTTCCAGGGGCTACACCACCAACCAAAGAGTATATACATGGGTTGGTCCATGGCTCCCGCTACATATATAGCAGAGGACTTCCTTATCTGACATCAATGGGAGGAGAGATGCTCGGTCCTGTGGAGGCTTGTTGCCTCAGCGAAGGTGATGTTGGAGGGTGAGCCAGGAGTGAGTGGGTGGGTGGGGGAACATCTTCTTAAAAGCAAATGAGATGGCAGACTGGGAAAAGGGACAACATTTGAAATGTAAATAAATAAAATAATTAATAAAAATATCAAAAACAAAAAACCAACAAAAGAACACAAAATGGTATCTGCAGATATTCTACTGAAGACATATGTATTAAATAGTATCTCAAAAAAAGGGAATATTTCTTAATGATATTTTGCTCTATTTTTGCCTTTTCTAGTGATGATCAGAGAGGATCCCTCAGGCAGCAAAGAGAAAGAGACTCTTCTTTCATTATATGGCAAGAGTCAAAAATGGAGGTCTCCATTGGGCCACTCCCTCTGGAGATCTGGTAATCTTGTGGAAGAAGGGGCAAAAATATTATAAGAATCAGAGGGGATGGAGGACTCCAGAAGTACATGGCCTGTTGAATCAACTAAGCAGGGTGCATTTGTGCTCCCTGAGACAAAAGTGGCAAGCACAGGGACTGTATCGGTCTTCACTATGTCCTCTATGTACATGTTGTAGCTGATAGCTTGTTTTTTTTTGAGGCTCCTAACTGTGGGAATGGTATGTCTCTGAGTATTTGGCTTCTCTTGGGACATCTTTCCTCTTGTTGGGCTTCCTAGTCCAAATTTGGTGTGAGGGCTTTTTCTTTGTCTTATTGTATTTTGTTTTGGCATGTTTAGTGTTGTCTCTTGTAGGCTTACTTTTTTCCATTGGAGACAGAGGGGAGTTGATTCAGGAGAGAGTGGAGGTTAGGATGAGCAAGAAGGAGTGGAGGGAGAAAAAAACTTCTGGAAATGTATGAGAAAAGAATCTAGTTTTAAAAACTGAATATATTATTAAAAAATAAAATTAATACATTTGACTGGTGAGCTGACAGAACTGATATAGGCATTTGCAGTCAAGCCTGGGTTTCTGAGTTCAGTCTCTGGAAATTACATGAAGAAAAAGAGATCTTACTTTTAACAAGCTTTTCTGAAATTCAAAGTTGTTATTTCTGGCAAATAGAGAAACTAACCTTCCATTTTGGCTGTATATGTTATGAAAGAAATTCCTGAAAAGAAGCTGTGTGCAAATACTGATAGACTGATTAAAACATCAATGAATACAAAGGGTTTGGAACGTTGCAGTTTCCAGGCCTAATTTTACAGTTTATTTTGGGTGATCTTTAGCTTACTAAATAGCCATTCCTTGCTCACCACTGTGTCATAGCTAACATCTTGATCAACAGATAAAATTCTTTGGGATAGGTTAACTTAACCCTCTAAAATACACCAGTAGAAATGCTGAGAATGCTATCATGTAACCCGAGGTTACCTGGCTCTCATCTGCTTCTCTGATGTATCCACCAATGTACTGGAAATTTGCCTTGATTTACAACCCTCTCTTGCTACTAGAGAATATCATGAAGTTGCTTGTTTATTCAACCTGGAGTAACCCAGATTCATCTTTCAAGGCCTTGGTCACTCCTGTTTGGTTCTAGAATAACCTAAAATTCCATTTAAAGTGAGAGCCGTGTTTTCTTGCTTTTAAAATATATTCATTACTTTTACCTAAGATGTTTTTATTACTTTTGTTTATGTAAAAATGTCATTATCTATTAATAATTGTTGCAATTATATTCACTATAGGTTCTTAAGAAATGCAAATAGAGTCTAAGTTAAAAATACCTAAAATATAAAATACATTAAGTATTTTAGCAAGAATTAATTTTTCTAGAATTTATTTAAATTGATATTATTTAATGGTTCTGAAGTCTTCAAACACAGTATATTTCTATACATACAGTATGCAGATCCTATATTGTATTATTAATTTTAAAGAATTAATATAATTTCTTTTAGTGATTATTAATATCCATAAATATTTTTATCTTTTGTATATTATAATGATAAATTATTTTAATATGTTCCTCTATTTGACCAACCTCACATTCTTGCATTTAATTGTACATTATAGTTTTAGCTTGCTAGTTAAGATTACTAATGAATTATTAATACACTACAGGATTTCTAGTCTATAAAAAATTAGCCTTTGAGTCTCTTGAACTATTTTCATGATTTATTATGACAATTATTCTTGATTTATATATTAAATTGAGAAGTGACTGCTGTCTAGAACACAGACAGTTTTAGAGTGCTGAACATCTTATATAATAACACTATTTTAGAACCTGCAGCACTCAAGTCCCAGGAGCTAAAGAGACTTTTTAAAAAGTTGCTCAGGTTCTTTAGTTTTAATAAATTTATCAAATTAACACCTGTTTCTTGAGAATAAGTTAGAAGAAGAAAACCCCACTGCATGACCATGGCCTGGTATAGTTAATGCTTCTGTAGAGTACTTCACCTGCAAGAGTCTTCCATCTTTGTATCGTGTTGTTGCTATGGGAATTGGACATTTTTAACTTTCGAAATTTTGCATGACTGGGTTTACAATGCCTGTTTTTAAAATAAATTAGAAACATTAGCTTTTGCAATTATTTATCTTTTTTTCAGTTTTACAATGTATTGCTTTCCAGTATCCTGTTTAGTATTTATCTTAAGTTTTCCTTTTAAGAGAGTTATTACTGTATTTTTTCTATTTTTCCTTAACAATTTAAGTATTTGAACTCATAAATATTTTTTTAAAGACTGGATTTATTCCCTGTAAGATTTCATATGTGCTTATTGTTCTAATTGACATTAATTTCTGACTCTGGAAATGGACTTTTTATTTCATCTTTGATCCTCGAACTCTTTGGTATTTTATTTTCATCTTTCATTTCGATTTCATTGTAGGAACATGATTCTGTAACATTCTCTTATGACTTTCTTATTTATTGCTGAGTAAGTTAAGTTTTCTCTCTACTAAGATTTCTGTCATTTCCTTTGGTATTATTGGACAACCACCTGAGATTCATCTACTGACATGTTCAGCAGGTATCTATATTTCCTTTCCTCATTACCCCATGGCTTAATCTAGAAGCCAGATTTCTAATTTGTGACATAAATGTTTGCCTAAAAACATTTGATAGAAATTTTGCATGTTTTCATTAGCTTTTTTTTTTTTTTAATTTGGAGGCTAAGTGCCAAGTAAAAGTCCATAAATTACTGTTAGTTTTCTCTTAAAAATTATAGACATAGATATAGATTAGATAGATATAGATTTAGACAGAGATAGAGGTTCTGGTTAGTCAACAAAAGGATAGACTGGGTATTAAGACTATCTTGTATCTCACTGGTACAAATAGGAATAATTATGCTCTAATTGTATTTTGAGAGAAAAGTTTTATTTTAACAGGAAGGGTAATATGTAGGAGGAGCTAAGGGGGAAGGAGCACCGAGAAGAAAAGATGGAGTAAGGAGAGGAGAAGATGGAGTAGATGAGAAGCTAGGTAATGAGAAAGAGAG
Organism: Rhabdomys pumilio; assembly: GCA_030674055.1. Taxonomy (NCBI): domain Eukaryota; kingdom Metazoa; phylum Chordata; class Mammalia; order Rodentia; family Muridae; genus Rhabdomys; species Rhabdomys pumilio. The sequence goes on along the minus strand of JANHMN010000003.1, from coordinate 71,201,191 downwards.
AGAGAAAGAAGAGAGGGGGCATGGAGGCAGAAGTTCACATGTCTCCACCAGTAAAAGATAGTTTACATATCAAAGTTGGGTATTGGGTTACACTTCTGATTGAGCATTACCATACTTATAAAGCCTTTGATTAACATTTAAAAAAATTGTATAAAAGCAAAATGGAAAAGGGGGCATGGGATAGGGGTTATCTAGGGAGGGGAAATGGGGAAAGGGGATGGCATCTGAAATGTAAATAAAATATCCAATAAATTATAGACATAGATATAGGTTAGATAGATATAGATTAGATAGAGATAGAGATAGAGGAAATAGAGACAGAGATAGAGATAAGAGATAGAGATAAGAGATGAGAGATAGAGATAAGAGATAGATTGTGGTCTTCTCTGTACAAAAGCAAAATACAATTTCACTAACTTTTCAAAGTAAAACCATTTATGCTGGGATTCATTATTTTGTATTGTAGGAATAAGTTGCTCCTCATAATAGTTCTATTCTTCACAGCTCAAAATAAGTAAATAGCAAGAAGGCATTGAAACTTAGCAGAGAGGACTGGAACATTTTAATCAGGTCACAGATACAGGGAAATCCATCACTTACAGTTCCTCTTAACTAGTTTCTTCTTTGACCTTTCAGTAAAAGCTCATGTGTACCATGATTAAGAGTTGGATTAGATGTCACCTGAGAGGCTCTGCCAGAACCTAACAAATACAGAGGCTGATGCTTGCAGCCAACTATTAGACTGAGCACAAAGTCCCCAGTGGAGGAGTTAGAGAAAGGACTGAAGAGGTTTGTAACCCCATAGGAAGAACAACAATATTAACCAACCAGACTCCCCAGAGCTTCCTGGGATTAAACCACCAACCAAAAAATACATATGGAGCGACCCATGGCTCCAGCTGCATATGTATCAGAGGATGGCCTTGTCAGGCATCGATGGAAGGAGAGGCCCTTGGTTCTGTGAAGGCTCTATGTGCCAGTGTTGGGGAATGCCAGGATGGGGAGGTGGGTGGGTAAATGAGAAAGCACCCTTAAAGAAGCAGGGGTGGGGGGTAGAGTAGAGAGTCGATGGAGGAAAAATCAGGAAAGAGATAAATGTAAATAAATAGAATACCAATTAACAAAAAAGAAAAAAACCAATGTTGGACTAGTTATACCAGGCTCCTGTCAGCAAGTACTTCTTGGCATTAGCAATAGTGTCTTGGTTTGGTGCCTGCAGATGGGATGAATCTCTAGGTGAGTCAGTCTCTGGATGGCCTTTCCTTCCATCTCTGCTCCACACTTTGTCCCTGCATTTCCTTCAGACAGGAACAATTCTGGATTAATACTTTTGAGATTGGTGGGTGACTCATCCCTCAACTCCGGCAGTGCCTAACCTCTGGATATGGTCTCTACAGTTTCTATCTCACCTTTGTTGGGTATTTCAGCTAATGTTATCCCTGTTAGGTCCTGGGAGCCGCTTGCTGGGACTATGAGGCAGGAGTGGGTAGATGGGTGGGGGAGCACCCTCATAGAAACAGGGTGAAGGGGAATGGAATAGGTGGTTTGCAGAGGGGAAACTGGGAAGGGGGATATCATTTGAAATGTACGTAAATAAGACAACCAATAAACAAACAAAAAAGAGTTAGTATAGAATTTCCACACCAGCTGCCATCACAATTCTCATGGACAGGTCTGAAAGAAATCTAATTCCCATTAAAATTGTATTTTCTAAGGAGGAGATGCTGTTGTCTTTTATTAGATACACAACAAGAAAGATCCAAATTTGCTAAAGCTTGGGTCTCAAAATACATCTTTAGTTTATTAAATGAGTCACATGAAATCTACACACTAAAATCTTCCTTCTGGATTCTAGGAGTCTTAATAGCGCCTTGTACTCGATGCAAGTAGCCATAACTGACTAAAGTAATCAGTCACTCAGTGATGGTGTTTACAGTTAGCTCTCTATCTGAACAGTCCCTTTACTATTGATGTGATAAAAACTCCAAGAGTGAGGCAACTTATTTAGAAAAAAAACATTTAATTTGGGCTCCTGGTTTCATTGAGTTAAATCCCAAGATAGAAGAACAAAGGTGAAGGTAGGAACAGCTGAAAGCTCTCATTTTATATTCAAAGTTCCTAATTAGCAAGGAGAGCTAATTGGGCACATAGCTTTTGAAACCTCAGATCCCACCCTTGCTAAGCATTTCCTCCAACAAAGTCACAACTTCTAATCCTTTCCAAACAGCTCTACCAAGTAGGGACCAAGTACACAAACATATAAGCCTATGGGAGCTGTTCTCATCAAACCATGGCAGTCACTCTCTTGATTCATGACTGCACCTTCACACATCTAGGTAAAGGCAGTTCTTGCTCTTGTATGGGTTGTGTAGCAATTGCATTTTCATGAACAACCATTTCTTTGGTCTGCAGCAGTAGAGAACATGCATAACTATTTCTCGTTTCTGTAAAACTTCATTTGAATAGAAGCCACAATCATTATTTCATCTACCATCTTACAGGTACAATGTAGGAACACGACATTCATTTATCTAGAAAAAGATGTAGAACTGAAATCTATGTGTCCTGAATTTGGTCTTGGGTGCTTTCTTGTCTAACTTTTATGATATAGTCCACTGAATCAGAGACTTTAAAATTTATAAAAGAGGAGTAAAATTGAAATACATATGCGAGAATTACATATGTAGAACAGCCCAGTCTTTTCAACCCTCCTATCTATTCCCATTCAGAAATCCCACAGTAACACAATTTTAAAACAACTGCCATGAGGAAATACAAACACAAACAAAGCAATACAGTACCAAATGAGTAGCTGCAAGCACAAAAGCTCAGGGAAGGGAAGATCTCATGGGATAGTGGTAGAGGGAAAAACTATATAAATGGTGTAGAAACGGTAAATATCACAGAGATGACATTAAGCACTTTTTTTTTTCAGATGATGAAGAAATACTTGTAAACATCATGACAGACAGTGTTAGTGGCAAGAAGGTGATGTATCCCAAGCTCTGGGCATGTCCTGAATACAGTGACAAGATACTGGGAGAAATATGACAAAGAGGGTTTCACCTGTTAACCACGTACACAGCCCTACTGAGTCCTATTAACAGAGGTTATAGTTAACTCATTTTAATACCAACTTCAACGATATGCCATCCATTTCCAACCTTCCCATTGAACTGAATCATCTGAAACTTTACATTACGTTAATATGTTTTTGTTTCTGTTTATATAGGAGCATGTTCGGTATTATAGCATTAATGGCTACTGTGTATAGGCAATTTAGAATCTAGAATCTATTTGAAACTTCCTGGGAAAACATGAAATCCATATGGATCAGACCATAAACACTCATCAGTATTGCCTCGACAGGTGCTGTCTTTATGAATTCCTTTATTGTTTTGGAGCCTGAGAATCTGTGTATTTCTTTTAGCCAAAATTTGGGGAGTCTTTTTCCTTTCTTCTTCATGAAGACCTCACAAAGCCATCCTTTATTCCACAAAGCATTGTAGCCCCTTTCAAATGTCTACTGTTTCTTCATTAACATATTTCCCTTCCAATAGTGTCTGGTTTTTTTTTCTAGAATTTTTTACACTATCGTTCATTATAGTCTATCTGGAAAATACTGTTTTTTTTTTCCCAATAACTATTTCTTGTATAGCCTCTTTTGTGATGAGTAAACTCTGTTCCTTTTTCCTCTTTGCTCTTCATCATTCAGAATTGTTCTCCTGCACACACTCATGTTTCATCACCAATGTGGGTATCTGTATGTCTTCTTCATCCCACTGTGATAATCTTACGCACAGATAACAAATAATTGATCAGTTTTTGATTCTACATGCTAAACACAGTATCTGATGCACGGAGCAGTGGCTCTCACTCTCCATTCCACTTTTAATTTTGGAGAACTACAAGTCAAATTTGTGCTCTGGCACACAGTAGACAAGTACTCTACCGGTGAGCTACATTAATACTAAATTTAGTGTTAACTGGCATTGTGATGTACATCATTCAAGGACATTAATAAAAGAATCACAAGCTCAAGAATATCATGGGCTACCTGGCAAGTCCCAGGATTAACCTGGGAACTCACACGAAAATATTTGTTTTCATTTTTAACAGTATGTATGCATTAGTTGTGCACAGCAGTGGATTTCACTATGACTGCTTCATATATGTATACTATGTGCTTTGCTCATGGTCATTCTGCGTCACCCTTTCTTTCCTTCTGTCTATATTTATTTCTTAACAAGTTCACGTTTAACAAATGAACAAATGTTGAACTAGTTTAGTCACACTATTCATGATTACATTGTCTGAACTATCATCTTGTATGTCCTCGGGAAGGTTTATATGTTGAGATCAAGAAATGGGAAGTGTGTAGCTAGAGACATGGCTTCTCTTCCCAGACCCAGTTCTATTCATGGCACCAACATGGAAGCCTACAAACATCTGTAAATACAATTACACCAAATTTAACACCTCGTTTCCCCTCTACATGCACGGAGTCACAAAGGCATGCAAGAAAACAAAAGGTTTACACATACACATAAAATGAATAAAAAAGACATTGAAATCCTATATAATTAATTTATGAGATTATTTACTGAATTACATATACATGAAAAAATGTCCTTAGGTATCAGTCAACATGAAGTGAACTTACAGCAAAATATTTTTATTGTATTAGTCCTAAAACCTAAAAAATATTTGTATTCCATTAGGGTTGAATATAATTTTTTTTAGTCCAAGGACATGAAATTAAAGTTTTATCAGAGATTCATTCATTTATTTATTCTCTTCACCCCCATTTAATTCAGAAGCAGGCATGTACTAGACATAAAGGACCCAGACCTCTGTTTTTATAAAGCTTGTCCTGCTGGAGTGAATAGAATTTTTTTTTTGTTAACATTTAATGGAGAAGAAGCTAGGGTATAGGTAAAATATGAATTTAAGAAGTGGTCTTGAATACAATACATGTGGTCTGGACAGAGACTGCTTTATTTTTATAATATTCATTCTTTGTATTTATTTCTCTTCTCTCTCCATTATCTTATTATAAAATTCACATTTATGTTGGCAGACCAAAAAAAAAAAATAACCCAAGTGCTTTAATAAAGCTTTGTGACAGAGTGAGCTCAATGGGATTTTATAAGAAGCATGGATAAAGGTCATTTACAAGAGCAGATGTAACTCTAAAACAAATACATCTCTGAAAAGTTCTATCCGATCATGGGTGATGCCTTGAAAAAGCACTGCATGGATGAAGTTCTATTCGGTGAATCATCTATCTCCTATGCTATCTCCTAGTACTTCCTAAGCCCATGCTGCAGGTGGTTGTGATTTCATAGGCTGGCTACATGAATAAGAGAGAATGGCTATCCTTATAAATGAGAATGAAAGCATCACCTCCATATTTCTTCTATGAGATGTTGTCGATATGCTCAGTCTTGTAATCATTGTTACTCCAATTTAAGGGGCTACTAGTCAAGTCACATCTGGATATTCTACAACCCTTCACTTTCCTCCAGCCCTTTACAGGAACTATTACTCCTCTTCTATGATGTTCTCTGAGCCTTGTAAGCATTATGTTCTTCCATTTAGGACTTATCACTGGCCTGCTCTGACACAGAAAATGTCATTTACTCTAACACTTTGACCCATTATGAGTGTCTGCAATAAGTGCTATTTTCTGCAAAAGGAACCTTCGTTGACCAAAGCCAAAGTCAACAATAATGTACAATTGTAAAAACAAATGTTTCAGGGGCATTTTTTGTTCTTTCTTTTTTCTTTTCCTTTTCTATCCTTTCTTATCCATTTATTCTTTTTAAAAAACAGCACAGAGGCTTGAAGCTCTTTGTGTAGTAGGAAAACATCTCGAACACCAAATCATATTCCGAGGTGCTACATCATGCCTAATTAAAGGGCTATATTAACAATCATTGTCTATCCAGTTAACAACAACAACAACAACAAAAATGGCAGCACCTCCACTGAGATCCTATAACTTTTTTCTTGCCACAGTTTTTCTCCTTGTAGTACCAAACACGAGTCCCTTCCTGTAGAGGCAGCTCTATGTCCTATCAGAACAAGGGTGTCTGTAGCCATAACAGTCATGTCACTGTCAAATCAGAGAGGCTATCTAGCCTACATGTTGGTGTACAACATATGTCTATAGCTGATCAAGATGATTGGTGATAGTCCTTCCACAGATGCCAGAGTAGGACCTTTGGGTGCTTAGAAACAACAGCCAGAAGGTCTGAAACATCCATCTCAGTCCCATTGTAATTTCTCTGTGTCTTCAGTCAGAGCATTTGGTATCTTCAAATATGGGAGTCTGAGCATCTAGTTCAAGCATACCAGCAAAGCCAGTACCAATAGCCTATATCGTAAGTGGAGCCTTGATGCTCCCCTGGACAAAACTCTGTAGGAAAGTAACCCACCTCTGATACTGAGATTCTTATTAAATAACATCATTCCTAACAATGTTCTTTTTTTGTTCACATAGATTATCAACTACAGATTCGTTAGTTGTTGTTTTAACATTTACAGGAACATAGGCTCTCATCAGATTTTTCCCTAACACCTTGTGTATCATCTGTGCCTCATTCAACCAAACATTTCTCAAGAATTTCACAGCTGTTCCTGTCCTTGTACCTTGTACAATCAATTTTCCATCCTTACTCATGTAAATATATTTGCACAACTTTCATATGCTATTCTGAATCTAAAATACTCAGAGGTTCAAATTATATAATTTGTATAATTGAAAGAAATTAAGAATGAGTGGCCACATTTTTGAAGGCTAAATTCTCTACTGGAAACAAGTGCTACTTAAAATTAGATCCAACACCAAGAGAGATGCTAAACAGCAGGGGAAAGAAAGGGGGAAGAAGATTTAAAAGAATGAACAGGACTCAATACACCATAAAAAGATTTCATTGTTTGTATCAACTATTGCCTCGAATGTGCAAAGTTGTCTAGAGTTGGTATGGATGGTTGATGCTACCTTATTCAGTGCTCTATGATTGGCAGTCATTCCCAGTGCAAGATCCTTTTTCCTTATCTCCTGGCACTGACATGAAGCATCTCTGTGCATCTCCCCACCCTTAAGGAGCTTTGCAGTCCAGCTTGCTAACCTCGCCTGTGTCCAAGTGTGACAGAAGCTATATTCTTGTCCCATTTTCCCTTGCCAGCTATACAACAGTACACTTCAAACTGGCTGCTCTTGCTCCATTTGCTATATCTGGTTCCATAAACAGTATGGAGGTACTTGAAAAATCTCCATCTCCAGTGTAATTTCTTACATGGGAGAAATAAACACAGCCTTGAGTTAGTCTCTTATCTGTCTAATCTATCTATCTATCTATCTACCTATCTATCTATCTATCTATCTATCTATCTATCTATCTATCTATCTATCTAATCTTTCATCCTGTCAGTTGTTCACTCCTAACTTCACCCATTCTATAAAATGCTACCCAGGCTTTAAAGCCCTGGATAGGGTCACTAATACTGAATTTACCTTTGCTCCAATTTACTCCTTCAGACTCTACATTGACACTAATTTTGACAAATTTGTTTTTGAGAAACCTGCAAAAGTCTTTTTTTTTTTTTGCCTTTTCTACTCTCCCCCTTTTCTCAAATCTATTTAACTGGTTTAAGGCACTCAGATCTTCTATAGCCGCTTCTATTTCATAAAAATGATGAACCATCATGGGGCTGAGAAAACATCAAACTGGAGCTCACCACATAAATATCAATACTGACATCTCTGCTGAACCCATTTACTCTTGCAACTTTCGTAACTTTTGGGTGAGCCTAGACCTATCCGGTTTGGTGAACTTGGCACCATAGACCACCTTTCTCCTGCCCTCCCTTCACTATAATTTTCTCTCATTCATCTTTACCTTATCACGGGTTCTAAGATTTATTTTCTTATTGAATGGCATGATTTAAACACAGGTATAATTTGTGCTTTTTTCTCCTTTTATTCACATCCAGCCACAAAAACAAAAAACAAAAAAAACATACTTACACCTTATCCTCTCTCTCTCTCTCTCTCTCTCTCTCTCTCTCTCTCTCTCTCTCTCTCTTGTCCAACTTACCTACAAAATTATGGATGATGCCACTTGCAAGTCTTTTTGTTATTTTAATTCCTTCCTTGGTTGAGTTTTTTTTTTTTTTTTCTGGATAGAACTTTGAGCCTTGGTTGTATTTCTTGTCATGCATAACAGAAGAATTCCAACATAGCAAGAAGGCATACTATTCCATGGCTCACCATGATGGACAGCCACATAAGAAGTCATGCTATGGCCAGGCAGTGGTGGCGCACACCTTTAATCCCAGCACTTGAGAGACAGAGGCAGGCAGATTTCTGAGTTTGAGGCCAGCCTGGTCTACAGAGTGAGTTCCAGGATAGCTAGGGCTACACAGAGAAACCCTGTCTCAAACAAACAAACAAACAAACAAACAAAAAGAAGTCATGCTATGGATGCTTCATCTTCAGGTGACATGCCTTCAGTTGCATGTCTTACCATGTACAGTGAAGGTTATATAGCTGATTTCAGATTCATCTTTGGTTCTGTCACACCCCCACTGAGGTACCAAGTGATATAAGTTAAAAGTTATGCTCAGGCATCTATTCTTCATACATTATGGCTTTGACAACAAAGCAAAAATCAATTCCATGTCAATTCAGTTTTGGAGAACCGATGAGTTCACTGGGTTTGCATACTGACATGTCCGTGAGGAGTTACGTACAGAACCATGGGTAACTCTAAAGGAGTTACATCACCAAAAAGTCCCACACTGAAGTGGTAACATCCCAATAGCTGCATAGCTATTGGAGTTGCATCCTAAATTCATTCTCCACCTCCTATTTACTCTATCCCCTCCTGAGACCATGTATAGCCAAGGCAGGATTATGTGTAGTTGGAGGTTTGGGGAATCATTGTAATTCCACACAATAGTCTGATGATTGTCCTCAATTCATTCTATGAGGGAATGTTAATAGGTCCAATCCTGCGAGCATCTCATGAGTACAGGTACATTTGCTCTTATTTCAAGACTGCAACAACTGCAGCCACGTCGTACCCGAAGGACAGAGTTCCACAGCAGTGGACTAATTGGAGAGATGACCTTTGCACTATTTAAAAGAATACAGACCTCGTAGGAGACTTCCGTTCCACAGGATTCCTATGACCCAGAAGTCTCTGAGCAACAGGCTCAAAAAAAAAAAGCCACTTAAATAGCTTAGCAAACCCAGAAAACATTCCTCGGAGCATTTGTTAAGTTCTCTCAGTAAAATTAGCCTGCAGAAATGACATCCATAAAATATTCTAATAGCATAGCCATCTCCAAGATGAATCTGGCCTGTGCCTTTTAAAAGATAGCAAAAAATATTTCCATCACCAACAGTGCTTTGCAAATATTTTTAAAGATCAAGGAAATTGGCCAATTTGCAAATGCTTAAAATGGAACACTTTTACATCACCTTGTATATTACCTACCCTTTAGCAATGCATTTTGTGCTTATAGCAGGGGTACAGTTCTGACCCTTCCACCTCATGGGATGAACAAGCTGAATAAATGCTGTTGGTAAAATGCCCAGTGATGATTCACGACAAGTTCCCTGGAGGTTGCTGTGCTCAAGATAGGCTGATGTTCTCTTACTTTGCCAGCTCCTATCAGATTTTGCCACTTGGAGAAAATTGACTTGGGCAGAGGCATCATCATTATTACTATTATTTTATTCCTGCCAGAAACTGCCATTTCAAAGTGTTCCTTTCTGGATTGAAAAACAAAATAATGAGCCTGTACTTTTATTTCCTGGGAGGCCACATTAATTTACATTCACTTACTGTTTAGACTCCCCAGGTTTGATAATTTGCACAGTGCTTCTAGAAACAGGCATATAATCACAGCAGGAGAGAAGAGAGTCCCAGAAGGCTTGATATTTCTGGCTGTCTAGGTTTGTGTTAAGGTTGGCTCAGGGGTCTTGTGCCTTATGTACTACACACACACACACACACACACATACACACACACACACACATACACAAGCACAGGCGCACATGCATGCGCACACGCACATGCACACGCACATGCACAAGCACATGCACAAGCACACGTACATATGCTAACAAACACACTCATAGACACATGTGCATATGGAGACATACATGTAAACACGCAAATATATATACATACATATATATGTATATATATTTACTGAGATAAGGATAGAAACTGAATTCTTGTTTATTGTGCTAAATATCTCATGTATCTGTGTCTGAATGTTGATAAGACTCTAAGTAGTTTCTGCTGAAAGCTCCAATAAGACCCCTTTCATTTTCTATTTCTCTTGTGACTAACACCAACATCCATACTCATCCCCAGTATATGCGTGTGTGTTTCAAAACACTTCCTGAGTAATACATCATTATTTTCATAATTTTATTCCACCTATTTTTAAAAATTTATTATATTTTTAATTTCTGCATATGTCTTTTACATTGTCCTTTGTCTGCATGTGTTTTGTCTACATTTATCTCTGAACACTGCTTTAGTGCTTGACTTGACAGAAGTCAGAAATGGCTATCAGATCCCATAGAACTGCAGTTACAGATGCCTCTGAGCCACCAAATAAGTGCTGAGAATAGAACTGGGCTACTGTGGAAGAGCAGCAAGTGCTCATAGACCCTGAGCTGTCTGTTCAACTCTGCCAACTATTTTTCTGTATTTGTGTGTGTGTGTGTGTGTGTGTATGTTTGTGTGAAGCATCTCTATGTGTAATGCATGTATGTATTGATGCATGTGTATAAGATGTCTGTGCATTCATGCTGATGTGTACATGTCATGTCCTCTGAAGAAGTCAGGACAACTTTGATGCTGGCTCATACTTTCTACCATATTTGATCAGGGTACCCTTGCTGCATATCTCTCAGGCTAGCTAGCCCAGGAGCCTCAATCTTCATTTGGAACATGGGATTATATACAGACATTACTATATCTAGATTTGTGTGGGTTCTGTGTAATTGAACTTAGGTTCTCACATTTGTGTTTAAAGTACTTTTTTACCCATTGAGCCATCTTCCTAACCTGACCCAATCTATTCTTAAATATTCAAGCATCCAGGCCACCCACCTCTGGATATCTGCAAAGAAATCTGTTGTCTATTTCTGGTTTTCCAGATGGAGCATTCTGTGATTCTTTTCTCTGCCTTCCCCATGATGATTTATATCGGCTGTGTAAGCCATAGGAGCATACAAAGCAGACAAGGATTGTTTCTGTGCTGGTTATCTACTGCTGCCCAACAAACACACTAAAACTTAGTGGCTTAAGACAACAATCGTTTTATTTGCTCATGATTCTAACTTGTGGGCTGGGCTCATCTGGGCTTGCCAGTGATCATTTTTGTGACTGCATTCAGTTGGCAGGTCAGTTGGGAGCTGGGCTGAGCTGGGGTTCTGGAATGTCTGGGCCTCTTACTCTGTCCATGTTGTCTCAAGTCTCCCTTTTCCTGTGTGAAAGACCCACTTTATTTCTTTTTGTACTGTGGACATTATCACAACTAGACTTGTTGCCTAGAGACTCAGAGCTCTAATTCATAAAGGTTCCATGAGATTCATAAGACTTTGGTCCAGAACTGGCAGAGTGTCATTTCCAACATATTATGTTTCATAGTTCAGGTCACACAAAGACATTAACCCAGGAAAAATAATGTTAGGGTAGGTGAAGTCTAGTAAGGGGTCTCGAGACAAATCCTAGTGGGCACATTTGTGAATTGTGTATTGTAAGTCTTCATCTTGCCTCATCTATTTCAGGTTCTTTAGAACAACAGCAGAAAGGGCATAAATGTGAGAGACAGGATTAATTGATCCACAACCAAGAGCAGAACACCACAATCCTCCCTCAGTTTAATCACGATTTACATATTTTCAATGTAGAAAATAATCCCACTCTCCATTACACAGGGTTCAAATATTATGGCCACTAGTATCTTTCTTATTCTGCTCACCTTTGGGTGTCATGTGGGCAGGAATTTGTAGGTACAATTTCTGAGGTTGCTGTGATATACAAACTTACAGCAAACTTTCTGATTATCTGGCTCTTGCAATCATTCCATCCCCTCTTCTACAGTGTTCTTTGAGTCTTAGTGACTTGTACTTCTTGTAGATATATCAAGTGGGTCCAGGTTCCCCAAGTCTAGATAGTGGATTGTTTTGGTTCACTGTGGTCTCCATCACAAGAGAATTTTCCTTGATGAAGGCTGAAGTCAACACTTATTTGTGGGTATGAACACAAATGTTTATAAATTCTGGTTAGGGATTATGTTACTTTGATAAGTTAGAGGTTGCTGTTTCTCCTTCAAAAGCCATGATGATTTTACTAGCACTGCCTAACTTTATTTGAAAACATTTATATTAGTAACATTATACAGACAGAATAGGTTTTAATTAAGAATAGATATTATATTATGAGTATATAATATATAATGTTATACATAGAAGGCATGAAATTAAAGGAGATCAAGGAGTGCTTTGTGGGAGGCTTTGGAGAGAGAAAAGGAAATGGGGAAAATGTAGTTATATTATAATATCAAAAGAATAAACTTGCATACAAACAAAAACCACTATAGCCACATCTTATCTCTACACTTAGATATGAAGTTCAGGCTGTTGTTTTATAGACCAGACTCAGACATGAATGAGAAAGCCCGTGTTCTATTCTTCAAAGTTAATTAACTGAATCCATATTTTCTTCTTCTAAGATATTTAACCTGGCACCATGTATCCAAAGTTGTGACAGTTACACAGACATGGAAGTTGAATGACTTTATTAAACATATATATATATATATATATATATATATATATATATATATATATATTCACAAAAGGAAGAAAATATGTGTGAGCTGATTTGTTGAATTTCTGAAACCTCTATGGGTGCACCTATGTCCATTGCCCTACCTCAGGGACAAAAAATATTTCTGAATTGAGGCTCAATTTTAAAAGATGTATGAGTGAGTGTGTGTGTGTGTGTGTGTGTGTGTGTGTGTGTGTGTTTGTGTGTGTGTGTGTGTATGTGTCTGTGTTGTATCTTCTTATTTAGCAGCTGTTTCTGCCTTCTGCATTGTCCTTTCTTTAAAACATGCAAATGACCTATATTTGTGTAGGTGAGTGGTGGTCTTCTTGGTTAAATGTCCTATAACAAATACTTAAAAGTTTCATGCCATTGGGAAGTGTCTGGTCACTCAAACCTAAGTTACTAATGTTTCTATCAGTATTACATCTGTGTATCTGTAAATCATACCAGTGTTTGTGTCAGATAAAAGCTATATCTTCAGAAATTTCAAGACACATCATCACCCTTTATTTTGATCTAGAAGGAAATGATGTTCTTACAATTCTTAGATACTTCCTTGTGTTGTTGAAAACACACACACACACACACACACACACACACACACACACACACACTAAATATTTCACATTAAGCTCTTCTGGAGCTTAACAAGGACCACATGGCTCAGTGTGATTCAAGTTTGATTCTGCGCCACCTTTATTGATAAACATGAACCTGATTATTATCCTGTCTCATCTTTTTCTTTGACCATCAGTAGTGTTAAGGAAACTGAGATGAGGAGAAGCTTAGCTTTCTAAAACAACATATTAAAAATTTGGACCTTTTGTTCTTTTTATTTTACTCAAAGTTAAACAATATATTATTTAGTACATCCTCTGTCTCAGGATCAAAGGGAGCTGAAACAATACAATTGGCTCTTGATCGTCCAACTTGGAAATCTCCTTAGTCTTTTGGATACAGTGGGTGAGTCCATTTTATATGTTCCCAGGTGACAGCATTGCTAAATGTCCTTTCACCCTGTAACCTAAGTTGCTTTCTCCAAGCTCTTTATGATTCTAGCCCCTGCTGTAGGCTAATACTACTAACATAATTCCCTATTTTCCACTGAAATCAATGCCAGTATCACACATATTAGGTATTTGCTATGATGTCACACTCATTTCAAGGTGCTGATTCAGCCCGTGCTCTCCATTACTGCATAACCAAAAAGTTTAACAGGATGTAGAAAACCACCATTTTATTTTATCCTAATCTTGTAAGCCAGAACTTGGCACATATTTTTAGTATGTTTGCTCCATATGGTTCTGACTCAATAATTTTACTTGTTTTTTTCATCTGGTATTTAGAATGAATAAACTATACAAAAAGACTTCATTTACATGTCTCTGTCAGGACTCCTTTGTGTTGTTCCTCCTTCTTTGGGGATTGGCTATGCTTTCTGATGCTTTGATGACTTCAGAATAGTCATACTACACACAGAATGCCTGTCTAATAAGAAAGGCTATCCTAGAAATGAAGGGGAATGCTGTTTTCCTCAATAGAGCCAATCTTAAGAATCACTTAGAAGTGCTTCAGGTGCCTTCTGTTTGCAAAGCAAGTTATAGAATCTGCATGCATTCAAATAAACAACTTTATCTAAGAGCTACTGATGCAATTGACTATATTTTGATCATGGACAGTTTCTTCCACAAATCTTTTTCTCTGTAATAACAGCCATCCATTGGTCCCCACCGTGACTTGCTGCTTACTCTAGCACTTACTCTTGCCACTTATTCTAGCTTAGACATAGTGCCTCTGTGTCTTCAGTAATTTTCTGCCATATGGGCTACAAAATCACCTTCATTTTAGTTTAAATGTTCTATCAAGATGCTAATAAGTCAGATCTCTAATTTTATTTACTGATGCTGAGGTTGTTTTTTTCTGTTTGTTTTTAATCTGTCATTAGGACTTAGGGGTTTGTGAAAATTAAGTAAGCTAATTTGAGAAAATAAAGTTAAGTTTCTCTAAATCTCCTAAATTATTTTACACTTAAAAAGTTTTAAATGCCCAGTATGATGAGATTGAGCAAACGCATATGCATGCTATATCCTTGCCAAATTATTGTCAAGAACTTTGGCGTCACTTTTTTATAAAAGCTTGCATCATGCATTCTTCCAGTTTTGTCTGATATAGAAATTCATGTTTAATAAAATTTGTTATAAAGTGTTTACATGGTGGCATATTGCTTCTGCAAATCACAATCATTTGAAATCCATCTGTATGTTTCCATGCATTTCTAGCCAACTCCTAAGCAATTTCAAGCAGCATTTGATTGTACAAATAAACCCAAATTTCTGTGTTGATGAACTTGTGGTGTATACTTAAACTTTCTAGTTTTGGATTGTGGTGAATTAAACACATTCAGACATCACCATCTCATAGTTTCATTTCTTTTGGGTAAACGCCTAGAAGGAGAAGAACTGTTCAGGCAATGGTAAATATTTTACCATTTGCATTTTCAATTGTGTTAGGATATTATATTTGTTCTAGACCCTTCTCCAACATTACTATGGTAAGTTCTTTTTAATTTCAGCTGTCATAATAATGGTAGTGAGGTAAACTTTTATAGTATTAATCTGAGGGGTTATATTTGTTAAGATTGTTCAACATATATTTATGTACATATTCATGATTAGTAATTATTTTTGATTCTTTGTTTTAATAAAATTTCATTAATGTGCTACATTGACATTATTTACACTCCTTGCTTTCCCTCATTTTCTCCTGTATACCCCCATTCTCTCTTCCTCTTTATTAAATATATGTAATATATAATGTATAATATGTAATATAATATATAAAATATAATATAGACTATTATACACAGAGAGAAAAAAGAGAGGAAGAGAGATGAAGAGAGAGAAAGAGAGAGAGCAAGCAAGTGAGAGAGAGAAAGAAAGAGAGAGAGAGAGAGAGAGGGAGAAAGAGAAAGAGAGTATCCATTTAGTGTTGCTCATATGATCACTTGGTATCAGCTAATGTCTCAGAAGATATTGATTGCCTATAGCTCTTCATCTAAAGGTGGTACCTGAAGAAATTTCCTCTATTTGAATCATCTTTTTGGTTACAGTGGTCATTATGAAGGTCTTATTTACTCAATCACACTGTTGAAATTCTATAGGCATAGCATTCTTGTCATGTCTTGAAAATACTATTTAGTATCAAGTTTCTTTTTTCTATAGCTCTTAGTAAATGTCTGCCTTAATCATGGAGTCCTTGGAGCCTTAGTTGAAAAGACTGTGTTATAAACTAATTGTGGCTGGGTTTCTCATAATCACTAATTTTTTGGAGCTTTACTTCTTGAAGATCTCTTTAGTAGCCTCTGTCTACAGAAAAATAAACTTCTTTGGTAAGAGTTTGAGCTATATTTATCTGTAGTTAACTGGGTAAGTATTAAGATTACAGTTAGAAACTATACTGAATTATCAAAATGGCAGCAGTAGGTATTGTGTCCTTAACCCCTCTATCTATGGGCAGTTGGCTATGTTTAAAGTAACAGTTATGAATTCCTATCTGTTGAATGGCCCTTGAGTCCAATTAGGCAGCAATTGGCTGCTCACAAGAATGGTGCCACTATTGCACCACTGGGAATACATTGTTAGGCCAGTGAATATGGTGCTTCATAGGCTTCAGAGCAGGAAAGTCTATTGATAGCTTTTTCCCCTTGGCATTTTTTATAGCCAAGCTACTATGAAACTTAGCTCTTAGGAAGGAGGCTACTAGGCCAGTATCAGCTCTATGCCTCCTAGTCAGTTGGCCAAAGTATGAAATGCCTTTGGCAATAGGGTCTTACCATGGTGAGTTGAGCAAAGGCAATGGAAACAGCCTATATTGTTTTGATATTATCTTGCATTGTACCCCAAAGCAACAGTTGAATGGAAATATTTCTCTTATCTGTCATTGTAGTTTTATTAGAGAGTCTATGACTCTTGAGAGACCATTGTCATCACTTGTACTGTAATTCCATTTAACAACTCCTCTTTCAACACACACACACACACATACACACACACACACACACACACACACACACACACACACACACATACACACACACTTCTCCTCTATGGCATTTTGAAACTTCTCACTCTCCCTCTGTATTGTCCTCCCACCCCTTTTCCCAGTTAGTTCTCCTCCATTTTCTATGTACCCCTCCATAGGCTCTAAGTTTATGGGGAAAGGGGTAGAAGTAGGGACTCCTGAAAGTGGGACAGTAGAACATGAGTGATATTTATTTTTTTTAAAAGTCACTTAAGTGGGTCAGTATGTAAAAACAGTTGCTGACAAGCCTAGCCATGTAAAGCCAATCCTTGAATCCTCCTTGGTAGAAGGAGAAAATCAATTCCCAAGTACCAACAGATCACAATGGACTTTTAAGGTCATGTTAAGGGCTTTAAATTTTGTTCTGAGTTATATTGCACTCAAGGACCATTTGATACTTTAATGAAAGTAATATGATTTGATTTATATTCTAAAACAATTATCAATTTAGAATATTTTAAAAAGAGTTTTAAGTGTTAGTAATGAACTCCAGGGTAAAAGGGACATAAACATGAGCTGTTATTATTTCCTTCAAGATAAATGATCATGGTTTCTTGACACAAGGAACCTTTATGGAGTTTTCAACATGGAATTAAACACTATGATGTGATAACCTAACATTTTGTAGGTAATTCCCATCAAAGCTGATCAATGAATGAGTTCTTCTAGGCCAAACCTTCAGACATTTCATGATCTGTTGGTGTCCAGGCTAGCATGGACAACATCCATCACTATTTGTTATGACCTAATATTGGCAAACATTCATAACATTTCTATACTTGGGATAGCAATTCCTATTACTACTTAAGATTCTTTTTAATAAAACATTTTAATAAAATGACATTACAGTTATAGCCATATTTCCTCAAATTCAAGATGAAAAATGAAGGCATGTTTTCTAGGGATTTTGGACAGCCATTTGCAATAAACTCCTTTAGTGCCCTCACAGTGTTGACCTATCTTACTTTAAGTCCCTCTTGAGGTCATGGGCATACAATTGGCAAGCCACACTGTCCAAAGGTGGCCAAAGGGAGCCCCCTAGTGGAAGTGGGTGAGGCCTTTTCTGAAAGCATTCCACAGGTCCCCTTATAGGACATATAGGTAAGAGAGAAATTATTTTACACAGAACATGGCTTATTTCTCACCATGGTGCTTGATAATGTTCAAAACATCAGTTTAGGAATCCAGCTACTTCTCTGCTGCCCTGTGAAATATTGCTTCACGTACATCTTATTGAACACTTGAAATGAACATAGTCCCATTTGAAGTGTTCAGTATGTACAAACTATACTTTAGATTTTGAAGAGTAACTAAAAATCAGAATGTAAACTATTTTGTTAATTTTATTAATGACATGTATGGATATATATCTAAAAGAAAATTTACCAATTAAAGAAGTATCTGTTTCTCTTACTTTCTTAATAAGGCTAGGGAATTTAAAACTATGCATGTGACATATACTATACTTCTGTGGGTTTATCACTGAGATAGAGTCATAGTTTATGCTTTCATGAATAAACAGCATGCAAAATGTGTATAGATATTTTCAGATATGCATTGACATAAATATCCTGTAAATTTGCTTATTTCCATCTGTACATTTATCTTAAGTATCTGCTTATTATTTCAAATGGTCTATGCCTGCAGTTTTCTCCAAATCGTTCTCTATTATAGCCGACTTCCTCCACATGTTTGAGAGATTTTGCCTGTCCAAAGCATCCTCAAGCCATTGAATGTCCTCTACAGGATCACTAATGTTGAGCTTCTGTGCTCGGAACTAGGGCAACCTGTTATTTGAAACTATATCAGATAGCCTTGTGGGACCAGAAGATTAGACTTGCCTGTAGTCACACCAGAAACTATCTTTTCCCACTTTCTGTCCTAATCCCCACCCTTCTGCTTGTTCATCCTTAGAAGATGAGCATAATAAATCACCTCAAAGGCAAGCTTCATCCCACAGTCAACTCCTGGAGAACCTGCAAGGGCACAGTGTAATTAGAGGGCATCTTGGACATGTGTGTGTATTAAACCATGGCTGGTGATAAGTCATTGTTGACTTTATGTTTCAGAGGGTTATGGAATCTGTAGAAACCTCTAACTTCAGAGACCTGGTAAATTACTGTATGTTTGAACTATGAGAAATAGCTGGTATATGCATTTTAGAAGGGCAATGTCCATTGTAACAGGCCCCTTCTTTAGCTACTTAGAAAAGTACGTTTCTTTCAGAGAAAGCCAACTCCATCTTGGAAAATCTTCTCTGGTTTGCTAGAGAGTTAGTGTGAACTGCCCATCTCTCAATTTCACATAATATTGGAGATTGTCCTGTTGAGAGAAAAAAGCACAGACTCCAAAAATCAGACTCTCATGATTTTTTTCTCATATATAACCTAGGGACAAAAAGCATGTCTTAGCCATTTTCCATTGTTGTGATAAGAGACCATGACCAACATTATAAAAGAAAGAGTTTAATAGGACTAACAGTTTCAGTTAAGACCAGCAGCAGCAGTAGGTAGTTTGACATCAGGAAGGCTGGCATAACACCGGGACATTAGCAGAAAACACTGTTTTTGAGATGATAGGCATGAAGCAGAGAGAAGTAGCTGGAAATTGTGTAGGATTTCAAATTTTCAAAACTTACTCTAGTGACATACCTCCTTCTACAAGGCCACACCTCATAACCCTTACCAAACAGTTCCATCAACAGGACACCAACCATTAAAATATATGAGCCTATTGGAGACAATCTTATTAAAATACCATAAAAATATAAAAGAAAAATGATGTGGGGTGTAAAGGAACAAAATGCTGTAATACAAAAGGTAAATACTAGACTGAAATACTCAAAATACACCCCATTTCACTGTGAAGTTAATATAAGCTAAGGAAATTGGAGAAATGCCATGTGTCGATATGTATGTAAAATGTATGGCATGGATGGTCTATCCTTAGCTAACTGGTCAAGTGCTGTAGGACTTGCCAGAACTATGTCTCTTTTAAATGTGAAACAAATTCCAACTTTACTCTAGCAAAAGCAAAAGGGTAACCAAACAACAGATGACTTTAAAACAATGTAGTAAATTATATTGATGCAACCACAATAAAAAGATATATACAGAAGAAACCCTAGAAATTTAGGGAAAATATAAAATGAATATAATAAAATTTAAAACAACTTCTTTGTCCATATGTAGAAAAATGTCACTTTAAATAAATAAATATACTTATAATCAGTCCTTAAGAATATAATTTGTTATTTTTGTATAATATGGAAGCTTTTGTTTCTTTTCAGTGTAAGTGGAATTCGATCTAAGAAATATCCCACTATACTGTCAATATTTCTTTGTTTCTAAATGTTCCCTTCAAATCACTTTCCACTTTATAAATATGTTTGCACCAGAGCCAGAACATCACAAATGCTGTTTTAAAAAAAACTAAGACTCAATGAGAAAACATATCAGCAACATCATAAAAGGTCTGAGAAGTTGCTTCTTTCCATACACACAGCTGACACAACGGAATGATAGGAGAGGTTGAGTTTGTTCTGACTTACAGAAAGCTTAGGGTATTGTAGCTGGAACTCAAGAAGTAGGCAAATATGTTTGCCTGAAAATGAAAAATCCCTTTTTTATAACAGCAAATATTTGCTTTCAGTTGAGAGAGCAAATCGATGTCACTGTTCTCTGAAGTAGTGCCGCTTGTAACGAAAACAGAGACCCAGGGATGCTGTCTGCTCGTTTTTCAGTTTGGTAACACTGCACATCAGAGGAACACTTGTCCCCAGGGAAAGCTATGAGCTCTGAGGATAAGGGGCAGAGACTGAGGGTAGATGCAGAGACCAAAATCAAACACCTTGATAATTGGGAAAGGGCCAGCTAGTGATGGAAATGAGGGGGTTTTCTGAGGGAACAGATGCATTTAATTTATGATCAGGTTGCACTCTGTTAAACTCTCCCAATATGGTTACCAATATATCTCACTAGGGTTTGGTTTGTATGTTTTCTAATGGGTGATGGTAAGATGCTCTGAGATGTAACTCAGATTCGAGGAGAAAGTGGCTGTTTCACTATTGATATATTTTAAGACACACTTATTTGTTCAATATGACTCTGTAGTTATAAAAAAAAATACCAAAATCCAGCTATATGGCTCATTGAGTATAGACACTCACTGCCAAACTTGAAAACATGAGTTCAGTCTCCAGGATCCTCATCATAGAAATACGCAACTGAATCCTACAAGTTGCCTTCTAACCACTAATGTTAACTTTGCATACATGAAACTGAGATAACATTTAAACATCCTTATGTATTTTTTGTGAGCTGTTATAGATATGCAATAGATGCTTAATATTTTAATTTTAAGAGCAACATCATTTGTAGATGCAGTCGCATCACTTAATATTAAAAAATTTAAACGACCAAAGTTTAATTTAGTTAGGCAGATAATGTGTTAATAGTAGTTAATAGTTAATTAAAAATATTTATTTTCATGTTTTATGTAAAGGTATTTTGCATGTATGGAGGCACTCCACATACTTGCAATGACTATAGAGGCCAAAAAAAAATGGTGTTGGATCCTCTAGAACTAAAATTACCGTTGTTAGCTACCCCACGGGTGGCTGGAAACTGAACATAGATCCATTTCAAAAGCAAAAACAAACAAAAAAAATTGCTCTGAACTGCTGAGCTTCTCTCCTGCTCAATGTGTTCATTTTAAATAATTTTGCTTAAGCATAGTTATAGAATCCTCATATTTCTGTTTTCTACCTTTAAGCAAAAAAAAAAAAAAATCAATAAAATTTCACTTTGACTTTACAATTCAGTACTATCTTTACATATCTTAATTATGTCATCATCCCAGTAGCCACTGTGGCAAGGTGATTGTTTGCTTATACAGTAAAATATTCAAGAATTCTATATAAATCTGCTTTGTGTCTCTTTGGTCTGTGGTGTTTGTGTGTGTCTGTGTGTGTGTGTGTGTGTGTGTGTGTGTGTGTGTGTGTGTGTTCATGTGTGTCTTATTTGTGCCTCCATTGATTAGCTATTATGAGTTGAGAAAGCAGATAACAGAAAGTATATAGTATATGCTAGAGACACAAAAATATAGAAAGATGCTGCCATTCTTATTTCTCTTCTCATTTACTTCATTAACACTGCAAAGTAAATCAAACCTTGCAAAACTTGGTTTCTTCATCACAGAGTGGGAATAAATGGATTCACCTAACAAAGTATGTAGAATGACACACTAATATGTTAACCATAAGTGTTTATGAGCAGTTTCTCCCTTTGTGCTTATATTACTGTGGGCTTCAGGTATTTTGCTTTAAAAGTCTGAGAAAAGAACCACACTAAAAGAAAACAATTGAAGCAGTGCATGCATGAAATAAAGGCACCTCTGGATTGCTTCGATTTACTGAATTCTTGATTCTAGTTGTGGTATATGGTTAAATTAATGGGCACTCCTGGAAAGTGATTTCTAGATAGATGAGTTGTTCCAATCCTATGAAAGAGACATCGATCCCCTGTTTTAGGAAAACAACACATGTATCTTTGAGCCAAAGGGAAATGCAGTCTCAGATGAGACAGACCCATTTTGGTGTGTGAATAGAAAATGGCCATGCCATAGATTTCATAGAAAGACATCTTTGCTGAAAACATCTACTAAATATTAGTTCTGTTTCACCATTAGTCTGTAATCTAAAAAGTATGAATCATTCAAAAACAATCTAGCTTTATAAAGCTTTCTTATGTTTGTGTTTTCCTACTTAGCAAGTTGTGTTATGCTCACCACCGAGATGTGGGAACCAAGCCTTTCCTAAGACATTTACAATGTTGAAGACAATGTATATCCTGCAAGAGGCCAAGACGTAGTGTGTTCATCTGAAAGGATCACAAGACAACACAAGGTTTATGTGTAAGAATGAAGACCCACAAGGACCACAGCTCAAGGCAGTGTCACTTCTGTTGCATATTTAGTAAAATGAGAGAATCTTTAAAATGTAAGACCTCTTTTTTCTCATTAGACAATTGTAGATAATTATTGCTGAATCTGTGTAAGAGAAGAAAAAACTGTCCTCACACTTCCACCCCCACCATGGTAGCTATAAGGCGAGTTTTCCTTTGCCTCTTTATTCTCAGTGCCCTGAGTAATACCTGACTCCTAGAAAATGCCCAGTTATAAATTAGTCAATAAGTGGCCAATTTAAAAATAAGTTGAAAATGTATTAAAATTCTAAATTTTAACTTGGAGAGTGATGTGACTCTGTTTCTTTTTAAAACATTTTTAAAAAGAAAACACTAATTTTACACATAATAAAGCTGCAATGTAATAAAAAGTTAAAGTATCACTCATTTGGCACTGCAATTATTTTTTTAAAACTCTCCTAGATGACATTGGCCTATTCTGCCATTTAATTCAGTTTTGCAGGAATGAGATATGATGCTATTCTCATCCTTAGTATGAGAAGCTTTTCTTTGAAGTAAACGACTCACGGTCGTTCAAGGCTCAGAAAATAAGTAAAGGGCAAGTGTCAGCCTTTACCAACACATTTAGAGTACTTCCTCCAAGACTCAGGGAGTACCATGGAAGAAAGGTCAGCAGGAACGCAAGCACCAAAAGATAAGAAAAATGCTAAATCTCACTGTCTAGGCATGAGACACTGCAACCATAATTTCACACCACCTGTGGCTTCTTTCACCCAGGCGGTAGAAGACTGAGCCTATCAATGGTCACTCATGGGTGGAGGAAGAGCTCATAAGGCTTTATTCTCTTTTTGAACTATTGGCTACTGATGTATTCCTGTGAAGAAATAGTCAGTTGTTTTAGTATTAGTTATGCATATTCTGGTAAGACCACCAGGTTCTAGTGGATCGCTCCAAACCAAAGAATCACACAGAAGGTCCTGAATAAAATTATTTGTCAGAAAACAAAACCAAAAAAAAAAATTAATGTAGGAAAATGGTCTAAAAGAGGAGGGACCTTGGAGGAAAATAAGAGAAGGAAAAGATGAAAGTAATCAGAATTAAGTATATATGTGTGTATAAAAATGGGTTTAATTATGTAGGTATAAAATTGTCAAAAAATAAATTTAATTAGTATAAAATAAAATCACAACCAAGTATATATGCGTCAAGTTCTCTGTAGAGCAATACAGGAAGAGTAAAGAAGAAATACAGTGTTTTTGCATAAACAAGTTACAATAGTGTTTCAGGTTCCATTTTTTCAATAGAAGGAACTTTCCATTAAAAAAAAAAATCTCATAAGTTACTACAGTGAGTCAGTTAGATCAGAAGGCAAAATGCATTAAGATTTCCATTTTCAAAGATTATCATGAAAATCAGGGAGTGTCTGAGAAAGATGTGTCTTTCTTCTCTAATGCCCTCACTTTAAAGATGCAAGCTGAGTCTCAGAGGCAAGCATTTTGTGGATACCCCCTATACAGGAAGCACTTTTTCATAATCCCTTAGACTGGGAAACAAATACATCCATGCCAAGTTCTGAGTAAGCTGCCATTGACTCATCAGACAAAGTCGGGTGCCTGATCTACCTTTAATTCTTCTTGTTGATCTCATAATAACAAAAGCAAAATCTGATTTTTTTTGGGGGGGGGGGCTGAGCATGAGCATCAACTAGCTATTCATGAAAACTTGTCTTAGTTTGGTCTCCTTTGTCATGATATACACCATGACCAAAAACAACTTGGGGAGGACAAAGGAAGGTTTATTTGTTCTGAGCGTGTATATTTCATTATGAAGGGATATCAGTGGCAGAAATGTAAAGCAGGAACAAAAGGAAAACCCACGTAGGAATGCTGCTTATCGATTTGCTTTGCCTAGTTTGCTTAACTAAACATCCTTTTACACATTATTACCACCTGCCCAGAAGCTGGACACACTCCATCACCACCTGCCCAGAGACTGGACAGATGCAATCACCTCCTACCCAGAGACTAGATACACCCATCACATGCCCAGAAGTTGGACACTCTCACATTAATCATTAATCAAGAAAATACCTTAAAGACTTGCCTGTATACCAATCCGATTGAGGGATTTTCTTAACTGAGCTTCTCTTTCCAAGGTCACCCTAAATGTGTCAGGTTGACAAAAACATTGTAATCATGACAAGACTCTTACTGGTGAGCTCCTCACAGAAACAGTTTGCAGAATCTCTAAGGGTTATTCCAGAGTCTTGTTTTAAATGAAAATCTGAGGGGGGGGGGGGGCTGATGCAATTATAAAACATGGGAAGCATTCACTTGAATCTGTATGTAGTTAGGATAGTTTTGGATTTAAGTGTTGAAAATTTATTATGGAATGAGTTAAATCATAATTTGTAAGAAAGTTTACATGACAGAAAAACCAGAGGCAACCTGGGAAAGCTTCAGTTTAATTTTTTTCAGTGATTTATGGCATGCAGGAAACAAAGTCCTTCTCTTGCCTGTTCTATGAGAGTAGCTTTAATATTATTCTAAGACTAGTTTGAGTTATATATGTAGGATGTTCTCTGAAAACTAAGAAAATTTTCTCAGAATGCTCTAGAAGATCAGTCCTAGTATTTTAATATTCCGAGTTGGTAGGCTTCAAAACTACCAACAACAATGATATCGGGTGGTGAATGAGGAATGAAATTGATGTAATTGTCTAGAAATAATCAGCAGTAACAATCAACAATCACGTGTTTTAGGAGATAAATAAGTACATTTGTAAGCAACATCTTTTCTGCTCTACCGGGTCATTTTCAACTGACTTCAAGAATCACATTATATTTGTTTTCTACCTGTAACAGCAATCACAGCACGTACTTAAAGTTTGATGAATGGTTGTGATGGGAATCACAGAGCTTAGTGAGAGCTTCTTGAGCCAACCGTTTTCACTCCCTTATTCTTACTCTCGCCTATGCAGCAAGATGGATTTGAGCTCCTTTAAATGGGATTCTGAAGCATGATGGGAGGTAGTAGGGAGGTGGAAATTGTATTCAGGACAAGCCTTCTTGTTCTACAATTCTCCTACTGAACTTGACAATGCAAGTGATAAAAGCGCTTCTCTGCCTAAAATGCTCAGGAGTAAAAGCACTGAATATTGGGCTCCTCTCTGTTCTTCTATACCTTTTCTGAATCTTTCTCTTGCACTTGCCTCTGTAATGGACTTTATAATCATACATCCGTTAATCCAAACACTTTTAAAGAGGTAATCAAAATAACTTGCCTAGATCTAATGTTGTAGAGAAACATTTTATGGCCCCAGGATACATTTTCCTCCAAGTTATTAAAGTCCAATTACATCATGTTTTCTTCCAAGGAATGCCAAGTACTTAAGGGACAATGCTGCAGTCCCTCTTATATTCTCTTGGAAATAATTACATAGATCCTGCCTTGATGTCACAGATAAAGCCCTCTGCCATCTGCCCTCCCTCCTTAATGGAATAGAAAGATGTGTTTTCCTTGCCTAGAATTCTTCAATAGATCCAGAGGAGGAAAGCTGAGACCAGAATGCAAACTCTCTTTTTCATGAGCGAACACACAAAGCCGTTTTGTGGAAATGTCCAGCCTGTATTATGTGGTTTTGATGAAAAAATTATCAGGTGCAGTGAACAACCAAACAGAATGAAACTTAATGTTTTCCCAATAGCACACCTTTCAAGCTATAACACAGTTCCACATTCCTTAAAACCACCTACTAGAAATATTAACACAATAACAAGATTTATATTGTCATATTAGCATTATGAATATCACCATTTGTTATATTTTGAGTGCATACTAAAACTAATTTTTGTATTCATAAAATCATGAGTGGTTGATTTTGTCTTGGGGGAACTTGAAGGTTCAATGCTATCGTGTGGGAGGTGGAAAACATAAGATTGCTTCGGTACCCTGCAGTACTGTCCACATTCACTGTTTACCAACTCTCTGCCACTATACACTACTGTGGAGTAGTTATGCTGGGAATTAAACCTGCATAAGTCATTTGAAATCTAAAGAGTTAACTTCAAATGAGGATATATTCTCCATTTTGAATTTTCCAAGTGTGTAGGCAGACATGTGAAAGGAAGCATTCCTACAATGGGGAGCAGGTCTTTGTTACAAATTGGACCTAATAGAGCATTTAATCCTAACCTACATGGCAGTGGACACCCATCTCTCTGTTTCCTCAGTCAGAATATATCTTGTGCTAAAGTCTTCTTGAGCAAATGAAAGATCAATTCACTCCCTTTCTATTAACTGTGTGAGGTGTGTCCAACATTGAAAAGGCCTTGAGCTAGTTCTAAACAGATGCAATTTCTGCTGTTCTGTCGCAAATAAAGTTAGACCCTAGTGTGTGAGAAGCAACACTCTATGAGATGCTCATGACTTGGGATATACTTGAATGCACATGAAGAATCCCCCAAGAAGCAAAAGGACCATGGATTTGGCTAAGCTACATCCAGCCTCTCCATCTTGCCAAACTGTTAAGAAAAGAGAGCATGCATATTTAAATTTGAAAAGGTTTTATGATTATTTAATAAAATGAGGATGAAGTAAGCAAATAACGGTTGAGAAATAACATTTAATTTCCAAGAGTGCCCTGAGAGACATATCATGGAGTGAAGCCATTTCAATTACTTAGGAATTCATTGTCAGAAACATTAAACTAATTCAGGCTACAGGAATGTACCCGACAGTATTATGAAGTAAATCCAAGTGGCCTTGGTTAGAAAATAGGAATTAGAACCACAGTATATAGTACAAGGTTGAAATTTAGAAATTCAAAATCAAAGGGAAAATAGTCAGTCAATTATCTCCCAGCTCAGAATCTTACAGCATCAAAGTGCAGTGGTAAGAAGAGATGTGAGACACCCAAGGGCAATTGGCTCCCTGTAGGTAAGTGTGTATTCCAACCTTAGTGAACTGATGTATTCTGATGCATTTTAATTTCCCATTTTGCTATTTATTTAGTTTCCAATTTGGTCTGCTCTATTGCTCAAAATGCTAATGTTTTCTACTGACCAAATTGAACATAATTAGGATAGTATAAAAAAGTGGTTCCATTCTGTGTTAGCATTGGTGTTTTAATGGAGGAAATGACAGGGTTCAACCTCGGATAACTTGGAGCCGTCTCTCCTATGGTCCTCAGCCAACCATTATTAGCTTTTGCATCAGTGGGATGTAAGGTCTACTTACCAGTTGACTGGTAAGTAATTTCCTTCAAGTTCAATTATTTTATCTTATTGTTAGAATTCCAGTCTTAACTGTACTGCATCATATATTCAGTATTTAAGGTTAAATAAATTTTCTTAACTATTTTCATATCTACATTCTAAATTGCTTCCCTTTGAAACATCAGAAAACTAGTTGATATGAGAAATTAGAATAATAAAATATTAGTTTTATGCTGCTATGTCTTAATTTTTTGACACAAAGTATCAGTACACATCTCAGGTGGCCCTGAAGTTCAAACTTCCTATCTTGACCTCCTAAATGTTGGTATTATAGGGCTATACCACCAGACTTGGCTTTGCTTAGATATTTTTGGCTTTGCTTAGATGAATAGTGATATATATATATGAATATGAATTTAGAGAGAAGGAGATTCTTTGGTTAAATAACATATAGGGTCACATTGATTAATAGCATTTTTGAGTATGTTCCTTTTCTCAGCATTTATATTTCCAAATAGAGCTGTCTCTATTTAAAAAATTAGAGATAGTAACCTCTATTGGGCCTTTTATAAATCTCAACAGTATAAAATTAAATTGGCTATTGTTTTTTTTTTTTTAAAGTTTCATGGGGAGATAGCTCTACAGAAAGTAAATGGAATATGTACCAGCTTGTTCTCATCTTGGAAACTTTGATGACTCTTTTATAGATTCTCTGCAAAGTAATTAAAGTCCAATTAATTGGAAAAATATACACAATGGGTATTCTAATATTATATCTTCAACAGAAGCAGCTTTTATTACCTTGAGCACATGGTTGAGCCAAGGCTACAAGTTTAAATTTTGAGCTCTTGAGCAAATATTTCAGAAAAATACACTCTTGCACTTTGCTGATGACTAAATAAACTCATCTCCAGTGGAGAGCTATCTCTCCAGCCTTGGGAATCCATTAGAGTGCAGTTTGTTTGGAAAGCATGCTGACCCCTTAGTCTGTAATGATTATCCCCACAAATTTATGCTGCCAATGCAGTTCTTTTCAGTGGACAAGAAACGCTGGACACTGACAGGAACCCAGCAATACTTTTATACACAAATTATTACCAAGTGCTTCATCCATCTAAAAGTCTAGACTTTTATTTAGTTTTAGATTTTGTTTTAGTTTTTAAAAGTTTTTGCTCTCTCTCTCTCTCTCTCTCTCTCTCTCTCTCTCTCTCTCTCCCTCCCCCCGTGTGTGTGTGCATATATGTGTACTCGTACACCCTTATGCCAATGGTGACCAGAAAGGGGCATCAGAGTTGCAGGTGGTTGGGAGCCACCAAACATGGTTATTGAAAACCCAATTCAGGTCCTCTTCAAAAGGAGGACCCATACTTAACCACTGACCCATTTCTCCAGCCTTTTTTCTTTTTATCATGTACACATAAGTTCAACCTTCACTTACATTACATCCCTGCTCCTTTGCCATTTATGTTATACTTGCACATAATAAAAGCATGACTAGAATTCATAGTCTCTATTGATAAGCACACTTCAGGTTTATCTCCCTTTCATTCCTCAATTCAATGCCTATGGTATGTGAGTGGGCATATCTGTTCCACGCAGCCATTTAGAGACTCCAGCCCCTGTCACATGGTTGATTTACCTCAATGCATGGCTCAGAGTTGTCATGAGAAGTCATGTTTTAACTGAAAGTGACAAATTCTTTCCATTTGCAATTCATTGGTGGAAAAGTTGCTCATACTGTTTCTCTCATAAAAAGATGTTCACAAAAGGTAATTTATCTTTACTTACAGAAAAAAGAAAAAGGTGATAGATAGACTTTGCTGCTTGTTCTTTTTTGGAGCCTATTTGGCCAATTCTGTCTCTTTTTCTAGTTGTATTAACATTCTCCTTATTGACAGAAACTGTACAATGAGTTGATACATACATAGGTACATACATAACAGATTTATGATAAAGAGATAGGCACATGGTATATATCAGATAGAAAGTTGATAGATATGATAGATGATACATAGATAGATAGATAGATAGATAGATAGATAGATAGATAGATAGATAGATGTTACATAGTTTATTAAAAGAAATATACATGCAAAACTGAGGACAAAACAATTTGAATGTAAAAGATGGTTCAGTAGGAAAATCTATTGTCCCACGAGGACCTTAATTCAGGACTCTAGACTCATTTAAGTCCAGATGTGATGGTCTACCGTCTGTAATAACAGGCTCCTATGACAATAGAATATGACAGAGACAGAAAGTTCAACATCAGTGAGCTGGTATATAAGATGTATCAGAGGCTCCATATAAAACTAGGCAGAAGAAGGGGACTGTTAGTCGAATGCTGTGCTATGGCCTCAACATGCAAGCTGAACTGCATTTCTGTGTTAGTCAGGGTTCTCTAAAGAAATATAACTGATAGAAAGATAATATATATGTGGTATTCACTAGACTAACTTAAAGGCTATAGTTTAACTAGTTCATCCATGGTTATTTCCCTACAAAAAAAAAGACTAAAAATCCAGTAGTTTTTCAGTCCACAAGGCTGTATGCCCCAGAAGTCTCAATATGTGCTGGATTCGAAACAGATTTCCTGGAAGTTGTTGGTCATCAGTCTGCATTGGCATTCCAAACAAGTTAATAAATAAAATGTCTCAGGATAGAATATGTGAACTTGCTAGCAACAGTCAAGGTAGGCAGGGAGAAGAGCAACATTTCATTCTTCCATGTAGGCTTCGACCAGAGAGTTCAAAATGAAGGGTGTGTCTTCACCTCAGGTGATCCAGTCAAAACGAGTATCACAGGAATGTCCAGCTTTTGTGTTCTAATTGATTCCAGATATAGTCACGTTGACAAACAAAAATACCATTATAATGTGAATAACTGTGTGTGTGCACGTGAGCATGCGTGCACACACACACACACACACACACACACACACACACACAGAGAGAGAGAGAGAGAGAGAGAGAGAGAGAGAGAGAGAGAGAGAGAGAGAGAGAAAGAGAGAGAGAGAGAGAGTGCCACAGTAGGCCATCTGACTTAAAACTAGAGAGCCAGAGAAGATAATGATTTAACTCCTAGACCTAGAACACAGACTCAAAATCCTTGGGAATAGGAATTCTTATATGTAGAAAAAGAGGATCAATACATGTCACAGAACTCAAAGATGACAATCTTGAGATCTGATATCCAGGATCAGGAAGAAGTGTTCTAGTTTCAGAGAAATCAGAGTTATCTTTCCTTTACCTTGTTCTTCTACAGTGCTCTTATTGGAGTGGATGTACTCTCACATAAGGGAAATAGTTCTTCACACTGTGGTCCACCGAGATTGCTCCTCAAGAAGTACCTTCACAGACACACTGAGAAATAATACTTTGGCATCTATACATCTAGCCTTCAATCTGTTACACAGACATATTAACCAACATACTAATCCTTCTTCAACAGATAAATCTTTTATGAAATGGTGACAATCCAAATTTCTTTATGACTTCCCTTTTTCCTCTTAAAGAGGTTACAAATATTCAGCTGCATATTCCTTGATTATCAGTCATAACATGTTCGTCAGCTACAGAATTGGTATATATCCTAGGACACTCAATATAGAGACACTCACTGTCATCTCAGTGTTAAGATGATGAATCTGAGAGTGTCTAGCCCAATAGTCTTCAATGAGGCTTCCTCTAGCAACTGATGGGAACAGATGTAGAGAGACTCACAACAAACCATCAGTCAGGCTTGCAGAGACTAAAGCAGCAATCAAAGAACCTGCATGGATCGGTGCTAAGTTCTCAGCTCATCAGTTGTGGTTGTTTATCTTAGAGATTTTGGGGAACTCCTCACAGTAGGAGTAGGATGTCCGTAACTCTTTTGACTGTTCTTGGGACCCTTTTCCTCCTACTGGGTAGCCTGCTTCCTTAGTATGAGAGAATGTGCCTAGTCTTATTGCATCTTTTTATGCTTTGTTCAGTTGATACCTCTGGGATCCCTGATCTTTTCTGAGGACAAACAGAAGATATGTGGGAAAGGAGAGATGTGGATTAATTGGAGGAATAGAAGGAAGGGAAGCTT
This sequence comes from Rhabdomys pumilio, assembly GCA_030674055.1. Classification (NCBI taxonomy): domain Eukaryota; kingdom Metazoa; phylum Chordata; class Mammalia; order Rodentia; family Muridae; genus Rhabdomys; species Rhabdomys pumilio. The sequence continues at coordinate 71,169,028 of JANHMN010000003.1, read as the reverse complement.
CTGTCAGAATGTATTTTATAAGAGACTACCTTTTTAAAAAGATAATAAATCTGATATTCTGAAACTGACTGGGCATATACAGATGTAATTTACACAGCATTCCTCTTTGCTCATGTAATACATCCCTATATATCTAACTGTTCTGTCTTTTAACCAACAATCTGCCTATGTTCCTTTGTATCTTTTTTCTTAATTCCTTTCTTATTTGTATTTCGTTTCTAATTTCTTATGTATTCATCTCTAAATGAAAACACGTAACCTCACAGTGTTTATTTATGTCTCTTATGGACAAAATTTGTTCTAGCAATAGATTGGTATCAAAAGAGTAGGTTCTCTCATAACAGTGTTAGAAGTAACAATACAGAAGCAGTGATATCAATTTTAAAGGTCTCACCAAAGTCCAGTTCCCCACACATTTCCCATTAGAAGTAGTTTTCTTGAGGAAATAATTTAGTTAAGTAATTTGTTTTTCTACCTTACTGGTTTCATTTTGCCATTATATCTAATGTGTATCATTTTAAGTCTGATGTCCCATTATTTTCATTACAAGTGTGCAGTATTTCAGTGGCATTATTGTTAGCTATAGTGCTAGCTAGCTTGGAAATCTGGTACCCATATAAAACATCCCTTTTCTGGAAAAGAAAATGTACTATCTATTGTAAAACCTTCTTAGCTGATAACTACTCCTTTTCTTAAGAAAGAAAAATAAAAGGTTTCATGTGTGTGTGTGTGTGTGTGTGTGTGTGTGTGTGTGTGTGTGTATTTTGTGTGCCTTCATTTGCGAGTAGTTTTTAGAACAAGAGAATTTAAACAGATTTTCTTTTTTTCCCTAAAGTACCATATACAAATATCATTGCTCATTTCTTCCTTTTCTCATCCTCTGGTGTATATCATTCTTAATTCATGAAAACATTCCTCTCATTCCATTCTTCATGGAATGAAGTCTTCATTTGTAATACTTTTCTTTATGACCTTAGGAGGTTGAGCTAGCCTCTCTGAAGAGTGTTAAGTCACCTAGCCTTTCACCATTCAACCAGAGTTTGTGCCAAAGCCTTGCCTCATAGAGCAGTTGTTAAAAAACAAATTAAATTCTGTATTTATTTCAGGTGTCCTATTGTTAGACACTGAGGAGACACTCCACAGATGTGAGCTTCCAGAAATGACTTTTTCAAATTCACAACTTTTATCAAGCTTAGTGCCTAAAACTTGACAAAGTTGCTAACTTTCAGTCAGGAGTTGGCCATAACTTCCCTGAATTCTTTATTTCAGGGACTTTAAAAACAATATAATTAAGATATTGGCTGGAATAATCAGTCTTATCTGAAGGCTGATAGGGAGAGAATCAATGTCCAACTGAATCCATGTACCTGCAGAAGCCAGTTTTTCAAGCACTTGTAGTGTAAGTGCCATACTTGATCTCGACCAAAATACTATGAATCAGTGGAGGACCTAGTTCCAATATGGCTATTGAAGAGAAACTGTATTCAGTTCATTTTTCCTTGAGCTTTCCAGTATGGCAACATGCATTTTGGAAACCAGTAAGGGATATACTCAGTAGAAAATTTTAAGAAGTATTAGGATTAGAAGCTCTTGAAATAAGCCACTAACATGTTTTTTAGTAAGAAAATTCATTAGGGAAGACAGTACACAGGGAGTCATACAGAGGATGGAGTACAGAAAGTAGGAATCAGTAAGGCCTATCTTAGGAACTACTGGCATTCATCCTCACCTGTGTGCTTCTCCAGGATGTTATAGAACTCTGTCACTCTCAGTAGCTTTCCCTTTATCTCCCTTACTCCCTCTGTCTCTAACCATGTATTTACGTATGCATATTAATTTATGTTAATATATTTAATTTTGTATACACAAATAGAGACATAAAAACGATGGTCATGCAAAACTAAACAAGTAAAAATTGATAGTTATAAACAAAATGTCTATAAATGCACACCAGGAAGTGTTTCGTACATAAACAAGTATAAAATTTATATTTTCTTGCCACTAAATAACACACACTTCAGAGGTTTGTATTGGGTTTTCCATGAATTCTCTTATATAAAAGCAGCAGAGGGTGTTGTGACTATGGGCTTTGCAAACAGGTTTAATGACTCTCTCTGTGTACTATAATAATCAGATACTGGAAGCCCAGGAGAAGAAAACGTAACCAAGCTAGTCAGTCAATCATAAAATCAGAGAGTAAATCATCAACTAATCAATCAATATCTGTTCTGTGCTTTCTGTTTTCAAAGTCCTTGCTGGTTACCAAAATCCCAAGACTGAAGAGGGTGGGGGAATCCACAAGAATGGAAATGGAGCCTGGAAAATTGAAGCCGAGAATTAATTTAGTTTCCAATTATTTTTATATACAAACAAATGCTGAAGCCGACTCCTTAGGGGCAGGGGAAATTGAAGGAGAGGTTGCCTCAAGAAAGGGATGGGAAAAAACATGCCACAAACTGATAGGATGCAGGAAGAAAGGGTACTGGCAAGAGGCCATAGGGACCTGTGGTGACTCTAATTAAGGAAGTGGGACATGCATTTGTTATCTCTAAGACTCAATGTATGGAAATAAGACACAGGCATACAAAGTTAGACTACAGAGTGGCCTGGGACCAAAAAATATGATTAGATCACATACAAATCATTTAAGTTCAGAAGGTTAATGCTAGAGGGACTGGGTTCATTCAGCAATGCATAATTGAACAAATATGAATCAAAACAAAAGGAAAGAAAAATCAGCTGTGCAATTTTTTTCCTTTTTATTTCATCATTTGATTTTGCTTTTCAATGGTAGCTTTGGAGAGACACTTAATTTTAAGATTCTAAAAAATTAAGTTCAATTATGGATACTTTTAACATATATTATCATAAATAATATTGAAAGAATGTACAATGCTCTATTAAAATAAAAGAAGAAAAAAATTTATTCTTTGGTATTTACATATTTTAGTATGTTAGTTGTGGTAGATTCATAATTTTTTTATTTTGGTTCAGCTGAAAAATTTAAAGTGTGAATAATAGAATGGATATTGGATGTAAGTAATATTTATGAAGCCAAATTACACATTAGATTCTCAAGCAAAAGTTCAGATGCTGTCTCAATGTATTAATATTTTTTTTGTATTTGTTACATTTTCATTGCTGTGTTCCAACACCTAATAAAAAACTTAAGGAAGAAGAAATATGCTTTGCTTCTCAGTTCAGAATGGCTCATCCACCATGACAGGAGTGATATGGCAAAGCAATTCTATGGACAAAAATAGACTGAGACAAGACACAATCAAGAACAAGAAACTTTCCAAGAGCCTACCCCCAGTAATCTACTTCCTCCAACTAAGCTCCCTATCCTAAGATTCCCAGAAACTTCCAAGATAGCACCACAGAATGGAGGCAAAACATTCAAACCATGAGCATATCAGGAACGTTTTATATTTAAACTGTGACTGATTAAGATGACATCAAATATTTACTAATAAAGTAAAGCCAAACCAGTAATTCTATTCCTACTTATATGTCTAAATAAAATGCATACATATGCTCACATAAAAGCACAGCAATTCATTTTATAACAGTCCAAAATAGCATATTATCTAAATGTCTAGCAATCATAGCAAACAGAGATGAACTGAACAAGTTACATGATAAAATCTTATCAATGGCAGAAAAAATGAGGGCAGCTTTAGGAGTCAGTCTCCAAAGGCAGAGCTGATAGAAAGAAAGCTGTTATCCTGTTGATGAAAAGTACAAAGTTAGGCAAAATTAAAATAATGTTAGAGGGCAAGATAGTACAATTCATTTTTATAATTTATTTTATTTTTCATTAAAATATAATTACATAATTTTCCCCTTTCATTTTCCCCTCCAACCCTGTCCTTATACCCCTTCCTGCTAACTTTCAAGTTTTGACCTTGTAGAATTATTATTATTATTATTATTATTATTATTATTATTATTATTGAGATTTATATGAATAAATGCAACCTAGTCAATCTGTTTAATAGTGCTTGTATGTATATGTTTTTAAGTCTGACCACTGGGTATTGATTAACAAATCAGGGCTCTTATACATGGGGAAAATTAACACACACTCTCCCTGAGTGGTCATTAATTGCCTATATCTCTTCACCTAGGACTGGGACCTGGTGAGATTTTTCACCATCTATATTGACATATTGTCAATGTTCAAAGTCTTGCTTAGGCAGCCACATTGTTGAGATTTCTGTGTCATTCCTAGAAAGAACGTCTGGTTCTTATAGTATTAATATCTCTGCCCCACTTTCTATGATATTTCTTGAGCTTGAAATGCAGGGATGTATTTTAGGTATATCAGTTAGGGCTGAGCATCCCACGGTTAGTTGTTCTTTCCATTTTGATTAGTTGTAGCTTTCTAGAAGGTCTATGTTCACTCTGAAATAAGGTTCTTTGATGAGGAGTGAGAGGTATACTTATCTTTGGATATAAGGGTAAATATTTAGCATACCATTGGACATTATCCAGTGCACAACCTTAGGTATATGGTTTATATCTGGATAGGTTCTAGCTACTTGATGAGATACTTCTTGATTTGGAAGCTGTTTCCTAGATGGCACTCTTCATACATTTTACAAGTTTTATCCCCATAGTATACTTATTTTTCTGTATATACATTTCAATAAAAATTATTATGTGAATCAATTAATAAACAATTTTAAATATACATGACAGGGAACTTCAGAAAAGAGTAAAATGCAATAAAGTTGGGAAAAAAAGCCACTGGAAGGAGCCCATAAGAGAAAATCACTCAGACAAAATTAATGACCTATTAAAAGTCTTTAATCCATCCAGTTGGCTGAGATTCTTCTCAGGTATCTGGGACTCAAGTGTAGCACTGAATATTTAGAGTAAAATCTTTTACAGGCAAAATCCCAGCCTCATATCTCACATTGTAGCTGCTGCTTTCCAGTTTAGCTGGAGGTAGGTGTTTGCACAAGCAAGCAGTTTAACAGAAGCTAAGGTAAGTTAGCTGAGGCATCTTGACCTTGGGTACCAAGAATAGAGCTGGGTAATTTCCCATGGGATTCCACATCAAGGAGATCAAATTCTAGTTAAATTTAAAATGGCTTCAGCAAAAATACAGGATAGAGGAGACTCTGCACTGTCTTACCCTATCACAAAGCTCATCATTTCAAGTGAGGAAAATTATCTACAATGGGAAATTTTCCCATTGGTGTTAAAAAATAATTTCAAAATGACAAGCAGAAGCCTCATAAAATAAGAACCTGAGGACTAGAAAATAAAAACCTGCCATCAAGGCAGATCAGTACAGATCATCTTACATGTCCAAGAAGGTGAGTTTAGATGCTTTCATACGGGAAAAACAGCACATAAAATTCAGTTCTTGAAGAGAACTTTTTAAAATTAAACAAAAGAAAGCTTAATTGTAATCTAGTATAAATAATATACTGAGAGACCTAAGTTTCATAAAATGGCATTTCTGGTGTCAAAGAAATTTTCTTATTTTTACTTGTATTCCTTCAAACATTTTCATCAATTTCCCTTAGATTTCTTTTAGAAAACATATTTAAATTTGAAATATTAGGATCCAGTCATTGACATCATCAAATCCTTTGGTACTTAGCCATTCCTGGCCATATTCCACAAATAAGAAATGAATACATTTCTCAAGAATAATGCTGAGACATTTCCTAGGTTAGTGCTTTAGAGGAGACACAAGTTCCAGCAGGTGGCTGGTCACTGGGAAATAAATCTAACAATATATCCTTTTCTGTGCTCAGTACAATAGACCAAGCTGTGGCTTAATGAAGGAAGGGGAGTAGAATGTTAAAGATTTCAAGTTAAGTGGGATTTTCTTTTTTGCTGTATAAGTCAAACATTTGCTGAATATTAAGTATGAACTTGTAAGGGGAGATATGGACAAAGCCAAAGCTGATAGTTTCAAATTTATTCCCAGCTGATGGGACATTTTTAGTCAAGACTTTATTCTAAGTCTTGACTTAGAATAAAAATGCTGAGGTAGAGAGGCTGCATAACCTTGATGATTATGATGATTATAGAAGGAACTGTTCTCAGCCATAGCATGTGAAGAAACCAGGCTGGAACGTAAACTAAGAGCAGTAGATGCAGGCATAACTATATGTGCGTTTCTACAATTAAGTACCTTACGTACATTTATGAGACACAAATAATTGTTCTGAATAAGAGTCATATTTTTCAAACCACTTCCCAGTCTCTCAGCCACATCCACTTTTCCTTTCCATGAAGTTATCTTACTGCTGAGATTGAATTAAGCTTGAGTTATGTTGACTTACCTTTAAACATTGTCATACTCTATTAACGCAAACATCTGGAGACCTGGACACACATATACGAACACTATGATTATCAAAGTACGGGACTAATGTAGTTGCCTACCACTATCTTATATTGCATAATCTCAAGTATAGGTTAGCACGAAACTCTGATGCCTGGCTCTGGTTATGCCACATTTGTGACCTGACACTTTCAAATAATTTAGATTTAACTTATCAGGCAACAGCAAGATTTCCCCAAATACGAAAAATCATAAGTAGATTTAGAGACCAGATTCAGGGTCATGGTTCTCTAAAAAAAAAAAAAAAAAAAAAAAACCACCCTTAACCTTAACCACCCTTAACCTTAACCTTTTTGTATTTCAAGCATTGCATCAGGTGTTAGTATACATATGCTAATTTAAGCACACAATATTGTATGAGAGTATTGTTATAAATAGCAATCACTATACATGAAAATATTATACATGTATACATATATCTCCGTCTCCTTAACATTTGAAAATTAGTTTTTAAGAAATAAATAATTATAACACTAAAGTGAGTGAAAAAAATTTCCTGTCCTAGTTTGATTTCTATTGTTGTGATAAATATCACGATGAAAGGCAAGTTGAAAATGAAGTGATTCATTTGGTTTACACATTCTAATCACAGTCCATCAATGAAACAAGTTAGTGAAGGAACTAAAGCAGAAGGAGATGTAGGAACAAAGGAGGAAAACTTATTACTGGCTTGCTTTCCAAGGCTTGTTTATCCTGATTTCTTTTATACCCTTAAACCACCTACCCAAAGATAGCACCATGGATAGACAGTTAACTGGGCTCTACCATACCAATCATTAATCACTTAACCAATCTAATAGAGGCAATTACTAGGCTGAGGTTCCCTAACTCCAAGTGTCTCTTGTTTGTGTCAAGTTTGACCAAACTAACAAGCACAGATATCTAAGAGATTTGGAAGGCATCATTTCAGAAAAAAAAGATGAAAATTGCCAAACATGTACAAGCCATTCTGATGAGATGGGGGATTTTAACACTGATTGACAGCTTTCTGCAGGGAACATGGTATTCTATGCCATTGCACTAGCACTCCAGAGAGCCTTATTAAAATAATAACACATACACATGCACAAAAGTAAAAGAACAGGAAACCGTCTACCATCCAGCCAGCAAAAATTTAAACAGAGATTTTGAATATTAAGAATTGATCATTTGGCATGGGTGGGAAGGGAGAATACATCAATAGTTCAGGAACCCAGCTGCTACCTCCTGGTGGTCTGAGAGATACAGAATATGTAGATGTCTGCTTTAAAATGAAATGGTAACAATAACAGAAGAATAAACTGTACAATCTTCCTGTTTTCCTTCACTGGAAAAAGAATGAAATTCCTCTGTGACCTCTGCAGGGGTTGGGATTTCTATTATATGAAACACATCCTGGAATCTTAGAAAATGAAAACCACTCTTACATTTCCAAATGAAATAGGGACCAACTGTAAAAACTCCCTGTTCAGTTCCTGTCTTCTAGAGAACCTCCACTGCACTTGTTGCTGGTGGCTTTGGGCACTTGGCACTGTCTTCTTTTGAGGGAAAACTTTTGTTTTCAGATGTTTAGTCAATTCCAGAAGTGTCTATAAGCAAATTCAAAGAGTCTCCCTACCCCTGTTTCTGTCTATAAACTGAAGTTGATAGTTGATAATTGTCTCCACATTTTGAGGATAGTGTTGGTTAGTGAACTGAGTAACTATGTATAGAGCTCTTCAAAAAGGGTATAGAAAGTAGTAACTATTACAGAGAGTACTTAGTATAAAACACCTGCCATATGTCCAAAAAGACTAGCTTTCTGTGCTGCCCACACTGTAAGTCCAGAATGGTGAGCTTTCGGTGATGTCCACAATGCTGTTTCCTCTCACTTGAGTTTCACCTGCTTGTGTTTTTGCCCTCGTGAATACTATCTTCCACAGAATAGTATCCTCAGGGCCTCCATCAATTTATCAACCATGTCAATGTCCTACCTCTCATCTCTACTCTCACCACAGGGCTTTGTCAACTTCAAGAAAAGAAGACAATGTTCCAGCTGTGTAACAGAGCCTCTTACTGCTTAGAACCTGCGGAATCGGAAAGGGAACTTTCCTTTGGACTTTTCTTACTCCTTACTAGACCAACTGATGTCAGCTGCTCAGCAATAATCTAGATCAATTGGTTCTCCTGGTTTCTGTTTCAGTTCATTTGTGCATGTCATTGTGTGAGTGTGTGTGTGTGTGTGTGTGTGTGTGTGCCCAAAACTATAGTTTACTTAGAAAATATTTTAATAGTTTTTCAAGCTTACAAAATTAAAAGAGAAAAATAGAAAAGTAAAAAGGAATTTGTTAAAAGAGAAACTTTATAGCACAAGATTATCCTAATAATAAAATCCTTACCATACATTTGTTGACAGGGAACTTCCTTGTCTTTATAAACAGTATTTCCCCAAACTCATCAAACTGTGCAATCAAAGCTTCACACTACGTTAGAACACACACACACACACACACACACACACACACACACACACAGAGAGAGAGAGAGAGAGAGAGAAGAGAGAGAGAGAGAGACAGAGAGAGAGACCTAAGAAAGTAGTTTATTTCCATAACTTTATTCTGTAATTAATTGATTCTTACCTAATAAAAGCAAACAAATACCTTCCACATAGAACCTCCAAAGACTGTCAACCAGAGGATAATATTAATTACTTGTATAAAATAAGCAAGAGATTCCAAAGTCAATTCTTAAAATAAATCCTGAAATATTCTTATGAGGCTTCTGGTCATAAATCCAAACGTTAAAATAAAGTACATTCTTTTTTTTTAAAATTTGTCCTTTATTTTATTCTCATAGTACACAGTAACAAAGTCTGCTTTTAATGTCCTATTTACAAAAGTCAAAACACTAGAAACTTAATAAATGTTAATAATAAACTTAATAAATGTTAATAATAACAAATAATAAATCTAACAATGAAGATAAGTGTAGAAAAAAATCTTGATGCCATAATATTAAGGAAGACAAAATAAGTGGCTTTTAATATGATGATATCATACAGATGGATAGTGACTTTAGGAAACAGAAATAAAATAAAAATCACAGGAAAAATTGGAAATGAAACAATATTTATTTGCCGCAAAGGGACTGTAGTTTGCAGGGATCATTCTACAGCTCCACAAAACAGTAAAATTCAGAGTTCTCAGCATTTAGTACATAAAAGCAACCGGGTTTTATTTACTTGTTGAATACATATGGGCCAACCACTTTGGAAACAAAGTCAGCATTGTATACCTAACAAGATGTTACTGTTGTTGTGGGATCTCACAATAACCTCTTTCTTGGTTTATTCCTAACATAAGTTCATGCATTGTTTTTACCCATCAGTTTCACTCTTGCAAATATAAAAAGAGAAAACTCCCAGGTGTTTAAGAAAAAACTTATAAACATGTTCATAATGAAGTTTGCAACTGTAAAATGTAGTGATCAAAACAATCACGTTTGGTCAGGGCCATTAAAATAAATTTGAGTATAATACAGATAGTTTAGTACTAGAAATATAATATAAAAATTAATGTATGACTATGTGGGATCTTTTTCTATGTATAACTATAACAAAGCAAAATTATCCCATGATATAACATGAAATGGTCAGAACCTATTATCATGGATGAAAATGTATTAGATATACACAGACTTGAGAGGAAACATAATAATATAAATTGAAATACCAGATAAATTTGATAAAAGTGGATACCTGCTACTACTAATAACAATTTTAAAAAAACTCATTAGAAGCTAGAAGTAGAAAAGGCATTTCCTTAACCTTACAGATAAGTATTATGAAAAGCCAGCAAAATGATTATATTTCTGTTTAACTGTGTACAAAGACAATTAATAAAATAAGTTAAGCAAGAAAACAAAAGGCATACAAATTAGAACAAGAGGCAACTGTATCACTTGAGGGTGATAAAGCCATTAACATAGAAACTCCTGAGACATTTACAAAATACTTACTAGAACTAACGTAAGTATGTCAGGGGAGCTAGGGTATGAAATCAATAGCGGCAGAAACCAATTGTTATCTTAGAGTCTAATGAGAATTGACATTGGAAGTGAGACAAGATCATCACACTACAGATGATTTATGGAGAGCTTTAACAAGAAGTGTAGACCTGGACAGTGAAAAGCATAGTGCTGCGTAGTTAAGGCAAACACAAATAAATAGAGCTCTATGCAATGCTTGCATGTTGAAAAGATATAACTAAGCTATTCTTCTCCCTGCCACAATCGACAGATTCCATACAATTCAAGAATTGTGACTGGTTACCTCCTCCTCAACTGACATCTTCTCTTCTTTATCCCCACCTCAGTCTTTATTTCCTGAAGAAAAGAATGATTTGATGCTATGATGTATACACTTAGATGATGGTATTACAATAGCCAAGACAAGTTTGAAACTGGATTAAACTGGATAACATTTGATTTCAAAACTTTGAATAAGTTATTAAGAAAGCATTGGCAAAAATTGAATGCATTTACTATTCACCTACACGTGTGTGATGGTGCCTAATGGCTGATTCGATTGCTCACTTAATTGAAAGAGTTATATATTTAATCCTTCTTGTGTTTGCATATGTCTGTGCATGTACACGTGTGTATGAAGGTGTGTGTTTGCATGGTATATGCACATACGTCTGCATGTTTTTGTCAATTCTACCCCACTTCACTATCCATTTTGCTTTTCTTTGTTTCTTTGTGTTTGAGACAGTTTCTTGCTGATCCTGAATGATGTTAGGCTAGATTGAAAACTAGCAAGTACTAGTAATTCTCCTGTGTTGAGATTAACTACCATTCCTGCTGAGGTTTTGGGTGTGCGTTGGATCACACCTAACTTTTAACTGGCTACAAAGTTCTTAACACTAGTCTTTAGTCTCATACTCTTAACTGTTTAGTTATCGTGAAAGCTCTGTGTCTACAATTTACCTGACAGTTTTTTTCAGAGGTGATCATGGGGCCTGCACATTACTGCTCCATTTTGATTGCTGGACACAGATGCTTCTCCCACCATGATCCTCCAACTCACCATAGCCTCAGAGCACACAGCCAAAATACGAACTGAAATTTTCCAAGGAGTTGGAATATAACTTTCTTTTTTAAGTTGGTCTGTAAGATATTTTTCAATTATTGCCATGCATAAGACATGTACACTGACACAGACACAGAGAGGGAGGCAGACAGACAGACAGACAGACACACACACACACACACACACACACACACACACACACTTTCTTTCTGGTATATTTAGTAGAAGTTGAGAGATAGTTTAAAACAGGCTTCGAAAGAGGATTTGCATAGCTTCCATGATGCCTTCCCTGGATTTGTTCCCCATAAGACTGAATATCATGGTGAAAAACCTTTAATCTCTGAAGTCAGGAAACAGGCAAGAGAATAAGAAATTCAATTGCTGTATAAGTTTTACTCCAGCCTAGTCTACATGAGACTCTGTCAAAAGAAAGAAAGAAAGAAAGAAAGAAAGAAAGAAAGAAAGAAAGAAAGAAGGAAGGAAGAGGTTAAACCATTGCCAACTGATTTTCATGAGATTCCCCAGGAAATAAACAAATGACTATATTATTTTTAATAAATTCCTTCAGAACTATTGCATACAGAGATGAATTCAAAACTTGAAAATAAATATAAAGCTAAAACTAAAAAGAAATCATATAGCAATAAACATGGGAAATATTTATAGATTAGACAGAACAACAACATGATGAAAAAGTGTGCAAATTCAACTTCATTGGAATTAAACACAAAATCTCTCTTTGAAAGAGATCACTGAGATAATTAAAAGGCAAGTCACAGAACGGGAGAATGCATTGGCAAATACACATCTGATGATACACTTTAGCCAAACAAAATCCTTACAAATAGAAAATGAGAAAATAAGAACACAAACAACTCAATATAGAATAGGCAACATCTTGAATAGACACACTGCCAAAGAAGTTGCAGAGATGGCAAATCAGCGCATGAAAGGCTTCTGTGCAGCATCAGTCATCAAGGGAAAGCAAATTAAAACCATAATAGGATGTCACTGCACACACATTAGCATGCTAAAATTATAAAGGCTGATGATGCCAAATGCTGGTGAAATATAGAGCAACTGAAATTCTCATAAATTGCTGATGGGAGTGTAAATGCTACAATGACGAGGAAATCATTAGGCTCTTTTTGATTATGTTTGCGTTCACTGACAAGATGAACAAGCCACTGAGTCACTAGGCACTTCTACAATAGGAATGAAAATATAGGTGTCTGCACCATAGGTTTGTGGGTGACTATTTCAAACAGCCTTTGCACACACACATGCGCACACGCACACGTACACACACAACCCAGCTGATATACAAGCACCAGCTAGTAAAAGACCAATTTGTACAGTGGAATACTCTTTTATAGTCAAAAAGAATATGCTCTGAAACCATGCAGCAATATAGAAGGATACTTATGACACAGTCATTAGGTGATAAAAAATAAATAAAAGCTTGGTGTTTCCAAATATAAAATCTAGAAAATGCAAAGTAATCTATTTTGATAAAAGGCAGCTAGGTCATTGGATGCAGGATGATGCTCAGCTTTAAGTGGCTCCTGAGATATTAACGCTGGGCCTCATGTTTACCTCTCATGTATTCTTAATCATCCAGCCTATTTTTAGCTGTGTTTCTATGATTTACATGAGAATTTTCCCAGAAATGATTATCCGATGAGTGTTCTGATGTAATAAATAGTTTAACACAGTGATAGAAACAAAGTTTGGGTAGACTGTGGAGAGGTGGTGACCTGCTAAGGGCAACAAAAGGTAGAAACGTTTTGTATAGGTTTCTGTTGGTTGTGGTTTAAATAGTATGTGTGTCTGTCAAATCTTATCAAATCATACACTTTAAGCTGATGCTGTTTATTGTACATACCAGTGCATTTGAAATAATGGTATCGTTATATAACAGTTTTCTGCAAGATTAAAAATTCTATCTTGGAAGGAATCTCCTTAAGACAAGAAGTAAAGAACATACAATTGCTTTGGGCAATCCCTGAAACTGATCGAGTTCATTAGCACCCTCCCTCCTCAAAGGAATATAAATAGTAATTATTGCTTAAAGTCACTCTTTGGCAAGTCAAAGATACAAAAAAGAAATGTCTCAGACAAACCTAACTGCTTGGAAGGAGTTCACACCAACTGATCCACCAGGAAAGAACACTCTCTATTCTGTTAATTTTGAGTTGCGCAGTGAGCTTCAGGTTTTAAGGTTGTAGAGCTGTTACCCCCACTATAGTGCATCTTTGTGATAGAGCTACCTCTGAGTCATTCATGGTCTTTTAAGTAACCTCTCACTCCTATTCCTCTAAGTAATCTCAATAACTCATAGGTTTACCAAGGGGAACACTGGTATCATCACGACTTTGGTCTGTTTTGAGCTCCCTTTTTCAGGTGAACAAGTGTGTGTGTGTGTGTGTGTGTGTGTGTGTGTGTGTGTGTGTTCCAGTTCCCCAAGAAAATGTTGATTGAACAACAATCACTCAGAAAATAACCTACTTTAGAAAACAAATGAAACTTCAAAAGCAACATTATAAAGATGATATATGTATGACAAGCAAGGGCATAAAAGATATTTGGATCATTATTCTTCAGGAAATGCAGATTTAAACTACTTAAACTAGCTTAAATTCACACCAAACACCCAACTAAACTTTCCTATTGAATATGAATTATCTGACAGTCTCAAAAATTTCTAATGAAAATGTAACCTAAGTAATAAAATGTTTAACCTGTTTTAGAGGTAAACCTACATTTGCCATATGATTCAAGACTTTCTTTTCTAGGTACATCACTGAGAATAATCCAAACATATATGTATAAAGCTTCATATCTAAACTTGTATAAGACCATTTATTTTATCTACATGTATAGTAGCTATTTTGAAACATTGCTTATCATATCTAATTAGTATAACTTTACATATCCATTAAATAAATAAGCTACATAATGATGATGGCTTGAAATAGTCCATTATCTTATTATGAACTTCTAAATAATATTGATAGCATATGTAGTCAGTAAGAACTTACAGTATTTAATAAAAATGGCATGCAGGCATCTATTCAGTATGGACTCCATGTTGTAGCATTTGTGCTGCTTGGAATATATATTTCTATTTCTGAGCCAAATGAAAGAGGCATATTTTCTAAACAAATCACTTTCGTATTTCTGTTTCATCCAAAAATGTGTGATAGAAGCTTATGACCTGGGAGAAATGGAACTTACTTTTAAAATATCATTGCCAGAGGATTACACTTTACAGGGAAGCTGCTTTAGTGAGATTTTCTGGGTCATTTCTCCTTCACAATTTTTGTAGTCACTTTGCTGTGTGAAACTGACTCTGACATTTATACACCAGTACTGTTTTCTGTAATGTTCCCCCAGGTAGGAATATCTTTCATTCAAAGAGACCATTAAATACAGTTCCAAGTCTCTCTCTCTCTCTCTCTCTCTCTCTCTCTCTCTCTCTCTCTCTCTCTCACACACACACACACACACACGCACACACACACAGGCACACACACAAACTAATCTGCTTGCCACTTTAGTTCCTACCCTCCACTTATATCAGCCACATCTTTGATAATCATTTGCTAAATTTAATGATTAAAACTCCCCTTTTGGTTTAAGATTCAGAACTCTCCACTGGACCCCTTCCGCCCCTCTCCAGATCCATCCCAGTAGCTGGAGCAGACAGTCAGTGGGGCCTGCACACTTGGGGAGACTGTATCCTCAGACACCCCTGGGAGGCCTGTGTCCTCAGGGAGGAAGGTAAGGCCAGTGGATCAACGCCCTATGCCCCTGACCCGCAGCTGGGACTAGGAAGCTCGCAGGACCACTCTACAGGTACCCAATCCCACCCCTGTAGAACTCCACACCCCTTCCGCCCTTTTCTGGATCCATCCTGGTAGCTGGAGTAAACACTCAGCAGGGTCTGCACACTTGGGGAGACTGTATCCTCAGACATCCCTTGGCAGCCAGTGTCCTCAGGGAGGCAGGTAAGGTCAGTGGAGCCCTGCCATACGCCCCAGATCCACAGCTGGGACTAGGAAGCTTGCAGGACCACCACCCCCCAGGTACCCAAACGCTGCCCTTGTGGAATTCCACTCCCCTACCACCCCTCTCCAGATACCGGGGGCAGGAGCAGGCACCCAGTGGGTCTATACCCTTGTGGAAACTGCATGCAGAGTCAGCCCAGAGAGGTCAGTGTCCTCAGAGAGGCAGACACCCAGGGGGCCTGGACCCTTGTGGAAACCGTATCCTGAGACATGCTAGAGAGGCCACCAACCTCAGAGCAGGGGACGCCATACCCAGAGTCATCCTAGAGGAGCCATGGAACCCAGAGAAGCAGTCACCTTATCCTGAAACATTCTAGATAAACCACTGCACTCAGAGCAGTGAACACCTAGTTGGTCTGCTTTCAAGAAGACACCTTACCCTGAGACATCCTAGAGGAGACACTGCACTCAGAGCAGCTGGAGCTCAGGATCACAGGATCACAGAGATATCTGGACCCTGAGGAGTATGGACACAAGCAAGATAACTGGAAAGACAGTCCCCAGTCAGAACCAGCGAGAGAGGGTAAAAATAGAGTTAACCAAGTGGCAAAAGGCATGTGCAGGAACATAAACAACAGAAACCAAAGTTACTTGGCATCACCAGAACCCAGTTCTCCCACCATAGCAAGCCCTGAACACCACACCACACCGGAAAAGCAGGACACAAAATTAAAATCACTTCTCATGATGATGTTAGAGGACTTTAAGAAGGTCATAAATAAAACTCTCAAAGAATTTGAGGAGAACACAGGTAAACAGGTAGAAGCCCTTAAAGAAATGCAAGAAAACACAACCAAACAGGTGAATGAATTAAACAAAAATGTCCCGGATCAAAAAATGGAAGTAGAAGCAATAAAGAAATCTCAAAAGGAGACTACCCTGGAGATAGAAAACCTAAGAAAAAGACCAGGGATCATATATGCAAGCATTACCAACATAATACAAGAGATAGAAGAGAGACCTCATGTGCAGAAGATGCCATGGAAAACATTGACACAACTGTCAAAGAAAATGTGAAATGCAAAAAGCTCCTAACACAAAACATCCAGGAAATCCAGGACACAATGAGAAAACCAAACCTAAGGATAATAGGTATCGATGAGAGTGAAGACTCCCAACTTAAAGGGCCAGTAAACATCTTCAACAAAATTATAGAGGAAAACTTCCCTAACCTAAAGAAAGAGATGTCCTTAAATATACAAGAAGCCTAAAGAACCCCAAATAGACTAGACCAGAAAAGAAATACCTCTCGTCATGTAATAATCAAACCATCAAATATACAAAACAAAGAAAGAATACTAAAAGCAGTAAGGGAAAAAGGTAAAGTAACATATAAAGGCAAACTTATAAGAATTACACGAGACTTCTCACCAGAGACTATAAAAGCCAGAGGATCCTGGACTGATATCATACAGACCCTAAGAGAACACAAATGCCAGCCCAGACTACTTTACCCAGCAAAACTCTCAATCAATATTGATAAAGAAACCAAAATATTCCATGACAAATCCAAATTTACACAATATCTTAACACAAATCCAGCCATTCAAAGGATAATTGGTGGGAAACTCCAACACAAGGAGGGAAACTACAACCTAGAAAACACGAGAAAGTAATCTTCCAACAACGCTAAAAGAAGGTAGCTATACAAACATAACTCCACTGCCAATAACAAAAGTAACAGAAAACAACATTCATTTTTCCTTAATATCTCTTAATATCAATGGACTCAATTCTCCAATAAAAAGACAGAGACTATCAGATTGGATACATAAACAGGACCCAATATTTTGTTGCATACAGGAAACGCACCTCTGTGAAAAAGACAGACACCTCCTCAGAGTAAAAGGTTGGAAAGCAATCTTCCAAGCAAATGGCCATGAGAAACAAGCTGGAGTAGTGATTCTAATATCACATAAAATTGTTTTTCGACCAAAAGTAATCAAAAAAGATAAAGAAGGACACTTCATATTCATCAAAGGAGAAATGTACCAAGAGGAACTTGCAATTCTGAACATCTATGCTTCAAATGCAAGGACACCCATGTACATAAAAGAAACTTTACTAAAGCTTAAAGCATACATTGCACCTCACACAATAATAGTAGGAGATTTCAACACCCCACTCTCAGCTATGGACAGATCATGGAAACAGAAACTAAACCGAGACACAATGAAACTAACAGAACTTATGAACCAATTGGACTTAACTGACATTTATAGAACATTTCATCCTAAAACAAAAGAATATACTTTTTCTCAGCACCTCATGGTACCTTCTACAAAATAGACCATATAATTGGTCACAAAACAGGCCTTAACAGATACAGAAAGATTGAAATAATCCCTTGTACCCTATCAGACCACCATGGACTAAGACTCGTCTTTGACATGGACAAAAACAACAGAAAACCCACATACACGTGGAAACTGAACAATGCTCTACTCAATGATAACTTGGTCAAGGAAGAAATTAAAGACTTTTTAGATTTAAATGAAAATGAGGACACTTTATATCAAAATTTGTGGGACTCCATGAAAGCAGTACTGAGAGGAAAAATCATAGCTCTAAGTGCCCACAAAAAGAAAATGGAAAGAGCATACATTAACAACTTGACAACACACCTGAAAGTGTTAGAACAAAAAGAAGCTAATATACCCAAGAGGAGTAGACGGCAGGAAATAATCAAACTCAGGGCTGAAATCAACCAAGTTGAAACAGAAAGAACTATACAAAATATCAACAAAACCAGGAGCTGGTTCTTTGAGAAAATCAACAAGATAGACAAACCCTTAGCCAGACTAAACAAAGGGCACAGATACAGTACTCAAATTAATAAAATCAGAACTGAAAATGGAGACATAACAACAGAAACAGAGGAAATTTTAAAAAATCGTCAGATCCTATTACAAAGGCCTATACTCAACAAAATTGGAAAATCTGGATGAAATGGACAATTTTTTAGATAGATACCAGGTACCAAAGTGAAACGAGGAGCAGATAAACCATCTAACCAGTCGTATAACCCCTAAAGAAATAGAAGCAGTCATTAAAAATCTCCCCACCAAAAAAAGTCCGGGGCCAGATGGTTTTAATGCAGAATTCTATCAGACCTTCCAGGAAGACCTAATACCAATTCTCTTCAAACTATTCCACAGAATAGAAACAGAAGGAACAATACCCAGTAAAGTGGCTGGATATAAAATCAACTCAAACAAATCAGTAGCCTTCCTATACTCAAAAGATGAACAGGCTGAGAAAGAAATTAGGGGAATGACACCCTTCACAATAGTCACAAACAATATAAAATATTTTGGATTGAATCTAACCAAGCAAGTGAAAGATCTGTATGACAAGAACTTCAAGTCTCTGAAGAAAGAAAGAGAAGAAGACCTCAGAAGATGGAAAGATCTCCCATGCTCCTGGATTGGCAGGATTAATTTAGTAAAAATGGCCATCTTGCCAAAAGCAAACTATAAATTCAATGCAATCCCCATCAAAATTTTAAATCAATTCTTCATAGAGATAGAAAGAGCAATTTGCAAATTTATTTGGAACAACAAAAAACCCAGGACAGCAAGAACTATTCTCAAAAACAAAAGAACTTCGGGGGAAATCACTGTCCCTGACCTCAAACTATACTACAGGACAATAGTAATAAAAACTGCATGGTATTGGTACAGAGATAGGCAGGAAGATCAATGGAATAGAATTGAAGATCCAGAAATGAGCCCACATACCTATTGATCACTTGATCTTTGACAAAGGAGCTAAAACCATCCAGTGGAAAAAGGACAGCATTGTCAGCAAATGGTGCTGGTTCAACTGGAGGTCATTATGTAGAAGGATGCAAATCAATCCATTCATATCTCCTTGTACAAAGCTCAAATCTAAGTGGATAAAAGATCTTCACTTAAAACCAGATACACTGAAACTAATAGAAGAGAAGGAGGGGAAGATCCTCAAATACCTAGGCACAGGGGAAAAGTTCCTGAACAGAACACCAGTGGCTTATGCTCTAAGATCAAGAATTGACAAATGGGACCTCATATAATTGCAAAGCTTCTGCAAGGAAAAGGACATTGTCAATAAGACAGAATGGCAACCAACAGATTGGGAAAAGATCTTTACCAATCCTACATCTGATAGAGGGCTAATATCCAAGATATACAAAGAACTCAAGAAACTATACTCTAGACAACCATATAACCCTATTAAAAATGGGGTACAGAGTTAACAAAGAATTCTCAACAGAGGAAACTCAAATGGCTGAGAAGCACCTTAAGAAATGCTCAACATCCTTAGTCATCAGGGAAATGCAAGTGAAAACTACCGTGAGATACCACCTCACACCAATCAGAATGGCTAAGATCAAAAACTCAGGTGATAGTAGATGCTGGTGAGGATGTGGGGAAAGAGGAACACTCCTCCATTGTTGGTGGGATTGCAAGCTGGTACAACCACTCTGGAAATCAGTCTCGTGGTTCCTCAGAAAACTGGATATAGCATTATCTGAGGATCCAGCTATACTACTCCTGGGCATATACCCAGAAGATGCTCCAACATATAATAAGGACATATGTTCTACTATGTTCATAGCAGCCTTATTTATAATAGCCAGAAGCTGGAAAGAACCAAGATGTCCCTCAGCAGAGGAATGGATACAAAAAATGTGGTACATCTACACAATGGAGTATTACTCAGCTATTAAAAATAATGAATTCGAGAAATTTTTAGGCAAATGGATGGATCTAGAAATTATCATCCTGAGTGAGTTTACCCAATTCAAAAGAACACACATGGTATTTACTCATGGTTAAGCGGATGTTAACCCAAAAGCTTGGAATAGCGAAGACTTAACCCGCAGACCACAGGAAGCACATGAAGAAAGAAGACCAAGAGGGGATGCCTCAGTTCTACTTAGGATGAGTGACAAAATACACAAGGGAGCAAATATGAAAACAAAACATGGGACAGAAACTGAAGGAGGAGCCATCAAGAAACCAGTCATCCACCTGGGTACCTATCCCATGTACAGTCACCTAAGCTAGACACTGATGTCAATGACTGAAAGTACATGCTATCAAGAACATGATACAGCTGTCTCCTTAGAGGTCTGCCAAGACTAACACATTCAGAAGACAATGCTCACAGTTAACCACCGATATGATCAAGGCTTTCCTAATGGAGAACTTAGAGAGAAGACTGAAGGAGCAGAAAGGGTTTATGACCCCAGGAGGAAAGCAACAATACCAAACAACCAGAGCCCCTCAGGGTCTAAACCTCCAGCCTGGGAGCACATAGGGAGGGACCCAGGATTCCAGCAGTATATGTAGGGGAGGAAGGCCTTGTTGGGCATGGGTGGGAGAGGAACTTCTTTGTCCCATAAAAAAAAATGAACACAGAGTGCGGGGGGGGGGGGGGGGGGGGGGGGGGAAAAGAGGGGGGGGGGGGGGAAGGGGGGGGAGGTAGGTGCAGGCACTGCCTCACAGAAGCATGAGGAGGGGGATGGGATAGGAGGTTTCTGGGTGGTGGGAGGAAGTAGGGTAAGGGGATAAAATCTGAAAGGTGAATATAATACCCAATTTTTTTTAAAAAAAAAAAAAAGAGATTAAAAAAAAGGGAAAAAAGGAGAAAAAATGGAAAAAAGATAAAAAAGAAAGAAAAGAAAAATAGGAGATTTAATAACACAATTGGAAGGATTTAGAAATCTAGGAGGCAGCTTATGCTAATGGAAACAGCATCATAGAAACTGGAAAATCACACCCTCATAGAAGCACAAGGAGGGGGGATGGGATGAGGGGTTCCTGGGGGGAAGGAATGGAATAAGGGGATAGAATTTGAAATGTAAATATAATAACCAATTAAAAAATGGAAAAAAAAGAAAAGTTGTTAGAACCAACATCTTTAAAAAAATGTCAGTCCTCTAGGGAAAGGAAAAAAATTTTTTTTTTCTTCTTGATACTAAACTTTGCTCTGAGAATTGTATATTGCAGAATACACAGCCTCAGTGTATCTACTCATCAAGCAAACTGAGCAGACCTGCTCAAACCTCCGATGTCCTGTAGTTCCACCTGGATGCAGTGAAGACACATCATCAGAGGCTTATCAATTTACTCTTCCCCCCACCCCTCTTCTAATATCTCAATGCCCATAATCAGCTTGAAGAAGTTAATGAAGAGCCAGCGCCCCATTCCCTGGGTTTGAGGACTAAGGTGGTTAATATTGGGTTGTCTTTCTAGGGAAAAGTAGAGGTTTTGTTGGAACAGGGAGGATTAGCTAGGATTTATTGCATAGCCATAACCTATTGATAGAAGTCTGTATAATTAGTATCAAGATGAAGTTATAATTTCTTAAATTGTACAAATTTTTCTCTGATTTCAAATTTAAGGTTTTCATTGGTACGAGCTCCTTATTGATATAAAAGTGAGATGAATATTGTTACTGTCATAGACATTGTGCCTATATAACACATTTAGGAATACAAGGTTTAGACCCAGTCCTTCTTTAATTTTTTTAACTGATTTGAGATGGTTAGCCTGTGAGTTAAGGGACTACAGCAAATTCAGGGCTTTGAGTTTATTGTTAGAGTATTTTCTATATTTTATTTAGAAATAGCTGAGAAGAGTTAACAGACAACAGTCCAGATTGCCTCACAGGGATAGGTGGTTTTCAAAACGTCAGAAGTCCACAGAATTGACGTTACAAACATTTCTATATTAATGTTCATTTTGATTAGAGACCCGTCTGCTCCTGACAGCTTCCTGTCTTGGATTCTAAGAAGAAATTGAGCATCCTTGGAGTTACTCCAGTTGTGCAGAGACAGCCACAAGGCAAGAATTGCTTCTTTCCATCTACAGACAAATTACTGTCCAGAAAAGGACACACTTGCAGAATAGTCGACTGATTATATCTGCCTAGACAGAGTAATCAGCCCTTAATAACTCTGCAGCACTAAGGTCTGTCAGATGATTCTGGGCCAGAAGGCTGAAGATCAGATGCTCCAATGTTTTGTAGTATAGAAACTGTCCAGGTGTTCAATGGTCTCTATAAATTGGCTAAGTTTTAGAAGCTATGCTTTGTGCTTCCCATAATTTCAATTAACTCAGTCATTCTGGATTTCTGATGGGGTTGAAGACCTATAGTCTCATAGCCAATCCTGGCTATTTACTTTGAGAGAAAAGATCTGAGTGGATGGTTTTCAGCTGACATTCATTCTAAAGCCAAGAAAAACAGCCCGGTTCAAAACTAAGTGTTTTAGTTAGGAGAGACGACAGAGGTTCTGGTTAGTCGACAAAATGATGGACTGGGTTTTAGGATTATCTTGTACCTCACTGGTACAAATAGGAATAATTATGCTCTAGTTGTATTTTGAGAGAAAAGTGTTATTTTAACAGGAAGGGTGATATGTAGGAGGAGCTAAGGGGGAGGGAGCACCGAGAGGAAGAGTAGGGAGAGGAGTAAGGAGAGGAGAAGATGAAGGAGAGGAGAAGCAAGGTGATGAGAGAGAGAAAGAGAGAGAAAGAGAGGGGTGGGGATGGAGGCAGATGTTCACGTGTCTCCACCAGTCAAAGACAGTTTATATATCTCGGTTGGGCATTGGGTTACACTTCTGATTGAGCATTACCAAACTTAGAAAGCCTTTGACTGACATTAAAAAAAATTGTATAAAAGCAAAAAGTAAAAGGGGTCATGAGATAGGGGTTTTCTAGGGAGGGGAAATGGGGAAAGGGGATGGCATCTGAAATGTAAATAAAATAGAAAAAAATAAAAAAAATAAAAAAATAAAAAAAAGAAAAAAGAAAAGAAAAGAAAGAACTTTCCACTGAATTTGTTTTCTATAGTAGTAGTAGTAGTAGTAGTAGTAGTAGTAGTAGTAGAAATAATAATAATAATAATAATAATAATAATAATAATAATAATAATAGCAGTAATGCAGAATTTAACACAGAGAAAAATGAAGACAGCAGATTACTATACAGACAAGGCTGATCTGGAACTTGCTATGTAGCCAGGCAAGCCTTGAACTCACAGATATCCACCTGTCTCTGACGCCTAAATACTAGGATTAAAATTGTGCACCACCATACCCTGTAACAGTTCTCTAAGTTCTAATAACTTCTTAAGTCCCTTTAGTGAGGTTCTGTCTAGAGAATGGCCTATGAGTAAGTAGGATGAAGCAGATAGATACAGCAAAACATCACCACATCATGTGCTTACATACCCAGCAGGAAAGGTTGACAAAGTCACACTGGAGTCCCCAGCTGAGAGATGTCCAGGCAGAGCAGGGCAGTCCATCTGTGGGTAAGCATCTGGCTTCTCATTCTTTTATACCATGAGATAAACAATTTAGAAATGTTTTGATTCAATCTTCCATAAAATGTGTCCTGTGGGGTGATTGTTTGTTTGTTTGTTTGTTTTGGAAACACTTTAAGCTCTCTGTTGTTCTCTTTCCTCTCTGGGTGCAGGACCAGTCTGTCATCACAGACTAAGAGTCTGGAAAGATGCTTGATGTATCATATAAACAAGTTGAGTAGTAGAGAAAGTGAGGAAAGGGGGCAGCTTGTATTCAGAGTCAATTTTCAGCATGTTCAAATAGCACATTGCAATTTACCAGTATAACTTATATTACAGAAGATGTGAGCGTTAAAGAAGAGGATGGATAAAGAAGGTGAGAAATTACTCTCAATGGTTAAAACCTTTATTAATAAATTCCAGTAATTATTGTTTGGTAGATTTTTCTCTAGTGTTAGGTAATAGGAAATGGGTAAAGCTTGTTAAGTCACAGGAAGAAAAGTTTAGGATCAAGCACTTATAGTTATGAAGGCGAAGTTTCTGCCTCCAATGTTGACTGCTGTAATCCCTTGTTTTTTTAAACTGTTTCTTTTTATAAATGATAATGTAATTGTATCATTTCTCCCTTTCCCTTTGACATCCAAACCTTCAAATATTTATCTCCTTGCTCTTTTTCAAATTAATGGCCTCTTTCTTTATTAAATTTTCTTGCACACATATGTATAATATAACATACATACACATATACATGCATGTACACACATACATGCACACACACATATATGCACACACATAAACACACATACATACACATATACACACATTTACATATACTCACATGTACACATACACAAATATACTCACATAAACAAACACACACATACACATACATACATGTACACATATATAACATATACGCATATATCACATACACATATATATAAGCATACACACATATACACAAATACAAAAATATACATTCATACACTTACACATATATACACACACAAACATACACATGCATACACAATTCATTCATTCATTTGATTGTTTGAAATAAGACTCCCTAGAAAAGGAAAGAAAGAACTGGCTTTCACCAGATGAAACTTCCTATTCTTCCAGGTAAGAGCATACTTTGCTCATCACAATGCTAATTTCCCAGCCTCAGAGATCTCAGCTGCCATTTTAAAAAATGCAAGTACAGAGAAGCATGGCCATGCACCACATGCTGTGCCAACACACTCACATGTCAGGAAATAAGAACTGGAGATCTCCAGTGTGACTGTGAGCATCTTTGCAATAAAATTAACATTGCTTATAAAGATATTTCTTGGGGAGTTATCCTCTGAGCTCCCTTTTCTTCTTTCACAGAACTAAAGTTGCCAGAAAAAGCCACACCTGTGCATTCTGCAGACTAACTTCTGTGAGGGTTGGAATGTTGCAGATTGAAAACCAAAACTATGTTTGGCTCTCTTTGGTCCCTTAACAGACATGCATTGCATACTTCTATGTATTTTGTCCATTATTAATTTCCTTTTTAAAATTATAATTTTTGAATTTTTAATTTTTATTTGTGTGTGTGTGTGTGCTGCATGAAGTATGTATTCATGCTGTGCAAATGGAGTGGCATATGTGTCATAGTGCACATATAAGGGTAGGAGGAAAACTTTAAGTTTGGCTCTTTGCTTCCCACCTTGTTTGAGACAAGGTCTCTTGTTTTCCACTGCTGCATATGGCCAACTAACTGGCTCCCAAACATCATGGATTCTCCTGGTTCTGCTTCTCTTCCCAGGCAAGTGTACTGGAGTTACAAACGCATGTGCTCCTGTGTTTGGGTTTAGACATGGGTTCTGGAGACCCAACGCATATCAGTAGGCTTGTGCAGCAAACATTTCTCAGATCCTCCGCAGCTATTTAAATATCAAGGAAAACATTTGCAATGCATCTTTAGCAGACCACAAATATGTCATCATGTAGCCTCTAAGACCTATCAAGAGTTTTCTCCATTTTCTGTTAACTGCCTAACTAATGTTCACACAGATGTATGTGGAAAATGCCTTGATTTATGAAACATTTGTACTTTTTTTAAATCAAATGTTCATTTTATTTGGGTATTGTTGTTTATTTTTATTTTTATTGTTATTTTATTTATCTACATTCCAATAGTTGTTATCTTTCCTGGTTCCCCCTCCCAGAGTTCTTCACCTTGTTGTCCTTCCTCTTTGCCCCACCCATCCTCACCTCACCTCACTCCCAGCATCCCCCTTTCCTGGGATATGAAGTGTCTACAGGATTATTCTATAAGCCACCTTCACAGTGGACATTCTATTTGGGGGAGCCTGAATCAATGTTCCTCAACCATAGTCATGTCTAAGTTTGCTTTCAATATTGGCTCATTTAGCTTCACATATCTAACAAATTGTGAGAAAATATACTGTGTATTACATTATATAGCAGCATAGTAAGAAGCCTGTCATTGTGCAAACCTCAGAAGATAATGCATACTTTATGATGCTAGATATGCATTTTGTTAGAAGTAAGTTACCTATGAATTTTTGCTGACTTCTTTAGCCTTGTTGGACCACAATCATGTCACCACAGTGGTTTTATTTTTTTAATAACAAATGCTAATTCTTCTCGGTTCGTGCTACAAATAACGAGTTAAATATATATTTTACATTTTAGTAGTTTAAAAATAACTATGGTTGACCAAAGTGAAACTCAGAATTACAAAAAAATAAGATTTTAACCCTGGGGGTCATAACCATAAACCCCAGAGTTTAACCCTGGGGGCTTTCTGAAGTCATTGGCTGTAGCAGTGGCCACAGGATCAACAACATAAAGAGTATTTTCCCTGGATCTCAGTGTGAGCTTGAGAAGCCACAGTTCATTAAATTGCTCCTGTAAGCATTTTAACTCTGTTCTTCATCTCCCAGAGATTCCTTCTTACCTAGGCCAATGGGTCATGTAACTTCAGATTTATTTGCAGTAAGAGAATAAGTCTGGAAACCACAAGTGCAGAGAGGTTGGTGTCTCTGAGTCTGAGAGGTCTTCCTGCTTGTATATCAGGTTACTAGTTAACTGTGAACAAGCACAGATTCATGGGTCCTCTGAAACTACATACACACCCCAGTGCTATTGTCATTGTCAGGCCTTCTTTGGCCCCGTGTTCTTTATCAATCTCCTTTCCTACTCTACATCAGTAAGTCTCAAGTGATAAGCTTGAACTAAAGCTGACTCTGTATATATTTTATATATTTTAATTTTATCCTAAAACTGTGAACTGCAACCTAGATTGATAGCTAAACATGACCAAGTCTCAGCCAACCACAAGAGACCATCTGTTTAAGTCATACTAAAATTAGACAGGTGTATGTCAAACTCACCGATGGAATTTTCTTTGTAACTTCTGTTTTATGTATGGAAATTTCTTTTACCTAGTTATAAATATGAACAACCTATGTTATAGAAATAGATATCCTAAATCATTTTTTATTGAAAATGTAATGTCTTAACCATTGGGTCATGACTGTGAGGTTGCATATCTGAATACTGAGGTACTGAAAGGTGTGTCAACATTAAAAACTCTATGACTGCAGAATGGTCATATCAAATTCGAAATCAAAAGCACAATAAGTCCAAGGAGTTTGTGGCAGTGTTCCTCTGTATTGTATCATGTGACATCACACAGCCTTCTTTCTAACCACACAGTATGGGTCCTTTGCATTGTGACGTTTTTAGTGTGTTATGTGAAGTGTTCTACTTCTTGCAATACCAAATATTCAGTCAATTTAATTATTCATGTTAATATAATTAAGCAAACCAATTTCATTAATATGTAAATTGAATTAATGTCTAATAAATGATAAAATTATATGTATAATCAAGGAATTGAATTCATTCATCAATTATTATCAGCAACCTTATGATTTATATATCTCTATTTTATATACCTGTATATGGGGTGTTGTGTAAAATTTTTTTGAATTAAAAGGGATTGTGAGTTGAAAAGTTTACAAGCCCTATTGTAGACTGTCAAGCAATTCATCTCTTAAAAATTAAAGTGATATTAAAAGAGGCTTGATATAATTGTTGTCTTTTAGCACCAGGCTTCCTTTGATACCTTTTATGTGTGCTGGAGCTGTTACATAAAACCTGAGTCTGATTTGACAGGTTTTGTGGCCTGTAGTCGTCCTCCAGAAGTGGTTTACTGGTCTGAATTCCTCTGATAAATTTGACTTATTTTTTACTGTTACTGCCTGTAGATACTTAGAAACCCCATTAGTGTGCCTGACATCACAGAACTTACATCACAGATAATTTATTTTCTTTTCTCAGTATGGTTAATTCCATCCACATTATTCCCCTGAGGCAGAAGATTCTTCTTCCATTTTCAGAGCCTCTGGGCATTTCCTTAGAGTTGTTTTAAGTCTGTGTATAGAATCTCCAGTGTGAAAGCTTTCCCCTAATTCTTAACCACATCAAAGGCAAATAGCCAAAAGGACGTTAGTAACTGATTATAAATTTGGCTACTGGAGTTAGTTATACATATTCATAAATGAATCACAAAAGTTAACATTAGTTTTAAAACAATACTGATTTTAGTCTAAAAAATTATTTTATAAAATGTGACTCCAGTGATAATCTTGAAAATATGACTGCTTCCAAGTGTGTTCAACTATGAATGTGGCCCAACACAAAACTGTAGATTTACTTAAAACATTATGAGATATATGTTGTGATGCTTGATTTATGACTGTGAGGTTTTAGATGGCACCTCTTTTTAGTATCAAAAGGTGTGACATGTGTGATAGGCAATAGTTTTGATAAACATCACTGCTTTATTTTAAACAGCCGTGGCAATGAGAAATAGAATGATTCATTTAAGTTACTGTATCTGGAGACAAAAATTTACCTTAATTAAATAACATAGGAGCCACTTTAACTTATATGTGAAGATTAGCATTAATTTACTAACATATCAATTAATATTTACCTGATATTAAATATAATATGAGAAAGAGCCACTTAAATGTATGATGCAAGACTCTGAGTTCAATCTATAGTATTATTTATACCCATTTAAATGATGCAAAATTTTTATTTGTAATAAAATTGTATCTAGGAATCAAGTAATTAGCTACATCTTAACTTAATATAACCTATTTTTTCCATTTTTGTAATAAGTCAGAGAAATACAATGACAAGAAAGATCTCATTTGCTACCACAAGAACAGAAAGTGGGTGTTTAAGAATCAACTTGACAAACATTATACAGTGGTTAAAAGGGGAAATGAATAGCTTTTTTGAAAATACAAAAGGCATAAATCTCATCTTAAAATGGAATAACAAGCTCACTGAAACTTTAGGAATCAGTTTTATCTACAAAAAAATAAGTATATCAGGGCTGGAGAAGTAACTCAGAGGTTAAGAGTGATTACAATTCTTGCAGACAACCTGAGTTCAGTTCCCAGAACCCTTGTTAGGAGGCTCACAGTAACACTTAATTACATTTCCAGTGGATCAGATGTCTTCCTCTGACCTTCATGCACATGTTACCCACACATAAACATAGATACAAAATTAAACATAACAATAATTTTAAAGAAAATGTTTATGATATTAAAATCAATTAAGTTAAGTAAAATGAAGGGATAGTGAATTTACCACATACCATGATATTATGAAATTATAAGAATGTAGTTTTTTACTTAGAATTTCAGCTCATTGAGATTAAGTGTTTTTAAAAAATTATTGTGTGAAAGGTAGTAGATAAAGAAAAGGTATTCATACAAAGAACCCACCCAAGAAATAAAAATAAAACGAAGCAAGCAATCCCTTCTCAAAGGACAAAGTAGTCTATAATTTTGAGGTTTAAAAAAATAAGTGAAAACTGTTTACATGAAAAATACTTAATATTCTTAGTCCTCAGGGAAATACAAATCAAAGTTTCACAGGGGATCAGTTAGAAAATTATGGGGTCATGAGAAAGAAGAGGAGACCATCACCACGGAGTCTGATTAAGGCTCTCACCAGCTCTGTGAGACCCAAGAACAGCAGCAGAGTTAGTAACATAGTTTATGAAGCTTGCTGACTTAGAGTTTGCATCACTTCCTATGCAGATACTCTACTTTTAAAAAGCAATGAGTCCGATTTAAGGCGCACGTGCATGCGTGCATGTGTGAATGAGTGTGTGTGTGTGTGTGTGTGTGTGTGTGTGTGTGTGTGTCCCCGTCCTTTGGTTAGGCAATCCTATTCGTAATTTTCTGTAAATTTTCACAATCAAGAGTACTCACTTTGTCAGTTAAGATAGCCTTTCTTCTTGTATCCTAGGAGCTAGTTTACCCTATGACTTGTAATCCTGTCAGGTACTCCTCAGGAACCTTCTGGATTTCTCACGGAGATTCTTCTGCGACCCTTTGAAGACAACAGCTTCAAACCCCACCAAAATGGTTCATGTGTCCATGTTAATGACAATCAAGAAGAACCATCCTTTGAGAAGCCCACACCCATATACTCAGGTATGTCTTATTTTCTTTCTAAGTGTTCTTTGTTTCTCTTAACTCTTATGCTTAGGTACACACATAATTAAAATGTACATATGCCCTATGGATTACTATTCATCCAATAAAAGATAAAATTATGTAGTTTGTAGATATATATAGTTCTCCTCAAGGAAAGTTAGCTTCCCAATAAACAGAAACCATTATAGAAAATCACAGCCAATAAATGAATATGCAGAGCTGTGCAGATCTGTTTCTACTGACACATCTACAACATAATTTCTTTGCATAGACTCAGAAATCATTGAGGAAGAGGGCAGCGGAACAATTGTAAGAATCAGAGGAACAATAAGTTTGCTGTGAGATTGTGTTTCCTAGAAAGATCAGAAGCTATGCACATGAAGTCTCAACAACATGGTTTCTGAGCTCAGAAACTTGAACCTTAGACAAAGAGGTCCATGCAATTAAGGAATGCTAGGTACAGAATGAAACAGTCTTCCCCAGGAAAGAGCATTCCAACTGGTTATCTGATACCCAATGGTCAGCCTTGAAATGTACTTGGACAAGTAACAAGAGATGGAGGGATGTAGATTGTATTTATGTATTAGGAACACAGGCATACATACACACACACACACACACACACACACACACACACACACACTAGCTTTATTCATCTACAAAGAAGAATGGAATTCTATCATTTGCAGGAAAATTGGTAGAAATGGAGGTTACTACATTAAGATTCAAAAAACCAAATATTCATGATTCCTCTTTTATGTGAGAATGGACATGAAAAGCTCATTCGAGAAATGAAACAGGAGTATTTGGGCAGGTAACTGGAGGCACAGAAGACAATTGCAATGAGTGATTAGGGTCAAAGCAAATGTATTTCATTTTGAAAAATGACATTCTGAAACAAAATAATATACACCAATAAGCAAAATGGATTTTTTACATAAAAAAATTAGTTTATGGGACAACCAGAAATGTACTTGGAAAAACTGAAAGTTACCTTATAATTTATACTAATATAAATATAAAATATTTGTTATGACATGAAATACATACACAACACAAAACACCTGAAGAGAACAGTAAGACATATTTTGCATTGTATTAAAAATGCTTACTGTACACAAAATACTACATCAGAGTCAAAAGGGTCAACACATCGGGAAATATATACTATGTTGAAAATGTAGTTATCAGCGTCTTTAAAACATATTTAAAGGCACTTAGTGTCTGGGGAGATGACTTAATAACTAAAACAATCAAACTCAAGGATAAAGGTCTGATTTTTTTTTTATCTCAAGTACCTACATTTACAAAACAGCAATATATACCAGCACTTGTCTGAAATTCTCGCACTGGAATGGTAGAGGCAGAGGCCCTGAACCTTGCTGGACAGTCAGTACAGCCTGATCAGCAAGATTTAGGTTCAGTGACAGAGCTTTGTTTAGAAAACTATGGTGAAAATTGATTGAGGAAGATACTCAGTGTCCAATACTCAGATAATCCACATACATACAAACATGCATAAACATGCATGTGAACACACAAATACACACACAC
The DNA here is from genome assembly GCA_030674055.1 of Rhabdomys pumilio. Lineage (NCBI taxonomy): Eukaryota > Metazoa > Chordata > Mammalia > Rodentia > Muridae > Rhabdomys > Rhabdomys pumilio. The sequence goes on along the minus strand of JANHMN010000003.1, from coordinate 71,137,168 downwards.
ACACACATACACACAAAGACTATCATGAATCACCAATAAATAGTAAAAATATCTGGAGTAAGAAGTACGTATAGTATATGAAAAAAATAAGTTTGTATAGTGGTAGGCGTAGAAATATGTTCATGTGTGTGTTCATGCATAAATTAAATACTATAAGAAAATAAAATTAAAATACAGATTTCATTGACTGGAAAATTCTTAAAAGACTAGAAATAATATTGTAAGAGTGCATATGTGTAGAGATTTCTTTATTTCAGTACTCAGAGAAAGCTTTGGAATCATTTGCCTTTTATGGGCAATTTGGCACTACGTATCAAAACATTAGACTCCATTTCTGCTTTAGAAACTTACTGTAAGAAAAAGGTTGTATAAATTGGAGCAAAACAGTTGTTTACTATAGCATGTTTATAATAAAATATTTATGTCCAAATGACAAGTGTAAGCTATTAAATAACTAAACGGCTATGCTTGGAAAAGTACAACATAGCTATGCGAAATGATTTTAGGACTGGGAACATAGCTCAGATGGTTCAATGACTGACTTGCCTGCAAGAGGCCTTGGGTTTGAGCACACAACTGTGTACCCTGTATGTGGTAGCACAGGCTTGTAAGGCAAGCCCTTGGGACGCAGAGGTAGAAGGACCAGAAGTTCAAACTCATTGTAGGTTGCCGGTGGGATCACATCTAACTCAGGTTACTTGAGACTGTCTCAAAAAGTAATAAGCAACTCCAAGACAAAGGTAAGAGATAAATGTTGTAATTAAATAATAATTTCCAAAATAATTTTAAAATAAAAGAAAGAATTATAAGCAAGTAGTGACTACTGATAGAAGAATAGTTTCTCCAAGGGATGAGCCTTCTAACAGGTTATAGGCTACCAAGTGGTCATTTATAAAATTGTGTCTGTACATTCAAAATGAGACTGGCTCAGGAGATCATATTTATATATCTTGTGTATGTGTGCATAACAATACTATTTTTTAAAAAGCCATTAATTTGAGTGGGAGCAGAGAAAGGCTGTAAGGGAAAGATTACAGAGAGGAGATGGAAAGAAAATTGATATAATTGCACTTTAATTTTTAAAATTACAAAATCAAAAATATATGCAATGTACAATAAGATTAATTACTTGTAACAAATATACAGTAATAAAAATTATAAATTAAATATGAAATAAAAACATTATTTTAGAAAATATTGTGACTTGAAATTTTTTTTAAAGATTTCCTTTGAGCATGTCTAGTTATGCATGTCTTTGTGTCTGTGTGAGTGGGATGCACTTGCATTTGTGTATGGTCAAAAGCCAGAGGAGATGAATTCCCTGGAACTGAATTTACAAGCACTTATGAGACATCTGCTGTGAATCTGGTAACTGTACTTGGAACCTCTCTGAGATCTCACGAAACTGAAAAGCACGTGTGTGGCAAAGGACACCATCATTGACACAAGCATTAGGGTAGAGAATGGGAAAGATTTTTTTTTTACCAATTACACATCTAATAGACGTCTTATATCCAAAATACATAAAGAACTCAAAGACAGGACATCAAGAAAACAAATAATCCAATTTAAAAATGAGGTATACATCTGAACAAAGAATTTTCAAGAGAAGAACCTCAAGAGACTAACGAACATGTAAAGAAATGTGTGTCATTCTTAGTCATCAGGAAAATGAAAATAAGAACTGTTTTGAAGTTTCATCTTATACCAATTAGAGTTATAAAGATCAATAGAACAGATGAAAGTTCATGTAAAGAGAACACGCATACATTCATGGTGGGTGTGCAAACTTGTATAACCACTATGGAAATCAGCATGGAAGTTTCTCAGGAAGCTGAGAACCTATTTGCCACAAGATCCAGCTACACCATTCTTAATCATATCCCCAAAGCACACTTCATCCTACTACAGAAAAACTTAAGTTACCATGGTCATTGTTGTTTTATTCATAATAGGGACAAATTGGAAACAGCCTAAATGTCTATTATCAGGTGAATGGATAAAGAAAGTATGGTATACTTATAAAATGGCCTATTGTCCAACCATTAAAAAATTAAATAATGAAATTCAAAGGAAATTGATAGAGCTAGAAATGAATCAGCCTGAGTGAGACAGACCAGACCCAGGAAGACAAATGTGATATTTTACATGAATGTGGGTGTGACTTCATGTGTGGATTTTAGGGGTTAAGTCATTGATAAGCAAGCTATAATCCAGAGACTCACAGGAGGTAAGGACGGACATCTCAAGGAAGAGGAAATAAAATAGATACCTATGGAAAGATGAGGTGGTAGTGCTGGAATGGAAGGATCAGATGGGAATCAAGTTGAAGGGGAAAAACAGTTGAAGGAGGAAATACAGGAGGAATGGGGTATAGCTAAAACAAAGGGCTATTTAAGGGGTTGTATGCAAACCTAATATCTAGAATTTATTCCATATATTAGAATATATGGAAGCTTTCTCCTGCAGCAGATTGTAACAAATACAGAAACTCACAGGCAGATAATTTGTGGAGGGTAAGACCTTAGATCACTCAACACTAAATATGATTTTTCTATTAAATCCCTTCATTCAGGGGTCAGGAAACCCTGTGGACGAGGAGTCAAAAAGATTGTAAAAGCTAGAAGGATGGAGGACCTCAAGGAAACAAGATCTGAACAGCACAACGGACACACGTATGAACTCACAGAAGCTGAGGCAGTGTGCACAGGACCTGGATGGCTCTGTGCCAGATTGTATTCTAGAGCTGAGCAAGGACGTGGACACACCTCCAACCCTAACCCAAAAGCTATCTCCAGTGAATAAGCACTTGCAAATAAAACTTTAATTGTCCAGAGAGTCAAACCTCTCTTGTTCAGAAGTAGACAGTCAACCCAAAATGAACTCAATGGCACCTTTGGAAGACCAACTTCTCATAATGTTATGTCAGGGCTTTATTTTGTTGTTCTTCTTCTTATTGGTTTTTGTTAGCTTCTTTGTTTTTAACCTTACAAGTCTTTTGTGTATATATTATGGCTTAAGTTTCATGTTGGGAACTTGTGTCTCTGTATCTGTATATGTTTCTTGTGCCTTTTCTTTGACTTTTATTCTTTTCTTTGCTTACTTTTGTGTTATTCTGATTTGTTTATTTTTTCACCTTATTTTGCTTTATCCTGCTTTATTGTTATTTCTTAGATAACTGTCTGTCTTCTAAAGAAATACAGAAAAGATGTAAATCCAGATGAGAGAAGAGGAGGAAGTGGGAGGAATGACGAGAGGGGAAGCTGAACTCAGAATATAGTGTATGAAGCATATCCATTTTCAATTAAAAAAATAAAGGAGCAGTTTATGCTCTAATCCGCTGAGCTCTCTTCAGCCTTCCTTGATTTATTTTATGTTTATTATTTTAAAAAGTTTCATAATACATTTATCAAAAATGATCTTATGACAACAAATGCTCAGTAATCCAAAATCATATGGCAGATATTTAGATATGCATAAATATGTACTGTAAGTCCATATATTGCTGGAATAGATTATAGTGTTTGAAATTCATTATTTTTAAAAGTATTAAGAATAATGAGTATGTTAAAAGATAATGAATCATTATTCCTATGTAATGGAAATAAGGTATTTTGTCTAGTTTATTTTTTGCATTTAAATTTTTTCTATATAGAATTTGTGTCGCTATTAGCTAAAATATTAAATTATACCTTTGTGTAGATATTTAGCTTATTTCCTCCTTTGCTCATGTCTGCATTCAATGATTACTCTTCAGTATCTGTGCTCATTATTAGGTGTCAGGAAAAACTGCTTCTATCACCTTGAACTTTGTTGCTGAGTGTGGCATCCAGGTCATAGGAGCCTAAAGGAATTCCATAGTTTCCATCAACTGAGTTAGCTCCTGATATTTTAAAGCAATCATCTGATATTTTTTCTGGAGAGTCAATTGATACTTTCTTGAAGAAGTAATATCTGAACTAAAGACTAGAAGAGGACTTGAGATCAACTAGACAGAATTTAAGAGTAGAGGATATCAGATAGAGGCACTAACATTTTTCTACCTGTCCACAGGAGAGTCAGTCATGAAACAGGAAAATTGAAGATGCTTGCTGATGTGGTTCAAAGGAGCTTCCCATTAGAAATTAATGTATGGGCTTCATCTATGTATAGCTTAGAAACTATGAACCTTGGGAGAAGTTTTATTTTTATTGTTCCTGTTGAAAACACTCTGGGAAGGTTTATAATTTGTCTTCTTCAGAGCCTAAGGTATGATTAGAAGTGGATAGTAAAAAAAAGCTTCAAGAAAGGTTTCTAGAGACCTTTCATTCTCCTGCCAAACATCCCAGGACCACACGAAGACCCTGGTCTCCTCTCATTCACTTCCGATCACATCCCCATTCAAGTACGACACACACATTTCCCCAAAGCATGATTTTTCTGCTCTCAGCTCTGTCGATTTTGACTATAATCAACATAGAATAATTCTTAACCTACCCTTACCAAACTTACATGATATTCTTTTTCTTTAAATCAAAGAAGATTAGATATTTATAATTCTCTCTTCTTACTCTCTATTCTTGTTCATATCCTCTCTGTTTTGCTCAATTTGAAATTGAAGCAGTATTTATTTATTTATTTATTTATTTATTTATTTATTTTTAAAAAATGATATGCAAATATCCATGGCTAATTGCAGGACTTTTCAAAGCGTTCTGCAGAAGCTGGGCAGATTTTATAACTTTACTTTTTCAATGAGGAAACAAATTTTGAGATTTATACTGAGTTACTAAAGGGCAGACCTGGGAAAAACAAGTCCCTTTAACAGATAAAGAATTCTCTTTTTACAACACACTAGTTCCCGTGAGGTCCAAGGATCCTTTAGCTTTCTCCCTAGCAAATACAAAGGCTATGTATTATTGCTGGGCTATATCTATGTAGTTTGCTATGCACAGAATTAGCACAACATTCTCTTCAATACATAATAATTACATTTTTGTAATTGATCATTGATAGCCAAAGTGGGATCTTTTGCTGAGCATGCTATGCCAGGCTATCAAGTGAAGTCTGGGGAAACTAGTTCCCTAGAGAGCACGTAGTGACTAGCACTGAGTGACTTAGAAATGACATGAAGTCAGCTGAAATTGCAGCCAGAGTGAAAATGCCCTTTTAAGTAATTATATGCAAAGTAGATGTCTCACCATCAAGAAGTTTCTACTATTGATAGTAGGCAACTAACAATAGCTGATTAAGTCTTAAAGGCAAGTTCAAGTCTCCCGGGCATAAGATCATTAGGGACATGATGGCATTCATATGTCACCATGTTCTCCATGTGGTAATTTAGTGTCACTGGAGTTGTAAAAAAGAAATAATGACAATAGATAATATACACTAAGTGCTAACTAATGGAGGTGCTAAGAACATCTATTCATCATTAGCCCATCTTCTCAAGCTTAAGGCACTATTAATGTAGACTTTTCAGTAGTACTTCACTGGCACTGCACCTGCATATGAAAGACTATTTGAAATTCAACAAAAGTCACACAAACAAAGTTACAAAGATCTCAGCTTGGTCCAATCTTGCTTCTCTGGACTGTTCATCTACTATTTAAACCAAATCTCAATAAAAGAAATAGGTTGCTTCTCTAGAAAGTTAGGACAGGACAGAGCTTATTGATTCACTGGGTCTATCAGAATCAAAGTGGAAAAAAAAAGATTCATGATTGCCCAATACTAAACATTAAAATATGAAAACAGAATTTCAAGAGATTAATGGAGAATAAAAGTGAGAAGCATGTTTTATAAATAAATGTAAATTAGCATGATCTGTGTGTTCTCTCCCTTTGGAGAAAGGAAAAGAAAAGCAACATGAAGATATGTGATGGCCGTAGAAGAGAAAATGACAAATAGGCTTGGTAATTCCAAGATTTGGGGTCATCTGGACAAAAGCTTGATGCATTGATGCATAAAACAAAAATGACCTTGGCTTACACGGTGAGAATATAGTGGATAGGATTCCATTTTTCAATTTAGAGTTCACAAATTTAATAATCCCAGTAAATAAAATGCTTCATTTAAGATAACCATCTTATTTAACAATAAACCATTCATCATCCAAGCCGGGATGAAACCTATGCCTTGCTCTGTCATGACACATGAAAACTGTGTACCACCTCCTCAGAGCTGCCAGAGTTTCACATCTTAGTAATGTGATGAACCAATTCAGCTATTTTAATGATCTGAGAATTGCATCTGTGCCTTCTCTCCTCAGACCATTGGTCTATACAGAATTGGGAAAGCAGGGTTCATAAAGTGACACCTCTCTGTTAGCAGTGAATCTCTGACAGTGTGTTGAGGGATCTGAGATCTCAGACAAAGTGATAAAAAGTGCTTAGAGTAACTGTCAAGGTAGAAAGAAGCCCAGTAGCATAGTAGTTATGATAAGCAGAGAAGTTGAGACTCATAGGTTTTACTTCCTCAGTAATACATCAGCAACTGGAGTACCAATAAATTTCTTTTTTTTCCTTTAGTGTTCAGGGTTAACAATTTATTTGCTTTCTGCTTTTTAATATTCTATGGAAGAAGTTATCTTCTTCCCAAATATATCCAGGAGGGTAGAAATGGTGTTAATGAGGCATAGCTTAACATTTAGGCCAACCGATGGCTTTAATTAGCATGCCTTCCTTTCTCATGTGATATGATTTAGGGAAAATGGTAAAGGGATCACATAATAGATGTTAGTGAGTCTTTGTCTCCCAACATGTGCTAGAATATGACTACAAATCAAAATATATCCAGGAAACTGTAAAACAAAAGATGTTCCTTTTAGGTTTAACTTTGTTTCAGATTTGTAGGCTCCATTCTTATCAATGTATGACACTATAGAAACTACAGAAATGTGAGTAGAGACAAGAGATGAAATAAGCCATCTTCAACTTGGATTCTTAGGTTTCTTAATTTGGACATAATTGCTTTGGGCTGTATCATCCTATCATTCAGAAAGACAAGGGTAAGTTTCAGCTAACTCAATCTCATCTGTAAGTAGAGATTCAATGCAGTCAGACTATGTTGAATTGGTGAATCATTTCTTCCCTTACTCAGTTTCGCTATTGTACATTGCTTGCTTTGCTATCAAATAAAATCAAAGCAGAAAAATTTGTTCAAAAAACAAACCCAGGAAATAAACACAATTTGAAACACATCATACCCTAGCTCAAACCATGCTTTCATTCCTGACTTACACATTATCATATCTTCAATGCACATGGTAAAGAGGCTCAAATACAATTGGAAATCTTAAAGGAGTATGAACCAAGAATACTGACTATGAAAAGTGTTGAATAGATTCTCAACTCATGTGCTAATGCTCACATTGAAATCAGACTGAATTTTATGGCAGGCACAGACTTAAGAACATTTGTCATGGTACTTCTAGGACACTGCATTCATCATAAAATTATAAAATAGCATTGTGTTATGAATATTGTTTGAAGGGATAATCACCTCTGGCCATTTCTATCATTATAAAGTGCTAGGGAAGCAATCTCCTGTGGTCTCTGCAGCAGTAATGTTGATGTTGAAGAAATCAAATCCATGATCAAGTTTGTGTGTATATTTTTTTCACTGAAAATTGAATTTAAATAAACCTTATACTCTCTCAATGACACAGTCAAATATGACATTTATTCAGAACTGAAGTGTGAAAACGAAGGAAAAACTTGTCCATGGAGTGTCAAAAAGACAGGAGCCATTTATGAAGGCTAGGGATCAAAACCTTTCAGGCAATGAATCTAGACTCCTTGCCTTTGGTGTCTTTTCACCTAAACATTCATGGAAAGGTCCTCTTTACCCATGAATCTGAGCAATCCAGGAAACCAGGCTTGGCATAAGTAGGATCCACAGTTTGTTGCAAAAGCTTCAATCTCTCAATCTAAATTCAGACTGGACATCCAGATATCCTGTAACTCTCTCAGAAAATGTTATTTTTTGTTTTGAGTTATAAAATAATGTAAGCTCCCTTGTAGCTTAACTGTATCTATTCATCCTAGTGTGAATAGTTTTGTTTCTCTGTGATTAGATGAAAAAATTACAAATGAACAAAATTCAAGAAAGAAAATGAAACAAAACAAAACAAAAAACCCTAAGGAATCTCCCCTTTTTTTTCTGCCTCACTATTTGGAATAGCGGTTATACTCACGTTATTATTTTATAAATCATAATGGATTCCTATAGGGACAACCAGCTGTGTAGAAGATGATGTCTAAAAAAACAAGGGGAGCGGGATTTACCTGATAGGTGAATCTTCCTGATCAAAACTCTCCAGGGAACTCTGATGTCACTGATTTCCACCATAAGACTTGGCTGCCAGGCTTCAAGAAAATGGCAAGTTTGTGATACTTCCAGTGTCTCATGAAAAGTGAGGAGGTAGACAGTTGAATTCTTCAAGGAAATAAAAGAAGGTGGTAGGGTAGGAGGGCATGGGATATGGGAAGAAAGACCTGGAGCTTTCAGGCCAGAAAGACATTTGTACACTGAGAAGAGAGATATCTTTGTTCCTCTAATCTCCATTTCCTCTCCCTCCCCCTTCCTTTCCCTCTTCCCCTTTCCCTCCCTTCCCCTCCCCCTCCTCCTCCCTTCCTTCCCTTCTCCCTCCCATTCTCTTTCTCCTTCCCCTCCTTTCCCCCTTTTATGCTCTCACTCTCTCTTCCTTAGCTATTCCCCCTGCTCTTTTTTTTCCTTTTATCTTGGTCTCTCAAATGACACTTGTTTCTAGCCAAATATAATATTGACATTTCTCATATCAAAGGTTTAATCCTTAACCTTGTCCAGCCCAACCACCGTGACTTCCTGTCCTACTTGTACTTCTTTCAGCCCCAACTTGGTTCACAAAGACAACATAATTGGTTTTCTGCCACTTTTTTTTTTGATGCTGAATACTTTCTAGATTTTCTAGATAGAGATGTTTTTCCAGTATCCAGGAAATGTCAGCCCATACAGTGAATGCAGTAGTCCACTTGCATGTCCAAAGTCTGATAAAGTGCTCTATAGATGATTATAGATATTTGTAGTTATAAATCCTCCTCTATATTCTGTCCCAGCTTTCATTATTCACTCTTTGAATGATGCTGTGTTTCTACCTCTGGTGTACTAAACTTTATGCTTTATTTCCCTCCTAGTATTTTGTCTCCATGGCAAGTACCTTGATTTACACACTCATCATACTGTGGAGTTATTCCCACCATATCTTTATTTTAGAAACTCATTTCTTCATTTTTTATAACATTATATATTATAGTCATTCTTTAATCAAAACCAGGGACTTAAGACTTTAGTAACATAGGGTTACTTAAAACACAGCTAAGGGCTAAAACTGCTTATGATAACTCATCTCTATAATCCCAACAGTTTGAGGGACAGTAGGTCAGAAATTCAAGGTCCCCTGTCTACATGGACCAGCTTGGGTTACATAAGGCACTGTATCCAAAATAAAACTTAAGGAGCAAATTTATCTGATCATTATACTTACATATCTGTGGCTGTAGTTTGAACTTTAAAATCAAAGTTCTGTTTCTCTTAAGGGCATGGGCATTACATTTTACATTCTGCTAGCTGAAATTCTTTGATTATAATGTTAGAGAACAAACAATATAGTTAGGTACAAAGGCAGTTTCCTTTGAAAAGTACCTAAGCAACCTATGTAATTAAGTTGAGTTCAAGCCACAAACCTCACAAAATTAAGTACGGATTACATCTGGAAACTTGTGATTCTGAAACCCTGAACTCTTTTATGTAGGGGTAACTCATTAGAATACAGAAATTTTATTTAATATTTACTAATTCAGGCATAATTTCAACATTTGTTTGCTTATTTATTTATTGATTGGATATAGATCCTTCTCTCATGCAATACATTCAGATCAAAATTTCTTCTCCCTTCACTCTGCCCAGTTTCTCTTCCCTCCTCTCTTTGGCAGATCCAGTCTCACTGTTTCCTCCTCAGGGAAAAATGCCTCTAAGAGACAACACCCACATAGGACAAAACAAGATACAACAAGACAAAGCAAAAGCTATCATATTGAGGGTGAAAAAGGCAACCTAATTGGAGGAAAAGAGTAGAGTTAAATCTACTCTCAGTTTGGATTCTTACAAAAACACCAAGCCAATAGCCAAACACATATGTAAAACATCTGGTGCAAATCCATGCAGTCCCCATGCTTGCTGTTTCAGCTAGTGCTCTTATTTCTGACCAGTGAATATATTCTTTAGCCAAATTCTGATAGTCTCATCTTTAGTTCTGTATCCACTCATTTTCTTCTCTTCAGAAGGACTTAGACTTAGATTATATAAGTTATAGCATATTTCCATCTGAGTCAAGAAGCAGAAAATACATATACTCCATCCTTATCATAGTTTCTCCTCTGTCTACTCCTCCCCACTCCTACTCCCACTATCCCTCTCCCCCAGATCCACTCTTTCTCCATTTCTCTTAACACAGGAAAAAAAATAAGACCAGGCTTCCTGGATATATCCCCCCAAACATGGCCTAACATAATATAGTAAATCTAGACCCAAATACTCATATAAAGGCTGGATGGGGTAACCCAGTGAGAGGAAAAGGGTCCCATGCACAGGCCACACCACTGTTGAGTCCCACAAGAACACCAAGCTACACTACTATGAAGTAGATACAGAGGAACCATACAGTATCTGTTTTTGTCATTTCAGTCTCTATAAGCCCCTCCTATATTGTGAGTCATATTTCTGTATACAATGTCACCTTTCAAGGGATAAGTAACTTCTCTCAGTTGTCAGATTAGTATTACAGAGCTTCCAAACTGCTTGGAGTAACATCCCCCCAACACACATACATAGACACACACACACACACACACACACACACACACGGAGAGAGACAGAGACAGAGAGAAATAGACAGAGACAAACAAACTGGCAGACAGGAGACAGAGAGGTAGAGAAGAGGAATTTTATAGATCAGATCTACTGTTCTAATTGTTTACAGCTATTTCTCTATTATTAAATGATACCAATGCTTTACTATTGTATCACTAATAATACTTCATCCAAATTTCTCCCAGTCTTTACAAGTACAAATTTGGGTTCAGTTCCATACTAGATAGTGCTAGGAAAAAACATCAGACACTCAACTACAAGAAAGCTACAGTCTTCAGAGAACCATTGTTCAGAAAACCATTGAACACTAGCTAAAGAAGAAGAAAGCCGATAGCTCAGAAAAGGACTCACATAATGACTCTAGGAGGAAGGAAGACTGCAGCTGCGCTCTCTAGCCCACACCTACAGCTAATCCCCACTGATTTTGAGTTATTTGAGACTATATAGATAATGAAACAGTTGAAAATTTTCTAGATCCTCAATCATACTGTAACAGCTAATATTTATCATGTATATGGAATATACCATGGACATATTTATAGAATTTCTTAATACAGCTTTGCAATATTCTGGCTTCCAACATCATAGATTATACATAATTCATTTTAGATACTTGATTATGTGCTTTTGAATTAGAAAGATTTTGTAACTACCCCTTGTAGAACTAATATAGTACTAATCCAAAAAAAACATGTAAAAATGATTTAATTAGTGAGTGACTGTTAAAGTAAATGTTTTAATATTATTAGACTGTCTTAAATTGTAATTGATCCAAATGAAAAGCATGAATGAAATCAGAGTTCTATATAATGTGCCAATATAACAATAGTAAATTTATATCAACTGCTTCATCTTAACAAGGAAACTCTGCTCACTTATGGTCCTATCTACATCTTATGTCTTTTTATCATTTTCTTAGTGTATACTGATAGAGCTGTGATACTAAAAGTGTTTACACAAATTTCTCACCTATGGAAAACTGATAACCTATTTTAATATATTTTTTTTACTTTGAAGTTAACCGTTCATGGTGCTCAAATTCTAAAAGATAAATATTAATAACTTTAATTATAATCATTTTAAGTTGTAGTTTTTTTGAATCTGAATGTAGGAATGCATAAAATCGGCATACTTCAGAAGGGTATCTTCTAAAGGGTCCTCTTCAAATGAATATATTGATGTGCAAGTTTTATGTTGAGGGAGCTCTCCTCCATAATATAAAATCTACTTACCCTGATCTATTCTTTCACAGGGTGAGCTCAGCAAATGAAATGTTCTTAGGATGAGAAGATGGTTCAGTCAGTAAAGTGTCTGACAAGAAAGCACAAGTTCAGGTCATCAGAAGGCAAGACAAGGTGACTGATGCCTGTTGCCCAAGATCTATGAGGAGAGGTGAAAGACAGATTCCTAAAACTTACTGAACTTTTAGACTAGCAAAGTGAATAAGCATCAGATTCCAAAAGACACCCGATTGTTCTCTCTCTCACACACACATACAAAAAGGAGAGAATGAGTGAGGAAAGACACCTGATCTCAAACTTGTTCTCCATACACATGTCCAGAGTCATGCACACAGACAACATATCAACAAGTATAAATACAGTATAGTTCTTGGCATGTTCATATATAAAAATGCATACTAAAAAGTGTAAATGCAATATAGAAAGTACAACACACAAACATAAAGGTCTGCAAACTCTTAATAATTATAAGAAAAGTAATTTTAGTTAACATGTTATTTGTACAAAGTAATTGGTTTTGTTATGATAATCCCCTGCATGCATACAGTTTATATTGATATCTTCTCCATTTATGAACTCTTGTCACATTCCCTCAACTCTCATCCCTGCCCCAAAACACTTGAAGTAGTAGTATTAATATTGCGAAGACTAACTAAACAAAGTAAAGAGAATTTCCATTAGGAATATTTGGAGTCTCATACATGTTTACGACCTTATAAATAACCATAATAACCTGTTACCTTACTGAATAGCATTTGGATAGAAAATTTCCTGCTCCTTTACTGGTTTGAGACAAGGTCTCTTGTAGGTCAGTGTGGCGGCAAACTTACTATGTACCTGAGGAGAAACTTGAACTTCAGATCACCATGACTTACCTCTTGTTTACATGTAAGAGACACTATGCCTGTTTTGTTGTTGTTGCTGTTTTTTTTATTTTATTTTGGTGCTATGAATCAAATTCAGAGTTTCCTTTATGCTTGGTAGGACTTCTACTAACTGTGCCCTATCTCCAGCTTTGGAATATCATGTTGGAATGCTTTCACAGAGATCACACAACACCGGGAATGTATGAATACCACTAAAACCTCTCGCCTCCTTGCTGGTTCCTGTCTTGAAACTATGAATTTTGCATTTTACTGAGGTGTATTACGGTAATGGTCTTGTATCTACACATGTGTTTGTAAGCCTGACTGAAACTTGCCCTGCTTTACAAACCCTTCTAAGCTTATTGGTTGGCTTCTCCAGGATAATTGAATTTGAGAATTGAATTTGTGAATTGTTTTAGAAAATGGTAACATCATAGGACTACAAATAAGATCTCACCAACACATCTCAAGATATTTGTTTAATGTTTTATGGGAAGAAATGAAGAAATTGATGATTTATTCACACGTCCAAGCTATTCACACACTCCACTATAAAGCAGGCTTCCAATCTATCTGAAGAGCAATGGCTGTTTTATGGCCCTACCATCCCCTCTACAGGAGCTGAATCAAGACCATTTCAGTCTCCATGAGGAAGTCACTATAACAGTATAACATTGACCAATACTTAGGGTTTCATAGTACAACTACAGTGTGGGATCTATTATCTTTTTCTTTGCGAGAGAGAGAGAGAGAGAGAGAGAGAGAGAGAGAGAGAGAAACTGAAAAAGCCCAGAGTGAATTTATAAATACTTGCAACAGGTAAGGGGTCTCTGTATCTCTAGATTTGCTGAGGCATTATTGACAAGTAAAAATATGCATATCTAATGAATACAACATGAACTGACATCTGTACATTGGAAAATGAACTACCACCAAGCTTATCAACCTATCAGTCATCTTCCATGACTACTATTTATGGGAGCATGTGTGGTGGTGAGAATGTAGAAATCTCTTTTCCACAAAATTTCAGTGTGTAATGTGACATTGTTACATGTAGGTGCTGTGCATTTTATGTCTCAAATCACTATTTTCACAGTGAGTGTATTGTTTGCATTTCTTCCACTTTTACTTTTCTTCCAACTTTCATCTGATTGCTACCTTTTTATCTTTCATTGACATGAGTTAAACATTTCATGTACTTGGTATCAGTAAAATCATGAAGCAACAGGTTTGGTGTGTGTGTGTGTGTGTGTGTGTGTGTGTGTGTGTGTGTGTGTGTGTTCTCATTTAGCATGAGATTCTCTATGGTCACACATACTCTAAAATGTAAGGTTTTTTTTTCTTTTTAGTGATTAGTTAATATTTCATTGCCTATATATGGAATGCTATATATACATATATGTCACATTTTCTTTATTTCTAATTCCTTAAGAAACATGTTGTACTCACATCTCAGTGTGTTAATGTTGCAAGGGATATGAGAGTGCAGTTATCTCTTTGAAGAAATCATTTTGTTTTTTTTTTCAAATATATATACATTAGTGTGATGGCTGTATTCTTTGGAACTTTGTGGGAGGGAGAATAGAGATAGGGGATGCATGGGCCATAGTACCTATGAGGAGATCAGAGAACTGTATATGAGAGACATTTTTTTCCTCTAGCCATGGATTCTTGGAATTGGAAATCAGTTGTCAGACTTGGTAACAAATGTCTTTATATTCTGAGAGATCTTAGCAACTCAGTGTTTAATGATGTCTCTGTACAGTTTTCTGTGGTAGTTGTGACTTTTATTCTTACAACTCACATAAGTATTCTGTTTGCTCTACAGACACAATAATAGTTGTTTTCTTCTGACTGTTTGAAAATAGTTGACTCTTGTGCTGTTCTAGAAAATGATTGACTCTTGTGCCCATCTCAACTAGAATTTGACTTGTGTCCGCTGGAAATAAAGTGAAAGTTATAGATTTGGTCTTTTATTTCAACCATTCAATATTCATATTTCTAAATACTATGGAGTTATTTATAATGTATATTATATTGAATGGGTAAACTACATAAATAAAAGTAAGCTGCAAAATAGAGAATGATAAACACACAACATAGAATCTGGTTCCTTCCCAGGAAGACATGAGTCAGCAAGTTTCATCCTTTAAGTCCATCTATTTAATAGCTAAGAATTTAACAAGACAGGCTGTGTGGAAAGCAACATAAATAGTGGTCTATATTTTCATTTTATTTTCTATTCCTTTCAATTCAGTAGAGAAAGTTAAAGAAGTGACTTTCAGATTTTTTAAATTTTATTAAATATATTCATTATTCATTCCCTCAAACTCTAAGAGTTCTTGTGTGCCTTTAATGATGACACAGTTACAGAGTTAATCCCTTTTCCTAGAACAAGACAAATGAGCAGAGTAATAAAGACCCAGTGTGGCCATGTAAACATAGATCAATGATTCACTGGTTAAGCAGAATCCATTCTGCAGATAGGGAAGTGGGAAGAGACTCAGATAAGAATAATGGGTATCGTTATTTTGGCTTTGGAAGAAAAAGATAAGGCTACTGAAAAGGCATTACAGCACATGAGAACAGAGATGAATGTGTTAAGGTGAGAAAAAGAAGAAAAGAGTGAAGAAGAAGATAAAAGCAAAGAGGAAGTCATTAATCATCAGGGAAAATAGGGTGGCTGTGTCCGTTACCCGAAACACGAAATTTAAATATTGTCATTCTTGTTCAAATGTTATAAAAATGTGAACAGGATTTTTCTTTCAGGAGTGGAGATTCTCTCCAAGTAGATGGACAAGATTCATATTGTAGGTTATTTTCCCTTGGGATGTGTAACTTCTGCTGGCAAAACCAAAGAACTTTCATCTACCACAGAGAGAAACATCCACACGGGTTCTTTTGAAACACTACAGGACTTTGAAACTCTCCTTTGTGTTTTAGGTCTAATTTTATCCCTAAGCATTAGAGAGATGCTTCTAATTAATGGGGCAGTCACAACCAGTGATGTCTGACATTTTTACTGTTACTGTGTTTCCAAGTATAAAACACAAGGAATGAGAAACATTTTACATTTGACAATCAAATATCTTAAAAGTATGAAAATTGCCATATACAGCAGAAGTCTTTTGTGAGTGCATGTTTATGGGTGTTTTCTATATATGCTTGCACATGGAGCATAGATGTGTTTGGATGTACATGCACATGAAAGCCCAGGATTGGATTTTGGATGTCTTCCTTGATCAGTTCTCACCTTATATATTGATGCAGGATATAACAATTTTATTTATAATAGAAGAGCTTGTTTGGACTTATGGTTCAGGGCAGCAAGTCCATAATGGTAGGGAGGCATGTCACCGAGTGTCTGGGACAGGAAGTTTGTCATTCATATTACACTGGCACACCAGAAAACAGACAAAAAGAAACAAAAAACAAAAAGTTCTGGAAGTAAGGGGAGGCTGTAAATTCTCAAAGTTCATCCCCAAAGACATACTTACTCTAGCAATACTCCATGTCCTAAATGTTGTATAACCTTCCATAACAGGGCCTACAACCAGGAACCAAGTATTCAAAACCAGGAGCCCATGCAAGACATTCTCAGTCAAGTCAATACTCCATCCTAAGTATCTCAACCCTGGCATGGACAGGTGTATGATTCCTGTGTTCCAGATAGCAAAGTTGAGTCTCTGAAGCAGTAGGCTGCTAAAACAAGTTCATATTGGCTTGTCAGAACTGATACATCTTTGGAGATTTACTGAATGGGTTGACATAGTGTTGGTGCTTTAAAATTGTCTATGATGGGAGCCCTAAAACTGCAGAGATTGGAAATCTATAAATCACAGTGGATTTTTTTTATTGTTGGTGGTGGAGATGCTGGTGGTAGTGGTGGTGGTGGTGGTGGTGTGTTTTTTTTTTTTTTTTTTTTTTTTTTTTGGCTCAGTGGTGACATGCTCATGCAATGTCCTGCTTGGATACTGGGGAGAGGAGTCTAAACAGGTACAATGTCTCAGACTCGAGAAAGAGAAACCTCATTCTCCTATTTTGAACTCTGTTCTTTCTTCTGTTTTACCATAATTTGCTCTAACTGAATACAACCAAGTGATTAAAGAAATCTTGACTTTGGATCTAATGTATAAAAAATCTACTTCTCTATACCACTTCAGGCAAGGTGACTGCCACTCCCAAGCTTACAGGCAAATAACTTTTCTGCTCTGCTGCTTCTGGTGCTAACACATAGACCATGGTATTGTGGAAATTTTCCTAGGGCTATACAAGACTGTACTACTACAGGTTTCAACAATGTATTTATCCATTTTGATGCTTTAATTAGCACATGCTGTTATATCAACAAACATCTGCATGTTGGATACTTTGTATTGTTTTGGACTTTGATTCCATCTTGTCTATGCTTTTCAACTTACTCAGTAACTCCTTTTCCAGTCACTAATTACTTCTCACTCTAGTTTTATATTCTTAATAGCTAAGTGTATCTCCACCACTCACTGAACATTAGCCTACAGTGGCTGTCCATTCTATTTTTTGAGAAAAGGAACATGTATTCCTAGGCAGGTCTCATGGCTCCCATAAGCTATTTTCATCAGGCCCCTCACAATTTACTTCCCATTAACCTCTCCATATTCCCTGTCCTTTAGACAATTCTCAATATGTTCCCGGAAGAGCGGTCATATCTGCTTTGCTTAGCATGTCCCTGACACTTCCACTAGAGGATGGGTCTGTTTGTGAACCTGGAGCTTAGCATTTTGGCTAGTCTGCTAGCCAGGTTACAGAGAGGAACTCCTGTCTTCACCTCCCAGTAAAGGGATTACATCCCACATTTTAATCTTTGTCTCTGTATAAACCTGAGACAAGGCATACTGCATAGCACGGGCTCCACTGCCAGCAAATTCCTAAACTTTTACATGTGTTCTAGACATCCCAACAGTTGGTCAGGCTTGCTTGCCAAGGGCTTTACCACTGAGCCACATCTGAAGCCCCCAAAGTCTTTTCTTCATTACCAGCTTGGGTTCAATTTTAATTAAATTCCTGCATCAGCCCTACATCCTTTCCATTCCCATAAGAATAAAATATTTTCCTTTCATTCTAGATATTTATTGTGTATTTAAAAATAAACATTGTACTACTGTTTTGAGCATCTTACTATATTAAATACTGTTTTCCTTTGTGTCTGCATCACCACTTGCTTTCTTCATGTTCATAGACATAATCAGATCTTTCTTAATTCACTTTAGGAGACAGAGTATTCCACTGAATTAAAATAGGAAGTTTAATTGCCTTAATAATAAACAGTAAAATTGTTTGCAAGCTTTTACTCTTATAAACTCTGCCAAATGAATATTGTCTTAAATGACTTTTTGAATATATTTGTGGAGATTTTCCAGGGTGGATTCATAAGATACAAAAAAGTTGGTAAAATGTGTGTTACTTATTTTTTCTAAAAGGTCTTCACAATGCTGATTTAATCACTGGGGAAATAACTTTTTGGGAGTTGCTTAGAATTCTATTTCATTTATTATTTTTTTACATAATTAGGTAATTGTATAGTTCTCTGTATTGAACATTTTCCGTACATTTATATTAGCATACTTATATATGCCATTATCTATGAGTGTGTCTTTGTCTTGTGTTTTCCTTTTGATAGTTAGCTTAGACTTAATATATTTAACTGTACTTGTATTAATACCAAATACCTAAACTATGTTTCTCAATGGTGAGTGATTTTACATAGGGCATTTCAGCCTTCACCTCTGTAGAAGTAAGAGGCCAGAGGCACTGGTAAGAACAACATTCTCCCACACCTCACACGTAGGACATTGCAGTTTGCCACTCAGAATTAAGATGAATTTGACTGTCTTTTAATACTTTCTATGAATTTTAAGATCAAGCTCATAAATTCCAGAAGCTTACTGTTGAAAATTGTGATGGAATAAAAATTTTACTTAGTGGATAATTATGGCAAGAATCATGAGTTTATTGTATTAATTTTTAGTCTTTATTATAATAGAGGTCAATGATTACTCAGTTGTTTGGTAAAGGTCCATTCTCTAAAGTTAATCTTTTTAACCTTAAAGATCAGTCATGCATGTGATATATGTTACAGAAGGACTAGTCTACTTGATTATATTGTTCCATATAGTATTTTCATATACCTGTATTATTATTTGATATTGCTGTATAAGAATGTAACTAATTTTACATATGAGTATTTCATATTAATATGATAGCATTGTGTAATTAGCTTATTTTCTAAATATCTTCTATAGATTCTTGTAGTTTCTTCTTAGTAGATAACACATATCAGAAGAATGAGAACTTTCTCGAGTTTTATCAATCACTACCTGTGGTGACTGTACATAGGATGAATACCCAGGTGGAATGGTCTCCAGATGGCCTCTCCTTCAGTTTCTGTCCCATGTTTTGTTTCCATATTTGCTCCCTTGAGTATTTTTGTTACTCCTTCTAAGTAGGACTGAGGCATCCCCACTTGGTCTTCCTTCTTCATGAGCTTCATGTGGTCTGTGTGTTGAATCTTCGCTATTCCAAGCTTTTGGGCTAACATCCGCTTATCAGTGAATAAATACCATGTGTGTTCTTTTGTGATTGGGTTAACTCACTCAGGATGATAATTTCTAGTTCCATCCATTTACCTAAGAATTTCTTGAATTCATTATTTTTAATAGCTGAGTAATACTCCATTGTGTAAATGTACCACATTTTTTGTATCCATTCCTCTGTTGAGGGATATGTGGGTTCTTTCCAGCTTCTGGCTATTATAAATAAGGCTGCTATGAACATAGTAGAGCATATGTTCTTGTTATATGTTGGAGCATCTTCTGGGTATATGCCCAGGAGTAGTATAGCTGGATCCTCAGATAATGCTATGTCCAGTTTTCTGAGGAACCACGAGACTGATTTCCAGAGTGGTTGTACCAGCTTACAATCCCACCAACAATGGAGGAGTGTTCCTCTTTCTCCACATCCTCGCCAGCATCTACTATCACCTGAGTTTTTGATCTTAGCCATTCTGACTGGTGTGAGTGGTATCTCAGGGTTGTTTTGATTTGCATTTCCCTGATGACTAAGGATGTTGAGCATTTCTTAAGGTGCCTCTTGGCTATTCAAGTTTCCTCTGTTGAGACTTCTTTGTTTAGCTCAGTACCCCATTTTTTAATAGGGTTATTTGGTTGTCTGGAGTATAATTTCTTGAGTTCTCTGTATATCTTGGATATTAGTCCTCTATCGGATGTAGGATTGGTAAAGATCTTTTCCCAATCTGTTGGTTGCAGTTTTGTCTTATTGACAATGTACTTTGCCTTACAGAAGCTTTGCAATTTTATGAGGTCCCATTTGTCAATTCTTGATCTTAGAGCATAAGCCATTGATGTTCTGTTCAGGAACTTTTCCCCTGTGCCTAGGTATTCCAGTGTCTTCCCCACCTTCTCTTCTTTTAGTTTCAGTGTATCTGGTTTTATGTGAAGGTCTTTTATCCACTTGGATTTGAGCTTTGTACAAGGAGATAAGAATGGATTGATTTGCATCCTTCTACATGTTGACCTCCAGTTGAACCAGCACCATTTGCTGAAAATGCTGTTTAAAGGAACAAACTCTGACTTTGAAGCTGTTTCCCTAGAGATACATGAGTGATCTTCACTCTCAGGTTTTTTAAAGCTGAGAGTTCCCATTTTTGTATTGAGCATCTTGTATGGGGTGGGGGCAGACTTTTGACAAATATTTCTGACAAGAAGATGAAAAGAATTTTGTACCTATATAAAAAACACAAGAGGGGCTGGGCAGTTATGGCCCACGCCTTTAATCCCAGCACTTGGGAGGCAGAGGCAGGAGGAGTTTTTTTTGTTGTTGTTTTTGAGACAGGGTTTCTCTGTGTAGTCCTGGCTATCCTGGAACTCACTCTGTAGACCAGGCTGGCCTGGAACTTAGAAATCTGCCTGCCTCTGCCTCCCAAGTGCTGGGATTAAAGGCATGTGCCACCACTGCCTGGCTGACTCACTTGTTTCAAATAATGAATCTTGCTTCTAGGATTCCACATGACAAATCTGCCTCAGTCCCCATCCTCCAGGCTCAGAATTACATGAACTTCCAAATGAACTTCTAACCTACTGGCATGAACAACAGGCTTTAGCATCACGGTCTTCGCAATATTTTAAGTCTTTAAAATTTCTCTCTCAACTCCTCAATTCTCTCTTCCCTCCCCCCGCCCCCAGTGTTCATTGTTCTCATGGAAACATACCTGTGATCTGTCCCATGTACACATATTTATTGGGGAAGTTAAGCTTACATGATAATTCTGAAAAGTCTTTCATGTTGTGTAAGAGAATGAAGTGTTCTGCCCCTGTCTTCATCAGAAAATGTCACCTTATGGTTTCAAGAACAAGAATATTTAATGCTTTATGAGCAGGCTGAGCTTTCATTACTCACGTGAAAATACTTGATATGAACTATCTTTATGTTAACATTTGGAGTTTCTCCATTTATTTTTCCTTTTGTCATTTTTGCTACATTTTGTGTGTGTGTGTGTGTGTGTGTGTGTGTGTGTGTGTGTGTGTGTAAGTATATATTCTGTTCTGTGGAAACTATTGACAAAGAGAGTACTTTTTCCTTATTCGCTTTCCTGATGAATGCATACATAAATTTCCTATAATCTTTTGTCCCTACAAATGATGTTGGTTGGGTTGGATTTTGGGAGACTGTATAGGAGCCGAGCTCTTCACAGTCCATGGTCCATGTGTGTACCTGATCTTGTGCCCCATCACTAGCCTGTTTTCTACAACTACCATTCTTTATCTGTACTCCTATCTGAGTACAGGAAGGTAGAGCTCCTTCCATGACCTCAATACCATATATATTAGTGAATTTTGATATTTTTAACATTTTTCTGTTTAAAATTGTATTTTTAAAAATCTTGGGAAAGGCTTAGACTGTCATTTCAGTATACTAAAATACAGTTACATTGATTTAAATTTTTTTCATCTTCCAAATCTGGTTACTAATGTATTTTCAGCAGTTAATTCATCTCCTCAATTTTAGATATTTAATCATGTATATTTTATAGTACCTTCTCAGCAGATTAAGCAGCTATGTTAATTTTGTCATTATATCTGATTTATATTCACCATTTGTTTAAATGTTTCTTTCTCCTAATCATGCTTGTAGAAAGTTTTCCTCCTTTTTTTCTTTCTTTATATATTAAATCTTAAGTCTTGCTCTTACTGCCTTGTATATTCACATGTTTATGAGGTACCATTTTCTTTGGATTTACTATTTATTTATTTATTTATTTATTTATTTATTTATGATTTCTTAGCTTCTTCCTTTCAGATCTGGGTTTCTGATAAGGGTTAGAAACCAATATATGGTTTAGATTTTCAGCTAGGGGACAGAATTAGGTCCCTGAGGCACACCATTGAAGAGGCTATTGAGACACAGGCCTTATTTCTGCTTGTACTCCAGGTCACAAGGGGTCAGAATCTCTCTCTCTCTCTCTCTCTCTCTCTCTCTCTCTCTCTCTGCCTCTGTTTCCCTCTGTCTCTCAGTCTCTCAGTCTCTGTCTTTCTCCCTCTGTTTTTCTGTGTCTCTGTCTGTCTGCCTCTCTCTCTCTTTTTCTGTGTGTGTGTGGGGGGTGGGGGGGTGGTTGGGTGTGGGTATCTGTTTCTCTGTCCAGCCCTCTTCAAGGCTATCCTGAGGTGAACTGGTCTCTTCCACCATGTACTCTCACAATAGTGCAGTGGGCAAAGTGACATGGACAAATGACTCTAGGTTAATCCCTCTAAGACCATGAATCAGTGATTCACTCAACCTTTGAAGTTGACCAACCCAGTTATTTGTAGTTAAAGATTCCTTTTAACTCCTGGTGAGTAATAAGCATGTTAAGTCTTTTGACTGTGAACTCTAGGACAGCTGAAGCATCGGCTTTCTGTAGGCCACACTGAAGTATATCAAGGGGTCTGTGCCAGTTAGCACATGTGCCAGCTCTGCTCATCACAAATAGTTAACATCAGGCCCAAGGGGATCCTGAGATAGGCAAGGAAGAGAGGGAAATGTAGGAAGCTGCTCACTGACGTTGACTTCTGTGCTGGCATCCCTGGCATGTACCTGAGCTGCTACATGAACTTGAAAATTAGGTTTTTGGGTATAGAGTCTTCTAAGGCACCTTTTGGGGAGCTCTACAGACTCGGAGCCCCTTTCAGCCTTTCTCGAGGGTCTTCCTTTTATATATTTCATTTTCTCAGGGCACGTATAGCAATCACAGTGGCTTTTACTTACATGTCCCTGATGAGTAATGGTGCTGAGCATATTTTCATTTGTTTGTGAGGCCTTTTGATATCCTCTTTAGTGAATTGCCTCTTCAAGTCCTTTGTCCAACTTTAATTGGATTAGCTATGATTCCACTTACTAATTATTGGGAGTCTTTTTATAATTCTCCATGAATCCTTTGCTGCAGTTTCTATTGCAAATATCTCCTCCAACTTGGATTTCCCTTTTTAAATTGAGTGGTTTCTTCTAGTAAATGAAATTTCTCGGTTGTGGCCAAGTTTAATGTGAAATATTTTTTGTACGTGCTGCTGTTATGTTCCATTTTTTTAAAGATCTTTCTTGTTATATCAGTAATGTTTTTAGTAATATTCTTGTAATATTGTTAACAATAAAAGGTTTTAAATATAGTCTTCTAAAAACCGAGACGTAAAGTTATTTATATTCTTTGAAAAACATTTGTTTTCTGATTCATTAATCTGTCTTTATCTTATATTTCTTTATTTTAACATTTTTGTTTTACGAAACATTTTAACATTTGAGTTTAATTGGACATTCTTTTCCTCTCTTCTTGAGATGTATACATGGGTCATTGGTTTTTGAAGCTGTTTTAAGATTCATTCTCATTAAAACCTCTTCAGAGCTAACTCTCCAATATGTAGAAATTTAATGTTTAAATATTTATTAATTTTTAAAATTTAATTTAAGAATACTTCTATTGCCACTTAGTTAAAATTTTTTCCCTGTCCCTTTCTTGCTTAAAGAACTGAGCATCTACATTTTATTACTGATGTATAGTTTGGTTATTCAGTATTTAGGGAATACTTGGAATGCAGTTTTCCTTTCAGAATTCACAGAGCTGGTCTTAAGACCTAGTACTTGGCTTCTTTGATATTTTTCTTTTAAGGAATACCCACGTTTAATCATAATATATATTTGGCTATCACTGCCCACTCTAGTGTTCTGTGTATATTAAAGAAGGCATATTTGTAAACCAGACATGGATTCCCTGTATTCTTGATAGCTCCCCGTTGACATGCTCTGTCAGTTACTGTATCTGAATTCTTGAAAGTGGATTTATCAGCTATTTTATTGATCATCCTAGTTTTTAAAATATTGATATATTAACATTTTTATTTTACATTACACTTTTAAAATATTTATATGTTACTTGAATATAACTTTAATTTTTTCAAAACCTACTTTTAATGTTGTTTCTTAAATGCTTTAACCTCCATTTTAGCCCACCACCCACCATAGGTAGTGGGGGAAAAAGGATATGAGGAAAGTGGATCTCTTTAGAAAGATTTTTTTTAGAGCAACTCCCATCTGTGCAATCTGGAAATCGGCAGTTCAGTTCACAGATTATCAGCTGAAGCTTGATTCACTTGCAGACACTTCACAGAAACACCAGCAGTCCAGTTAGGTTGAGTCAGGATTGCAAACATGAATGAGCAGGGATGGTACAACCTAGCAGAGACTGCCAGGCCTTGGCTTCAGCACAGTCAGCAAGAAGGACACCAGTTCTCAGGTGTGCCTCTCTCAGGAAAGCAAAGATCATCAGAGACTCAGATCCACAAGCATTACACAGCTAGCTCTATGAGGAAGCCTACCTCAGACTCCATCACTGTCCTCCAAGTTCTATTTATACCCTCCAAACATCATGTGTCCTTCACTGGTCATGCCACAGCAGGGTTCTTGCCTCAGCACCTGCATCTGTCTCAGCTGACACCACTCTGCCAATCAGTCAGAGTCTGAGGCAGCAGCAAGAAATTTCAGCACACCACCAGAAGGTTTTGGTTTTTGTTTGTTTGTTTGTTTTTTTGTTTTGTTTTGTTTTGTTTTGTTTTGTTTTGTTTTGTTTTTGGCGAGTTTCTCTCTATGGAGTCCAAACAAATGCTTCATCATGTGTCCTTTTATGTGCTTACTTTAGCAGAACATCTTTTCACCGGTGTCTGTTTCAGCTGAATGTTCCTTCATGAGTCTGCCATAGTCTTTCATCTGTGTTCACTTCAGGAAAACACTCCTTTACATGTTTGCCCCAGCAAAACACCTTCTAACACAACTGATTTTCTAAAGAACCCTTAAGTTTCCACTTGACTTGGTTAACCTTTTTGTGATTTTGTAATCCCTTTGTTCCTTCAGCAGTACTTTTATATGTAGACTAATCTTTATTGCTCATATACTAAGGCTAAACTTACTTTCCTATTAATTAATAGCTGAAAACACCCAATTCTCTATATCCTCTGAACTTCAGCATTTCTTACAGTTCCTTCAGTTCCTGAGTGGCAGTCTTTGATCTGGCTTGATACTGTAAATATAAAAGTTCATTTAAATATGAGGTAATTACTGAACATAGGAGTGCCTCTTTGCAATGGCTTCTTTCCTGGGATCTGGCTCCCCTGTCTCTGCCTTTGTTGGCAGTTCTTTAATTTGTCCTTCTACATACAGAGACACAGTATCCGCATACACATGTATATAATTACATCTTTAATCCTTATCTTCATTTTTTTTCCAATTAGAAACTTTGGTCTACTTTAATCAACTCGATGACAAAGGTGAACAAAATTCTCAGTGAATCATTTAAAAAAAAAACACAGGGACAACAAAAAACAAGGACTTTAAGATACAGAATCCATGAACCTTTGATTCAGGAGTATAGGAAATTACCCCACACCATCCTTCTCAAATTTATACTTTAATTTATAGAGAAACCATAGTGACTGATCCTTTGCTTTCCAGATGGTTAATTTGATGTTTTCGGGCTGGGCTGGAGCTATGTCAAGGAAGTGCTTTGTCCCCGAAGAAGCTTCAAAGGACTAATACCTAGATGATGAAAACATCACAGATTACTGAGTAGCAAACAGAGGACACAGTAAAGATTCAATTAATTTTCATCACACCTCCAACCTTCGTTCGCTTCTACAAAACCCTTCAATAATTATAGCAAACCTACTCAGAAATGAATAGGTAGTTCTGGTCTACGTAAACTAGTGTTGGAATAAATTCCATTGATAAAGAAAGGAAAATCCTAAGTACTATTTAAATAAAACCCAGAGAAATAGTTCCATTATAAGAAAGAAATTTGAATATGCATTGATGTATGTGATATCTGTGTTGGGGTCCAGCTGTGGTTCTTCCTTCTTCATTTTCTCCCTCATGGTATACAGATGCTGCTGTATACCTGGCTGGATGAATGAAGCCTACTTCTTAACTCAGAGAGGTGGAATCCAGCTGGGAGTAAGTACAGGGAGGTACGGGAGTTGGGGGAGGGCTTTTCTGCCAAGGATTTTAATGAAACAGCTCTGTTAGACAATCTTAGCTTGTGCACATACCTTTATTCAAAGTGGGCTTGCATGCATACATTTTATTATGGGTGAACAAGGGGTCTATTTGAACTTTGGAGAATGGGAAGGAGTTGTAAAGGTGAATGAAATCATTGGCTAGGTTTAAAATACTGTGAATGGCTCATTTGTATGGAGAGGCATTCCAAGAATCCCAGGTACTTGCTGGATGTGTCTTTATTAGGAAAGAAGTAGGTTTGCCAAGAACCATGTGACATTCCTCAGGTCGAAGATTGGGGATCAGACTCCCTAGATCAGATAGAGAAGAAGAAGCCCCACTAAGAAAAGGGGGTTCTCCATTTTGCACTGAGCTCAGAGGAACTATCTGGCTATTGTAGACTACAACCTTAAGTATCAAGGTATAACAAATTTCAATGTAACTTTAATTTGATAGAATTAAAGAGATAAACAGTGTGCTAAACACATCATGTGTGGACTTTAAAGATAGGTTTGCAGAGACTACTCCCAACAGGTAAAATCTCCTTAGCACTGATCATTCTAAAATTTGTATAACAAGTAGCAAACAAAGAAGCTACCTGTGAAAGAGATTTCGACTTGGAGTTGGGAGCCATGAGCTGTAATTCCAACTGTACTTCAAAATACCTGTTTGACATGGTGCAATTAAGTCAATCTTTTAGAAATTCTGATAGAGAGGTATAAAATGAAAAAAAATATCATATTTGTCTACCCTGAGCAAATCAAACCAGGCAATGCACATGAAAGCACTTTAATGGAAGGTGCTTCACATTCTAGAAGAATTATTATTCTTTAATTCTCATTTGCCCTTTAGCTGAATCCTCTTGCAAAAGCCTTGAGGACTCCCAAAGTAACTTTTTAAAGAACAGGCTTTCTGTATGCTGACTGGGGAAAAATTAATCAGACTAGAGAACACAGTTGAAAGATTAAAGAGAAGAACTGAGGGGTACGTAATTGGCACTCTATAAAGTATTGTGTTTCTCCAATCATCAGACGTTGTATCCTAACACCTAACATGATAGCATCAAGAAGATGGGTCTGTAAAATGGTTGAAGCTATGAAGCCTCCTGTCATGAGTGTGATTGGCTCCTATGTGAAATAAGCCAAGGAAGCAGTCTTGCATCTCACCTCAATGTGAAGACATCGCATCAAGTGCCATCAGTGTGTGACAAACACAGTCTATTGCACATCTGTTAGTGTACTGATCTTGGATTTCTTAACCCAGAGCTACTAGAAATAAACTGTTTTATTTATAAGTTTCTCAGTCTTAATTATTTTGTTAAAAGCGAGACTAAGTATCCAAGATCTTAAGATATACATGTATACAAATGCATAAGCATAAACAAATTATATATACATACACCATAACTCTAGTCTGTAATCAAGTAAATAAATCGAATGTGATGTTGCAATTTTCCACTTTCTCTCAGCACACAGCAGAATAAATGGAAAGAACTTCAAAGCTGGTCATTTTTCTTCTTTTAATATACTGGGAACTCTTTCATGGAATCAGATTGTTTATTTGTGATATCCTTTAATCAGCTGCTTATCCATAAACATGATACGTATTCCTTTATTGCTATTATTTGTTTATTCAATGTTACAGCTTTAAAACTTGTGCAATGGAGTCTGTGATGAGCACCACATACATGAGGACCATGCAATTATCCTCTGTGCTCTAAGAACCAGTTTAGGTCTGCTACCCTGTTGTGTTAAGGTCTTGAAAAATTATCTAGTTTAGAAATAAATTATGATTTTATCTTATTTTAATGATTCACAATTATTCTGTTTGGAAAAAAATTTCTAAAGTATGTAAAAGATAAAATATGAGTTCATGTAAAAAAAGATACTGGTTGTACTTGCTTTCTAGCAAGCGTGAAACACATATTCATCCCTGAAAAAGAAGATATCCAAGTATTTGGGTTACATATATGCAGATGGAGGTTACATCCTCTTTATAAAGATTACAAATTCTGTGACTTTAAAATTTGTCTAACCTTTTATATTAAGGTTATAATGGATCTTATATGAACTCAATATCCTTTAAGCCATATCTAGTTAAAAAATATATCTATACATAATCAAGAATTATTAAGAATCTGAAGCATTGGAGAGATGGCTCAGCGGTTAACAGCACTGACTCCTCTTCTTAGATGTACCAAGTTCAATTCCCAGCAACCACATGGTAGCTTTCAACCATCTGTAATGGGATCTGAACCCCTCTTCTGATATGTCTGAAGACAGCTACAATGTATTCATATACATAAAATAAATGCTTTAAAGTAAAATAATCTGGAGCATAGCTCTATAGTATATAGCTTGTCTAACACAGATAAGGCCCTGGGTTCAACCCTCAGTTTTTTCAAATTCACTCCCTGACTCAGCCTGGTGTATTTTCCAATTACTGACACAATATACCTCTATACAGTGATCTCCATCCTAGAACATCTCTGCCTTTCTTCTACTCATTCTTTGGCAATTTATTATAATGTTTACTTGGTCTTGGAAAGCCTATGTGAGTTTTCACATGCTATTCTACAGATTACTTATATTTTCCAGGCCCTCTTGCAGTTAATGTGGTCCCCTTGACTTCTTGATAACTGCCTTGGAGGAAAAGTAGTTTATTTGGAGGATTCTACAATCAATAGAAATCATCTTTATTATCTTGTGAATCTTTTCCATGTGTTGATATTTTGTCATCTCCATGGTTTTTACCCTTGAGATTAAGCCCACACACAACCTTCCAAAGAGAACTATTGTCTTTCTCTCTGCCTTGCTATGTGGAAGTCTGTGGAAGTCCCATGTATGTAATTCTAAGACAAGAAAGGCCTAGCCACTTTGTGTGGAATTGCCTGTCTTTCACTTTGCTTTTAGTTTCCTTAGGCCTGTATGATTCAGTTCTTTTTAGCAGAAGCAGTTTTAAGTGTCTGCTATAAAGTTTCAGACAACACCTGGATTAAAAAAAAAAAAATTATGTTCAAGTCACTGAGATTTTAAAAGCAGTATGTTACATCAGTTAGTATTAATTATCCTGTCTAATATGCATAGTGGTTCTAAAAGTGTAGTTACTGGCATTACAAAAAATGTAATGCATGCAGCATTTGGATATATGATTAGCATAAAACTGCAAGGAACCCAACCTGGTTACTGTGCTTGGAGGATGAGAAAAATATTGTTTTTTTTTAAATAGTTATTACTAAGGAGATACAGGGACTAGTGGTAGATGGAAAGATATTTCTTAAAGAGAATGTGATTAACCAATAATTATCCTTCTTGTATGCAGAAGTGAAGAATAATAAAATAGATATTGTGTGTGGAGATTTTGAGTAGTGAAGCTTTGGAATAGCTGTTAGAAAAGCCAAAATAGTAAGAAGTATCAGATGGGTTTTTTTAACAACAAATACCCAAATGGGTTAAAGTGATTTAGGTCAAAGAGCAGGCTGAGTTTGGAGGTGGTTTTAATTAAACTGAGGAAGAGCTATGAGGGCAATAGGGAAAGGGGGAGTGTGGACCTAACAACCTCTCAAGGCTGCCTGTGTGCTTAGTGGCAAGTGGCAGGAAAAGTAAATTAATCAGAATCTAAGTATTTAAGGGGATTAGTCAACTAAGAAGCATCAAGATTAACATGGAAAAGTGCTTTCTGAAACTTTACAGCAGGCACTTAAAACTGAGCTTGCTACAGAACATTGATTCACATGTGCCCATCAGATACTAAAGCAAGGTGAAAGCAGGCACGTCTGCTTTCCTTTGTAGGTCTTGACTTTGAGCCAGCTGGTGGCTGAACTCTGCATAGTCATGTTAACCACACAAGGAGGGTCAGCCTAAACCCCTGTGAACACTCAATCTAGCTCTTCAGCCATGAAGCTATTCACTAAAAGATAGGCTATTTATTCTCAGCTTTCAAAGTCTTGTGCTCCAGACCCCTTAAAGGTCCCTGAAGGCCTCTAGGAATTGTTTTAAATTTGATGTCACCTAGGATTTCAGAAACAAGCAACAACTCTCAGGACAGATGACCCGTTGCTCTCCATGTGTGGGTGGAGAAACAACAATCATGTTAGAGAAGCCAGATACTCCCTTCTGGTGATGACAGGGAACACAGTTTCTTGAGACCACATAGTACAGGCAGAACTGAGATAGTGATCAATCAGGGTACATCCTAACAAAGGCTGCCTAATTATGTCTACCTCTTGGATCCTGCCCAATTGTTTTCTATACTTAAATATAAAGCTAATGGTTTTGTCAGCACACTAAAGGTGGGCGTTAGTCAAGCAATGACTTGGTGTTACTCTTCCTAGTGCATACCATTGATGAATCTCCTCTTGATTTTCATTTTGTCTTCAGTTGCCATATTGATACAAAGTATGACCAAGCATAGCTCGGCATGTAAACCTGAGAATTTTGTCCTGATATTTTAGTAAGGAGACAAATTCAGAGTCTCGTCCATGAATATTCTGATATGCCTATGTTGGAGTGTCATAACTTTCCTGTAGAATCCATGGCTATGACAGATATGGAATATTTCACTCTTCTTTTAAGTGTGTGGGAGGGTCTTCTACAGTAACTGGCTTAGAGTCAGTCAGTCAGTGAAATCAGTGTTCTGTACTGTGTATGTGGTGGGGCCTGGGGCGAACACACATGCATTCAGGCACACATGAACACTGAGGAAGGGAGTTGAGGTGAATGATGTGTTAGTTCTCTGACTCCAAGGTTGACATTTCCATCCTTACAGAGAAGACTGGACAGCCTAGGTGCACTTGAAATCACCCATTTCTCTTTCATCTGCTCTATGGGTAAACCACTGAGTTTTACTTGCATGTCCTTCTGTGAGATGCAGCATTAGAGACTGAAAGAGATTCCAGGCTGTGACCCTGTTCTTGTCTACTGCTTCTGCATGTGTCTACAGCGCATTCCACAGCAGCACTGGGCCTCTGCAGAACAAGTTGCCCTGCAACTCCCAGCACCAATCAGCCTGTCTAGCATCCCTTTGGTATAGAGTGGCATCTGTAAGACGGCTCCTTCTTAATAGCTCTCCTAGATGGTTTCATTCTAGCAAATTTTAGATGGCAGATTTCCATTCTAGGCTTCTTGCTAGATATGCTAGAGAGCACAGTGGCATGGAAGACCTCTAGAGGCATACAATGGACTCATTAGTGAAGCTGGACTTTAGTTCAGGATCAGGAAATATCTACTGTAAAAGCTCTGGATTAGGTGCTCTCTTTAAAACACCTGTAAGGGCTTCTCTTTATACCTGATATATCTTTCAGCATTCTCTACAAAGCACTAATTTCTGAACACCTAACCCCACTAGTGTTAATAGTGTTTCATATTAGTTTCCTGTCATTTCTTTCTCTTGATACTACCAAACAAAAGGGGATAAATGGTTAATTGTACACTTGGATAGGTATACATATGTTTCACTCATGGGAGCAGAGAGCATCAGGGTAGTTGCCAAACAAAAGGGGTTGGCAAAGTGAAGTTTGTGGTTCCCAGATATCCCTCTAGATAAGAATCAAGTCTCCTTTGCAGGTGGCTTACATGCTACCTGACATTTTGTATCTTACTTGTAATTTCATCCTGTAGAAGTAAAGAATGCAATTCATCTTCATTGTGTTTTTTGTATAACCGAATAATTTTATGGGCAAAGTCATATCTAGGTGGTGAGCCTTGTATCCTGGGTGCCCAATATGTGAATATAGCTATTCAGTATTGTTGGTCTGATGATTTCATACTCATGCAAGTCCTTTAGGTTTCTCAACACTTGTTATGTAATTAATTGAGAACAATTCATAATGCTTTATCCTCTCTGTTGAAATAACACTAAGTTTTAGGTTTTCATAAGAGCAAATGCGTTGAAAAACAGACAAACAAAATGCAATGACCTCCATGGGAAACCTTGTAACCTGATCGAAGGAGGGCATCATGATCCAACCTAATTGGACAAAGTCTTTCACTGAGTCTCTTAAACTTCTACGTTTTTGTTAATTTTTCAGCATGAAGACTCAGGGAAGGGAGGCTTGATGGCATGAAGGGAAAGTCAGGCACAGCACCATGAGGCATAATTAGTAAAGGAAGACAGTTTGTAATCTTTTGAAATGAGAAGTCAGTTGTAGACAGACTGATACAGCAGAGGCGTGGAAAGCAAGATTCCAAGTAATAGGAAGCCTTTGCTGAATGAAAAGGCACGTGGGTATAAACAGTGGCCATGGACCACACCCAGGGCTATTCATAGAAATACCAAGCAGAGGCCTTTTTTTCATGAGCCCTAATTTATAAATCAGGTTCTATGGGGAAATCAGATTTTCTTTCTCTTTGTTTTTGCTTTTTAATGCAGTCTTGGAGTAATAATGAAACCAAATCACTGGAAAAGCTCAGCTTTCTGCTTTGGCTCAGTAAATTTCTACCAGGACCAGACTACATTTTTATATGCTTTGAAGTAGATACATACAGCATCCAAGAAGGCTATTCTTTGCTTTTCAGTGTTGCTCCGTTTTACCCCTAAGAGCTGGGATTATTGTTTTTAAACCTCACACTCCAAGTAGTAAAGACTACAACTCATCTTCTTTTTATTTTCTGTATAACTGAATGTCTTCATAGGGAAAATCATATCCAGGTGGTGATCCTTGTATCTTGTGTGTCCAATATGTTAATATAGCTATTCAGCATTGTTGGTCTGACGGTTTCATATTCATGCAAGTCCTTTAGGACGCTGTTGTAGATCAGACTTGATTTTCTTCTTAACCAAAGACTTGATAGTTATAGAAGCTGAGTGTCATACATCAAACTGGAGCTGTTCTAACCCTGTCTCTTAGATGAGTGAAGAATATACTCAGGATTTTGATTCAGATTGCATAAAGTCTTTACATTGATATTTGTAGGATGGTTATTTTGACAATATTAAGTGTACTTATTTATGAATATCTTTACATTTTCTAGTGTCTTCTTGAGTTTTTCAGTCTTATTTATGAATTTGTCCATGCATGTATGTTTGTATGTGTGCACATGTATGTATGCGCGTGTACACACACACACACACACACACACACACACACACACACACACATCTTCCTATAGAAGCATGCCCATGTGATCAAGAAAGGAGATTATTTATCTGAAAGAGAGGTAAGAAGACTTCTAGGAGGAGCTGAAGGAAAAAAGAGGAAGAGAAAGTAATTGAATTCTATTTTAATTTTAAAAATATTTTTAAAATGAAAAATGATTTTATTCACTTGTCATAATAGATTAAAAAAATCTTTAAACAAGGTTTTGCTTTACTCCCATATCAAGAACAAGTTTTGGCAATTACTACAGTGTGGTTACAGCAAGTCCAACCATCACATCTGCATATAAGACACAGGAGCATAGAATAGGAGAAGGATCTCTTCAGCCACATTCTCTTGAATCATGAAGGTATAAGCATCATTTCTTAACCTTTCAGTCAAGATCAAATACAGGAAGGAGACCTTTTGCATTTGTCAATTCCCTTATAGGCAGATGTCCATTGATCCATGCCTTCCCATAGAAGCAAGGAAAGCTGAGGGTTAGAAATCAAATTTGTGTGCATTGTACATTAGTTTACATTACACCCTGGATGGTTCAGTAATGGCTGTGTTCACACTGGAGAGGCTTCTCAGTTCATGAGTCTTGGTGCCACAGCAGTCTGAGTCAGGCATTCAAAGTTTAGAGGATTCCTGAGAAACCATGATCTTTTAGTCCATGGCAAACTGCTGAAGAATCTGGATGCTGATATCAGCAAGGAATGGCGACAGAGGCATCAGAAGCAACAGCAGCAAAAACCCAACAGTAAATGAACATGCCACCACAATAAAGAGACAAAAAAGGCAAAAGTAAAATATTTTTGTTCTCTTTTTTTTCTCACTTTCTTTTACCTGGACCAAAAGTAAAATCTTTTTGTTCTCTTTTTCTCTCTTTCTTTTACATGGACATGGATACTGGACATTACCACCGACATTTAGAGTGAGTCTTCCCACTTCAACTAAACTGATTTTTAAAAAAAAAAAAATCCCTCACAAGTGGCTTAAATCCAGATATAGTCAGCTGACAAGCAAGATTTACCATCCTTGTGTGTAAGGATCTGACTTTTGAAAGAATGGAATTTTTTTAATGAAAGATTTTAATAATTCTGCTAACATTCCCCCATCTCCATTTTTAGGAAGGTACTAGACCAAAGTCATACCCTGGCTTCTCTGCTAAGACCTGGATTATGTCAGGTGGATCAGAAGCCTTGTCAGCAACACCAGTTCTCAGCCAGTATGCCACCAGTCTAGACTACAGGCATTGCCACAGCCCAGTTCAATGCCTGACATGCTGTGCAGAGGGTAGTTCCCTTCTGATTCCCTGATCAGTTTTTTTTTCCATATTTTGTGTATATATCTGATTCTTTGTCTCTCATTCCCTCTGTGACTCCAATTTTGTCTTAGTTTTGTTCATATATGTATGTGTGTGTCCCATTATACATACCTATCACCACAGGCACAAGGAAAACAGTGTCAGCTGCACAGCCTGCCCATCATTCTAATCCTTCCCCAGCTCTCTGCCTGTGCAGTCAGTTCCCACTCTCTTCCTTGCCTGAGGGTTTCAGGGGGGAGGTCAAGGATCTACAGATTTTAGAAAGGACAGAGCTGGCTGCTGTTCTATTGTAGACTTTTGTTGAACTCCCCAGAGCTGTGGCTGGGAATATTTTGTTTATATTTGTTAACTAAGTGGATTTGACATAGAAGTCACCAAGGGAAAGTATATTTGGAACGTTGAAATACCACATTGTAGTCACATTTCTAATCGTGACTGCCCTTTGAAACCCACACAAAACCAATGCCTCTAGTCCTCCGCTTTCTTGCCACCATGTGGCTCTCTTTGCAATCCCACAGTGTGACAAGAACAAGATTTCACTTTGAGTCAGACTTGACACCAACTAAACATGAACACAGGGGTTTATATGTTTCTGTAAACTCTCTGTATAAGGAGCTACAGAAAGAGCAAGGGAATCAGAGACTTAGGTTCCAGCCAAAGAGCTCTGTGCTGACCTGCCGGATGGCATGCTGCTTACAGTCTTTAAGGGAAGAGGGAAGGCATATTTAATAAAACAAAAGTGCAGTGGTGCATGACAGTGTGCCCCTGGGGAGCTATCAACACTGTGCAGGCAAAGTGGAAATTTCTCTCAGCTAGCTTACTTTCAGGCTTAGAACTAGCTCTTAGCCTTCTGGCCTTTCCTCAGCCATCTCTCTTTCTCTCAGCCTTAGAGTTCAGTTAATGGACTCAAGTGCATGATTAATTTTAATGTCATGTGTACAATCAACTCTCATAAGTTGATGGTATCTACATTTTAAAACTACCTTCTTGAAGATCCCTGGAGTCACGGAAGATACCAGGAAGGGCTCCTGGAAGGACAGATTGCAAGTTTGAAAAGTAGACAGGGAGAGGAGTTTTGAGAGGAACCAGCTGGATTCATTTGCACACCTATAACAAAAAGAAATTTTGATCTGCCTGAAGATTATGAAATAGGGTGGTCCGATGTTGGCCAAGCTCTGGTGGCTATTTATGCTATACCTGTCATTTTATAACTTAAATCCTGTGTTGCCCAATCAGCAATGTCCCATACAAGCATGAGACATGTGAGGTGATTTATTCAAGAGAACTTTCCAGAATGACTGGCTGATATACTCTATTCTCCCAATCACCATTTGTCCAAAGACAGCTTTTAGAAAGGACTTGTTAACATATGTGTGGCTTATTTTGGCTGTCCATGGAGGTACAAAGCTTTCTCTTTTCTTCACCTCTGTTCAGAACACAGCATATAATAAGAATAGATGATAGCATTATACTGCTTGTCCCAGATTGGATACTGTAAGATAGGTGTTGTTGTAATCTTTGTGTTAACTGACTCCAACAAGTACAGTCTGATCTGTGAAACTATCTTTCTCCTTATCACATATACATTCTCTATATATGTAATTAACACGTGTGTGTGTGTGTGTGTGTGTGTGTGTGTGTGTGTGTGTGTGATGTATGATGTATCCCCATACTCATCACACTCATAATTGTAGTAGATAGAAGGTTGTGGTGGTGGGTCAGCAGTTCAAAGTCAGATCTCAACTAAACGATGAGTTGGAGTCCAGTCTAGGATATACAAAACTTAGTCTCAAGAAATAAATCAGAAAATAAACAAAACGTGATAAATGAAATGAAATTTTTATTTAATCAAAATCTTTAAATCTGAAGGTGCATGTCAGTTAGCAGAGCACATGCCAACCATGCATCCTTGACTGTCATCTCCAAGGCCACGTGCAAAGAAAGCAGTGGCAAACAGCTCTTATCTCAGATTTAGAAGGTGGAGAGAGGATATCAATAGCTCAAGGCTAGACTTCACTACTTAACAAGTTTAAGGCCACCTTGGAACCATTCTTACAAAAAAAAAATACCAAACGATCAAATCAGCAAGCAAACAGAAAGGAAATGAAAAATAAACAATACAACATGACAATAAGAAGAAAGACACAAAAGCCCAGAAAACACAGGCTATTTCACTTTCCTCTTCACTTTCCTCTTCAGCTGTTCCTTTGGTCTATCACGTGAGTGATCCTTGTACATCACGGGAGCTGTGCCACCTTCTCCTGTTAACAGTGTTCTAAATACTTTTAGCTGGAGCATAAGAACTGGAGCAGTTGAAATCCAAGTATGTCCTGGAAAAGATCAGGCTCTGGACATTCTCAGTCTGCCAAACAGGTCTCCCTCAGGGAGGTATCTTCTCCCTGTCCCAAGGTTAGATCTGCATCTAGCTGTTTATTGCAATTACGAATCTGAAGCACAAGGTGGAAGAAATGATGGACACAGTGTTCTCCAGAGTCTCTTAGGACTCTGTTATAAATACAGAACGTGAAGTTGGTTTCTTCACTTTGTCCTCCTACGTGACATTCCTAGTCAAACCCAATAATGAAAGTCACAGGGGAGGACATCTCATGTGTTCAGTGATAAAATGGAAAAAAATATCATCCAAAAACTTAGTAGGTAAGACTACAGTTTTTCTCAAGCGTAGAAGCCTGATCCAAGATCTATCTGCAAAGCAGATCATCAGTGTCCAAGAAAGCTGAGCTCATATCTTTAGGACTTTCATGAGACAGAAGGGAGATGGCTTGAGAAAGAATTTGAGAAAGAGAGGCAAAGATCTACGAAAATAAAGCAGACACACCAAAAGTGACAGAGAGAAATTACACACAATAACCAAGGAGGGAATACTGTTAAGACCACGTTTCAAGGCCAACTTGAAGGTCACTTGCAGACCAGTTCCTGTAAAATCTCAAATGGCAGAATTAAAGCTAATGCCATATCGTTGGTAATTCTATTATTATTCATTCAATTGTGCATTCACAAATTATACCTCAATATTTAGAAGACTGATTCAAACTTAGCCTTTAAAAAAATCACCATGGAGACCATAGCTGACTAACAATTCTGTCTCCAGTGGGAAGGGCCTCCCACACAGGCACATTTTTTTTTCACAGGCATTTAAATGCTGGCTAAGACATCTTCCCATCAGAAAGAAAATCAGTCTGGATTCATGCACCTAGTCTTAATGGAATTAAATTTCTCTAAAAGGTTAATTTCTGCCTTCAGCAATGCCTCCATAATGGGCTATTATGCAGAAAATAGTGGAGAAATGTGGAGCGCACCATAGTTGATGTCACTATAAAGTGATTTTGAAAAATAAATACAACACTCAGGACTGAACCACAAGGAGCAGTCCCTTCCCTGCCTCTTGGGGCTGACTGCATGTGACCTCATTGTTTGCCTCCTAAGCCTCATGACTTGATTTATTCTGGGCGATTCTCTTTTCTAACCATTCCCTGGCCTCCATTTCCAGGAAAGTCCACATTGCCATGAAGGGACTGCAAGGAATTTTAGTCAGCCTTGTATTCTGTATTGTCTGAACAGCTCTTTACTAACACACTAACACACTCTTGCCTCTTAGAAAATGAAAAAACTGGACTAATTGGTTTTATTCAAATAAGTAAAATATTATGAAATACCAGAGAAATATTATGGAAAGAAAACTCTCTCCCTTCCCCCTTTTTCTTATTCACTCTCTCCTCTCTTCTTTCCCCTTTGTTTTCTTTCTTCCCCCCTCCTCCCTCTTATTCCCTTTCCTCTTTAGCATCTCTCTCTCTTTCTCTCTCTCTCCCCCTCCCTCACCCCCGTGTGTGTGTGTGTGTGTGTGTGTGTGTGTGTGTGTGTGTGTGTGTGTATGTGTTTGTGTGTGTGTGTGTGTTTGTGTGTGTGTGTGTAGGGTTCACATTTGTGAATAGGTGCTATGCACATGTATATATGTGTGTACATAGCAGAAGACAATCTCAGTTGTTTCTTGAATGCCATCCAATTTCTCTTTGAGACAGGACTTCTGGATGATCTGAAAGTTGTCATGTAGGCCAGGCTAGATGGCCAGCAAATCTCAGAGAGCTGCCTCTCTCAGTTTCCCCAGAACTAGGATTGTTTGCATGTGCCATTACACCTGGAATTTTTAATGTAGCTTCTGGGGATTGAACTTATGTTCTCAGTCACTTTACTGAGTGAGCCATCTCCTCCTCACTTCTTGTATTAGGAACTATTACATGGCATGTTTAGAAAGATTGATATAGAAAGATGTTTAGGGGAAATATGGAGAACATTGAGGTATGTCTTGGGAGCCTAGGTTTGAGCCCTGCCCTGCTAGTTGTGCCTAGTGTGCTGTTCCTCCCTTAGACACAACTTGTCCATCAGTAACACGATGCAAGAAGCTAGATAAGATGCAGCTTTAATTCCTCTCAACTTTATAGTTCTTTGGTTCTACAATTACATTTGTCTTGTCCTTTAGAATACCAAACAGAAGCACAAATAGGCATTTAATAAACATGTCTAGATGGCATTGCTTTTTTATGTGTACTGTCTTTCTTCCCCTAAATCATTCTGGCTTTTTAATGTCTTCAACTTAAGAACTTGCAAATTGTACATTTCATTTTGTTTATATATTTAGGCAGCCATGATGCCTTCGGGGTTATGATTATAAATGATGATATTGGCTTGTTATGCGAAGCAAATAACTCCAGGAAAATGTTTCCCAGTAGAATTCAAAGTGTTTCCACCCCAGTCCCCTATGATCATACTTTGAATTTTCAGATCAAATCAAATTTACAGACATCTTATTAGCATGTGGAATATTAGTGGAATGGTAACAAAAGATATACTATTTATCATTTTAGCTTCAATATTTTTCAATGAGAAAATTTAGCATTTATGCACTTCCTATGGAAATTCTTTCTACATTGTCCTGTTTTGCTTATAATCATTTTAGGTCATTCATTCATGAATCCTGGAACAGACAGCTAACACATAGCAGAGAAATGGATTGTGGTGTTTTGGTTTTGGTTTTGGATTTTGTTTTTGTTTGTTTTAATTTCTTATTTTTTACTCTCTTTGAAAAAAATCATTATTTATTTAAAGGAAGTTATGTGTCAAGTGCAAGCAGAAGAAACACTGACTAAGCTCGGAGGTCAAACTGAACATGCTACTTTCTAATTAAGCTTCTCAGGGGTCTCTCTCTTTCTCTGTAATTTTCTTCAATATGTCACTCAAAGCAACATTCTTAAACAGAACAAATCTCTTCTTCAGTGGCTGCCAGTAGACCTCTTTCTGTCATTGGCTCTCAGGCTGACCCTTTGTCTATGTAATAGTGGGAAATAAATTGATAATCACATTCCTCCCTCTCTTCACAGTTGCCCTGGGTGCCAGCTAACACTGGACTTGCATTTTCACTCTAGTATTCTTTCAGACAAGTGACCTACCTCCAACTACTGTCAGGTTTAAACTGGAATAAGAACTAAGGCCTTCAACCTCCCTCTCTAGGACCATTTGCTCTACTCTCTGTGGTCAGGTATGAGTGTGAGCCCTCAACTACATTTTTACTTGAAATTTATTTGTGCTTTTACTGTTAGCACTCAGGGTACAATGAATTGCCAGATTTGTGGAATTTGTGGGCAGGGAGGCATGGGAGAAAAGAGAAATGGCTAGGGAAGGACAGGGGCATGAACTGCACAGCTTTAGGGGATCCACATAACAAATGCCTTTGCCTCTGCTTACTAAAGCATTAGTCCGCTAAAGGGTGGTTATACAATCGGAAAAACAAAAAGCAGGTATGCTATCTCCAGAGACAGGCGCCTTCTGGTTTACACAGTCCAAAGAGCATGCCCTGTTTATCTGTGAATATGATATATACCATTTCAGAAGGAGTCAGAGATGAATGCCAATGACCATAAGGAAAGCTATCATTGGGAGTTTGCCAGCTATATTCAAACTCATCAGTAATATCAAGAAGTCCTGATATTTTGGAAACTCCACAGCGTTGAACTGTTTATTTGAAAGGTATCTCATGTTCTAACATAAACCTCTTTACATTTTCTCATGTTTTTGTATATATTTTATAGGATCTCATATATTCCAGGTTGGCCTCAATGTTACTATATCACTGAGGACAACTGTGATTTTTTTTTTTTTTGTCTTTCTGGCTCTAACTCCTGGGCACTGAAATTAAAGGCATGTATTCTCATTCTCAGTTTATGTAGCTAAGGTCTCATGCACACCAGGGTGGCACTCTTCCCAACATTTCTAGCTCTTTAGAGGGCTCCACCCTTTCCTGAGTGCTCCTATGCTTCTTTTTTAGTTGCCTCTCCTACACTATGCAGATCAAAGTAAGGGGGAAACATCCACCTCTGACCTTGGCCTACTGGACAGGTAATGCATCACAAGACTGAAATACAGCTAGATATATTTGAGTATTTATCAGAGGCCAAGGAAAAGTAATATAAAGCTGTTTCCTGGATAATAACTTTGATGAATTTATAATCCAGCTGAAAAGATGGGCAGTGGAAAAGTGCCTCAACCTTTGATGTTACTCTACTGAAAAACGCTGGGTTGGGTTGGATTGGGTTACTATTACTGTTCACAATAAGTCAACTTGTCTTTTGAGAAGATTTCAAGACCCAGTGACACCAATGGAATTGAAACAAAATAAGAGAAGGTAGGAGTTGTGGAGGAGATAGCTAACACTGGGATA
The DNA here is from genome assembly GCA_030674055.1 of Rhabdomys pumilio. Classification (NCBI taxonomy): domain Eukaryota; kingdom Metazoa; phylum Chordata; class Mammalia; order Rodentia; family Muridae; genus Rhabdomys; species Rhabdomys pumilio. The sequence continues at coordinate 71,095,467 of JANHMN010000003.1, read as the reverse complement.
AACTGTAGACACATCATAAATAAGTACATCTTACATCAACACAGATCAACTCACATACGGAAACAGGTAAACTGTGAAGATGAGCTTTGCTAGCTTTGTCCTTCAATGGGAAGTATTGGCTTTCATTCATTTAAATAAGATAGCTAGGAATCCAGCTAGAGGAGTCAGACTTGAGGGGAGGAAGGAGGCATGCTCTATGTGGTTAAATGAGAGACTTAAGTTATGCAAACATGCGCAAAGCATGCGTGGTCCATGGGGGCAAAGGAAGGAAGAGAAAGAAGAGAACACGATCATTGTTAAGATGCCTGTTCTTTTACTTTTGCAAAGGCTCTGTAGCACTTGAAAGAGTAAGAGGGTAAAGGGAGCAGCCTCTGCCCCACCCCCACCCCACAATAACCATGTACTCCTAGCTTAGCAATCTCAAGTAAGAAGTTTTGGATCTCTAAGAAAAAAGGTAAAATGAGATTGTTGTCAGACTGGGCCAGAAACTCGTGCAAACAAGGCATGTCAGGAGACAGGCCCCATTCAGCCTTCCCATGTGGGGCTATGCTCCCTGTTTTGAATCCTCTCTGCCTTTCGCTCTGGCATGGTTCATGGTCTTGTTCAGCTCTAACTCCTTTATCTGTTTAAAGTAGATTATGTTAACGTGTGGACCCAGCATTTTTATTACTTTTATTTGCATAGCATCCTTCATGGGCTCCATTGCCTTCAGAAATTTCCAAATGTTTCCCTCATCTAAATAAATCATTGTCGTGCTATTTATAGTTTAAATGGCTCCTGCAGGGATCTCAATGTACCAGTTTCTTCTTGTTTGGCTTTATACCTCTGAGTTTATTGATTGATGCAGTTATATAGAGCAAAATATATACAGTTAAATGCATGACCTACATGTACACATATGTGTATGAAGGAATAAGCAGACAGATAGACACACATATATCACTTCTTATTTAAAGAAGACTGGTCCTCGGACTACCTCTCATATAACTAGAGTTGTGGATGTTCAAGTCCCTTATATACAATGTTGTCTATGTCTGCTCACTCTTCTCTCTACATCTCTCTCTCTCTCTCTCTCTCTCTCTCTCTCTCTCTCTCTCTCTCTCTCTCACACACACACACACACACACACACACACACACACACACTATCCTTGAAGCAATCAGTTACACTTCTCTGGTCTAAAATTTTAAATAACACTATAAGTTCAATTGTCATAAAACTAGGACATATGTTTTGCCTTCTTCTAGTGTCTTTGAGAAATCACTGCCCTAGAGGTCTATCCCAGGCAGAAAGACACCTTGGTGACTTGTCTAGTATAATAGCATATGGAGATTCTTTTCTAATATGTGTTAATATTGTGTTGTATTGTGAGTTCATTGCACTATGTATTTATTACATCATTCTTTCTGGTTCATAGTCTAAAGTAGGTTTCCTTCTTATTCATAAATTATCTTCCATTGAGGTATACAAGAAATACTCCCCTCACCCTCCCCCCCCCCCCCCGCCTCTCTCCCCCTCTCTCTCTGTTTTGTCAGTCAGTCAGTGTAGTATACACACATGCTTCAGGAAAAGAGAAACAAAGATAGTTGCTTTGTTGCATCAAGACCTTTATGCTTGTGATTTACTAGGATAGCAACACTTTACTTTTACCTATAATGTTGTTATTGCTCTGTTAAGACAGTTCTTCACATTTCCCAATTCTCATCCACAAAGAAAATAAAATTGGTGCGTAAGTTCACTGCCTAGAATGCAATAGTCCTGTTAACTACTCCAACAACTACTCACCCTAAGGCATAGTTCCCAGCAGACTGGCTCCATTTGTGTGAGTAATCAGATCCACAGACCTCATACTATCACTGAGAAAAACCATGGTGACCTGACCATTTGACACCAAAAAGGAATATATATGGGTGTTACTTTATCTAACTTTCTTCAGAAGAACATGATAACAGTGAAGTTTCCTGCTTGTCCTACGTCACTCAATGTTTGAATATGTTAATAGAGTAGAAATCAAAACTAATCATTTTATTCAGAGAGGACTTGAGCACCAAAGATGACAGAAGAGGAAGTAAAGCCATGGAAAATGAAGGTGTCGATGCAGAGCACGCTCATCCACAGCACCCTTTCATATCTACGGAAAAGGAAACAGTAGAGAGATTGCCCAAATTTCAAAGAGAAGGAGAGGAGATAGAGCAACAGGGTAGTGACATGAGAGAACTTGGTAGGTTGGGAACCTGAAAGAAATGGAAGGAAAGCAGTCGTGGTGAGGTAGAGATTAGTTGTTTTCTCCCTCTACATGTCCAGAATTGCTCTCTCTTGGCCAATGATTCCCAACTTCCTTGTTAAGACAAAAGTAAAAGATTCCACTGTGATTGGAAGCATGTTAACATCTACTTGATGGACAGACACTCAGCCTACAAAAGCTCAAAGTTTAATAGGTCGTGAGTGTTGTGTGATACAGAGATTCTCTACATTTTCTGAGTTATAAGGGAGAAGAGTAAAATAGAAGAAACAAATACTTTGGACCCGTGTTAGGAAAAGTTGTCTATGCAAAGGTGTTATAATTCATTTTCTTGAAAGATGCTGATATTCTTATGTCATATGATCATGCCATGCCAGGCAGGTTCTCCAAGGGACCAACATCATGAATATTACTTGGGAACTTGTTAGAAATGTATCTTATTAGATTTCAGCACAGGCTGTGAAATACTATGCAAGAATGGGGCTTATCCTTGCTATAAAAGCCACACAACTAATTGTCATACTTGAGAAGTGCTGAGAGGTGACGGGTCAGAACATAGGAAAAGTTTGTGATTCTCATCAGGCACACAGATTACAACGCATACGATGCTAAGAAGTGTAGTTATCCAGGTAACCTGTGAACAGTCTGCAAGTGCTATCCCCTCTACAGGTCTCCCTCCAATTGCCAGGCTTCTCACGCTTTCATAAGTTTCAATGCTGTCATGCTTCTCGCTCCTGAATAGAGAATGACCTGGGAAACAGAACAAACAACATGCCTGCTGATCACTCTTCCCATTCATTATACTTTCCAGAATCGTGATTAATACAAGAATGGACACCGAGCTTTTCAACAGGAGAGTCTCTTCTGAGCCAATATTTCTACTAACAGGGCCTTATTTCAAAGTAATATGCCAACCATAAACCTAATCAATAAGCTCTGGGCATGCTTGCAATAAAATCGAGCTCTGAAGCATCCTTTTACAATTATACACTTTTCTCCTTGAATGGGACTAAAGGTTCTCCATGTCCTTGGCAATGAAGATCATTCATTGTGCTATTGGCACGGCAGTGTCCTTTCAGGCAGAACCCCAAGCTGTACTTACCAGCTAATCTGTCATGGTGAGAATGTTTGTGTTTCTGTGTGTATTTGTATTCATGTGTGTGCACTCATTTGTGTGTATGTGGGTATATGAGTGTGAGTGTGTGTGTGTGTGTGTGTAACCAGGCAAATACATAAGTAAGTCTGACTAGACAGTACACCTACATACTTAATTAACTTTTGAGATACTGTCAAAAAATTTATCTGAAAATGAGGAGCTGGAGAGATGGCTCAGCCGTTAAGAGTACTGACTGCTCTTCTGGAGGTCCTGAGTTCATTTCCCAGCAACCACATGGTGGCTCACAACCATCTGTAGTGGGATCTGATGCTCTCTTTTGGTGTATCTGAAGACATGACAGGATACTCATATTCTTAAATAAAATCTTTAAAAATGTTTTTTATTTTGATTGATCCTCTACAGAAATGATACAAAAAACGTAATCATGGGAAAATATAGAAATTTTTTTTTTACACAATTCATGTGGCTTAAAATATTTTCTGTTCCACTTATCTGCTGTGTAACTTATGGTTAGCTTTTAACATCTCCAAGTTCTCCTTATCTCATAAGAAAAACAAGAAAAATAATTCTTAACATGAAATTTTATAGTGAGCATTTGGTAAGGTAATACCAGTAAGAAAAGTTAAATTAAGAAATGCCTTTAATCCCAGCACTTGGGAAGCAGAGGCAGGCAAATTTCTGAGTTCAAGGCCAGCCTGGTCTACAGAGTGAGTTCCAAGACAGCCAGGGCTAAACAGAGAAACCCTGTCTCAAAAAAACAAAACAAAACAAAACAAAAACAACAGCAACAACAAAAAATCTTGAAATTAATAATAATAAAACCCTGACTCAAAAAACCAAAAGAAAAGAAAAGAAAAGAAAAGAAATACACAATAATAAACAATATTATAAAATGTCATGGTCTTCTTTCAGTGGTTAACATTATGCTTGCCAACATGTGACAGACAAATGTAAAATATCAGACCATAGGGAAAGAGATAAACGGCCAATTAGAGGAGCATGAAAGGACATAGTTAATTGCATAATAAATGCTATCAGAGGTCATAGATGGAAGAATAGAGAGGATTTACAAATCATATTTAGATTAGAGGGCAATTTAAGATTTGAACTGGTTTTTGAAGAGGAGGAGATACAGCCAAAAAGGGTGAGGAGGTGAGACCCTGCCAGAGAGATGCAGGAAATAGAAGAGAGGCCCATTTGGATGTAATCTGGCTCCTGGGCCCTGAATATTTGCAGATAAGCACACAAAGACAGTCAGGGCAGGCTACAGTGTAGAGAGTGATCTTTGAATGTCAAGTTAATGCATCATGCAGACAAGTGAAGGAGACTGTCTTTGCAATTCGCTTTAATCTGTACTAAGCCCACATAATTCAACAGATCTAGTTACCCTTGCTACCTCTTCATTGTCCTTTGAAAGTTATCTAGCGTAAGACAAAACTAAAGGATGAGCAAGAGCAGTTAGGATATTGTCACCTTCCCAGTGTATAGCTAGAACAAATGTCTCCCACCAGCCTCCAGGCTCTGCCTGTACCTATGACTCCTTGGGAAGGTACTTTGGGTGAAACTATATCGGCACATTCTGTTTCTTTCTCATCATGTATCTCCTAGTCGGATTGAAAAGGTTTCTCTTGCTCACCAAGGCTGTCTATAGCAGTTCTGATTAGTAAATGGCTCATATTGCTGGTTACCCCACACACACACACACACTCCCCCCCACACACACACACACACAGACATACACACACTGGCTCAGCTTTGGTCTAGGCTATTTATTCTGAGCTTGACTGTTTGCATTTTAATCTTTTTCATGGTTTCCTAGAGGTCTCTTTCTAGTTTCTTCTTTTCTACATAGATTGGTTTCATTATGAGAAATCTTTTTATTTTATTTTAGATAATGAATGAAAAATAGTTTCTATTCCTTTTCTTGATCGTGCTTGATATTTCATGACACTTAGTGGTATAATGCATGAAACTTAAATTTATAACTACAATTACTCAATGTTGACAGTTCTATGCCTTCTGTTTACTTGACTTCCAGCTTCCTGGATGTTACTTTTTTGTTAGGTTTTTCTTATATCATTCTGTTTTCTGACATGATTTCCACTGTAAACTTCTCATAGTTTTAAAATAGTCAGGCCCTACCAAACACCACTGCTGAAATATATACAGTCTCATATTCATCAGCCCATTGTTCTTTCTAATTCCTAATTCTAAACTTGTCTTTGAGACTATATCTGTATTTCTTAGCCATAAAAATAATATGTAATCCAGCAAATAAATAATAAAATTAACTCAGTTTCCCCTGTAAGTGTAAGATGTATTTAGGAAAGTCCATGTGAGCATCTACCCATTTACTGTCTGATTTTTACATAACAATTTTTACGTAATTTGATTAGCATTTTGTGGGCTGGAGAGATGGTTCAGAGGATTAGTAGCATTTGCTGATTTTCAAAGGAGTTCTCAACATCCACATCTGGTAACTTTCAACAACCTGTATCTTCAACTTCAGGAGACTGACATCCTTTTCTGGCACATTTGCATACACTCATATATAATTTGAAAATAAAAAGGCCCCGCATTATGCTTTCAAACTTTATAGCATCATTCTCTGATTTTGAAGGGGCAAATAACCAGGAGAGAAGACACTTAGAGAATGTGTATTCTTGGCCTGGGAACAGAGCAGAGACAGAGGTTGCCGAGTGAGCATGAAGACTTGGTTTCAGATCCACAGCATTTACATCAGAAGCTGGCTGAGGTGGTACATACCGTCTACAGTCCCGGCATTGGGAAGCAGTGATAGGAGGACCTTGGGGGCTCTCTAGCCAGCCAACATAGCCAGTCAGTGAGTTTCAGCAAGAGACCCTGTCTCAAAAATTAAGTTTCAGAGTGATAGATGAGAGAAGATGTGCATCCCGGATAGCTATTTAAAACTCTGAGATGCAGATAGAGATGTCAACACACCACATAGGACTTCAGCTTAAAGCCACGGCTGCAGGGCGTCTGAATTAAGTAGGTTACACAAACTCCTATGTGCATCTTGCTCTCATTATGGACAACTCCTGGTCATATTCATCCTACAGCATGGATGGGGGCGGTAAATTTAGATAGATTTATGGAGTCTAGTTTAGATAGATTCATGGCATCTTGTTTAAGAAATCCAGTACATTATTAGGTTCATATCCCAACTTAAACATGGACTAACAGTGTATATTGCATTAAAACTGTATACCTCAGTTTCCTCAGAGGTTAGTGTGCTAGAGAGTGGAGCTAGTAACAGTATTCTTTTCATTGGATTGTCAAAGTCCACTGAGATCACGGCTGTGCAGTACAGTCCTTAGATTGTTTCAGTATAACATAGTATTATGTAGTATCTTCCAAGACTACTGTCTATGGTAAGTAAAATTATAAAAATAAACCTCAGTGGGCTTTGCCTTTATATAGGCTCCTTCCTATGAGTCATGGTGTCTGGGATGCCTTTGTATTGCTGGGATAAAACACCATGACTACTGCAGTCTGTGTTTAATTTTGCATACTGCTTCAGAAGGTTAGAATCCTTAATGATGAGGTGACAGAAAGGCTGAGAGCACACATCTTGATCCACAACCATGCAGCAGAGGGAAGGATGGAGCAGAGAGAGACAGAGACAGAGAGAGAGAGAGAGAGAGAGAGAGAGAGAGAGAGAGAGAGAGAGAGAGAAAGGAGAGAAAAGAGAGTGAAGAAAGAAGAGAGAGAGAATATGCACTGGAAACAATGAGTCTTTTGAAACCTCAAAGTACACCCCCAATGAAACACTTCATTTAGCAAGGCCACCTAATACTACCTAATACTTCCAAAGAATTCCACCAACTGATGAACAGATATTCAGATATGTGATTCTATGGGGACCCATTATCACTCAAACCACTACGTAAGGATGGACCCTGTAACTATGAAAAGACCCTACTCTTGTGATAGTGCTACATTATAAACAGAAGGGAAATTGTCAGAATGGATCTAGCTAAACGTAGCAGCAGAGGTTTTCCAAGATATCAAAACACAAAAATAGTCACTCAACTGAAGGTTGAGGTTCAGTAGGCTTTAGGATGCCATAAGCTGAGGAAATGCAGACAGTCAGTAGAAGCTGATGGCAATATGCAGAAGACAGTAAGGCAAAATAAAGAGTTTAGTCTTAATTCTGCAAGGAGCAGAATTTAGCAAATAACTCTTTGGAGTTCACACCTGGTTCTCCTGGTAAGAGCTCAAGGTAATCACAAGCAGGATACACTTGGAGAATAAATGCCAAGGAATTTCCTCATACATAACTGTAGGACTCTTCCTGAACTTTGTGATGCTCTACGTACCCTGATATAGTCTGCAGCAACATAAACAAAGGCTTATATTAATATACCATATGGAATGGCCCTTTATGCCCACAGTTCAAAGGAAGCTCCCATCTTACTTTGTTCCACCCCTGTCCTACGAGAATTTTAAAAGGGAAAGATTCTGGAGACATCAAACTGTGATATTTTTCCCACACAGACCAGTACAACGTCTTATTATGTCCCTAGGTGTATACAGAGCCATTCAAGAGCTATCTATTATCACTTCTATATGACAGTCTTTACAAAGTCAGTACATTATTTTGCTTAATAGCCCCATGTTCTTTCTAGATAAGAGCATCTCACAAGCCCCATCAGAGAATCTTCTTCCTGTAGCAACTGTCAATAAGAATAAGAGACTGGAGTGTTCAGCCCTAAATGGATGTGCATATCACACCTGTTCTCCCAACACTCAGGGATTTTATCTAAAGTGAGGAAAGTGGGATTTGAAGAGCCAAAGGTGGTGGTTAATGTTAAAGAAACAGTGTTTTATGGACACGACAGAGCACTTACAGATGTGAAGACAGCATGTACAAGACCCATGCAAGCTCAAACCAGAAAAACATCCTGGCACAGAGGGAGGAAATGCAGCATGAATTTCCACCATGGTCTGAGGAGCTGTTTGCATGTCATATCTTCTAGGAGAGTCAGAGTCAGTATTCTTTAAAGATGTGACTCCGTGGTTAAGTTAACCACAAATCACTCCAAAGACTAGTTGGGCAATAGAAACCTGACTCAATGGAAGTAGGGGAAAAAGACAAAATTCAGTTTAGAAGGGCTGGGAGACGTGTGAATATATTCAAGTTATAGTGTATGGAATTTTTAAAGAATTAATGACATTCTTGAAAAGGCAGGGAGAACATAGGGTATACAGATAATTATCAATGATTCCCAAGGATATGAGTATTGGTTTCAATCTGCCTTTTGAGCCTTGTGTGTCCTTACCTTTTGTGATATTGTTGGCTCTGTAATCTTAAAGACACTTCAGATGAGACATCAATACCAGCAATCAACAATCCAACAAGAACAAGAATATTCAGTAAAAATAAATAAATAAATAAATAAATAAATAAATAAATAAATCATAGATCAGGTAAATAGACTTTCTGGACCATCATTGGAGTATACTAAGCTCCATGGAAACCCATTACAACAGAGGAGGGGAAAGCTGACTCAAGTCTTCCTTCTCGAATTGCTCTTTGGTGAGTGGGAGTGGAGTTGTTGAAGTAGTTGGCTCATGTAAGCACTGATTCTTCAGTAGAAGCTAAGTAAAAACTAAAAGTCCGACATTGTTTAAGAATTAGAAATATAAAATCTTATCCTTGTAAAATAAATTGAAAATCATTTGAAATGAGTTGCTGTTTCACACTGCAAAACAGATCCGAGCATTAGAGGGGGTGGGTTTGCCCCAGCCCTCTTCCGGAGCTGTCTGGGCAGGTGGCGTGATTTGGAACAGTCACAGGTATTAACAGTAGGATCTAATCCACAGCAGGCACAGTAAGGCACATGCGGCTTATCCCAATCCCAACTTGGTTTTGTTAAAACTGTCTTTTCTATGATATTTACTTAACCTCGCTTTGGAATTAAAGTTCATCTTTTAGAATGTTGCTCTGCACATTTGTTTGGGGGAAACCATACAGTGTTTCTCACATTTCCCTCACACAGTACAGCACCTACTACCACCATCAACTCATAAAAGAACTTCATCAAACTGTCAATGGGCCTTTTTTCCTTTAGAAATATGGAGTGGAGAGCCAAGAAAACTCAAGATTGATGGGCACATGGGGAAAATGATAGATCTTGACAAAGTTTACAAGTAAGATGCTGAAAATCACAGATCCATCTCGAACTTGATTTGAAGAAGAAAGCATAAAAGCAAATTTGCTTCTGGGATGAGGTGGAAAATAATTTGGAGACACAGGCCTCTTTGTCCCTAAGCACCATTCTTCACAATACTATTGGTCTATGGAGAAAACAGAGACAGTAAGTATACTTACTATAGATCCCAAGTTGGTTTCTCTAGCAGCCACTCAACATGCCGTGGTGGACAGGACCACTGTTGGTGTATCATCATAAGATGGGATAACAAGAGTGACTTCCTCCCAAGTCTCTGGGAGTTGATAAGATCTAACCCACAAAAGGATTGATGATAAGAATTTCTGCAAATGTTTATTACTATCATCATATTTCTAAAGTGTTATCAAATTGAGCTCCGATGTTTTAGAAACAAAGTTTTCAAACTTCCTCTGCCTGCTTAGAATTCCTTGGAGATCTCACCTGTTTTCATCTAAAATAAGCAACCTCATATTTTATCTACTCCAGATATCTTTAGATCTGAGCAGTTTGGAGCCGGAGGAATCTGCCTGAAGAGTTCAAAGGCTGGACATGAGATGATGTGGCACCACCCCAAATAAGACACAATAGAGAATTAAATATTAGACGTTGCATTTTCATGCATTAAAATGTCTCAGAGACTCTTGATTCTCCAGTCTCACTGGGAAGGTCCCTTCCTTCCTTTCCTTTTCTACTATAGTACACCTCCAAAAGTTTAATGTGCATTGTTGTCTGATCATAGATTTCTTTGGCCTAATCATGCTCACATTTGCATGTACCTAAGTGTATAAAACAAAAAGATGTGAGGAAGGGAAGTCTCCACCAGGTATGACTCTACAGTTTTGGAGACTGAGACATGGACGAACTTAATAGGGCTTGTAGAGAGAATTGGTCCAGTTTCCCTTGTAGTTGTTAAGTATATGCTCTTTGCAAGCCACATAAAAGTGCAGACTGCTTCGAATATGAAACGGGCCCAACAGCTATAAGCTCCTTTTCCCTAAACTTCTTGCACACATTCTGCCTCAAACAATGAGAACTGAAAGTCGTTTTTTGATTGAAATGCTGTGTGTGCTGCAGAAAGGAAAAGAGGAAGCTGGGCCCCAAATTCTGAGAGACAAGGTCGAGGAGGGCAGCTGGCCTGTGCCCAGGATGCGGCCAGGGACAGGGAAAGGACTGTGTAAGAGCCCTCTCTTTGAACAACCAACAAAGAGACAGCGAGTAGGAAGGGGCCAACTGTGCCACAGAAAGGAAATGGACCAGAGAGAGAGAGAGCAGCCACGCCTCTGCTCAGCCCTCTTCCTCCTTCCCCCACGGTGGCATCAAACGCATTACTAACAATGCTTTGAATTCTAAGAGCCCAGACACCTAACTGTCCAATCAATGCGGATGAAGATGAATTTGACTCTTCTCTACCCCGTTCACAAGTTTGCTGACTCAAGTCCCTGGTCTATTCTTTCTGTCTTCCTGTATATGTTGTCACTTGGTTTCATTATTTATTTTTAGCCCTGATTTCGGAAGCTCTTATTCTGCTGGGTATTGGCAGGGTGTCAAGGGCATCACTCACAGCTCTGAAAGGATCATTGTCCAGCTCTGGTCTCCATCCTCTCCAGACAGAGAACCAGTGTGAACCGCCTCACGCTGCCTCTTCACTGGCCCAGCCAGCCTGCAGCCTCTGAGTGGCGTTCTCTGCAGGGTATCCAATGCCCTGCTTGTGAATGGTAGAAGTGTTAGTGACGTTAGCTTTCCTCTGACCTGGGTCTTCCTTTTACAATGAGAAAACTGAGACCCAGAGAAAAAAAAGCTCATCCACAAAGTAGCATGTCAAGATCATGCTAAACATTGGCTTCTAGACATTCTGTGAGATGCTCTTTGTAAACCCTATGAAAAAAGGAGTGTAATTATGTCTTAGCTTCCAAAACTCCCCATAGAACAACAACTTCACTTGCTCAATTTCACCAAAATGCCTGCCCCATTTTGAATCTTGCTATCATTTTTCCCCCTGGATTCCCAGTTTACTTGTGTTCATAAAAAATAAATCAAACAAAAATGATAAAAATATCCATGGGAGTGTGGTACACGGTGCCCACATTTTTTTCTCTCTTTGTCATGGCCTCTTTTCCTTTAAGAAACAGAACTTTCTTCTTCTCTTTCTAATTTTTATTTCCTATGAGTCGGGAGCAGTGAGCTAGTGTGGCTTGCCTGCTAGATCAGGCTGTGGTAACAATGAAAGGACATGCTTCAGTTCTCAGGACGATGGTCTTTTGACTGGGAATATACTGACCAGTATTACGGGTATGCAGGAGTAAACAAGGCTAGAGTCAATCTCAACTTGTTTTACACTCTGTTTTATTAAAGTCAATGCGTTTCCGTTCCTATGTGTGAGCCTCAGCTGGCTTAATTATACATACCCAGGCGAATTCTAATGGGGACAGAGGACAGCTAGTGATTGGAAAGCAAGGCCCTTTTCTGACCTCTACAGGCCATGGAGAGGAAAAGAAACAAGGCTGATTCTGGAAATTACAGACTAGGACAGAGTGCTCTCTCTCTCTCTCTCTCTCTCTCTCTCTCTCTCTCTCTCTCTCACTGTCTCTCTCTCTCTCTCTCTCTCTGTGTGTGTGAGTGTGTCTGTATTTTTATGTGTCTGGGTGTGTCTGAGGGTGTCTGTGTGTGTGAGTCTCTCTCTGTGTGTGTATGTTTGTGTGTGTGTGTGTGTGTCTGTGTGTCTGTGTGTGTGAGTGTGTCTGTGTATTTTTATGTGTCTGGGTGTGTCTGAGTGTGTCTGTCTGTCTGTCTGTCTCTCTCTCTCTCTCTCTCTCTCTCTCTCTCTCTGTGTGTGTGTGTGTGTGTGAGTGTGAGTGTGTCTGTGTATTTTTATGTGTCTGGGTGTGTCTGAGGGTGTCTGTGTGTGTGAGTCTCTCTCTGTGTGTGTATGTTTGTGTGTGTGTGTGTGTGTCTGTGTGTCTGTGTGTGTGAGTGTGTCTGTGTATTTTTATGTGTCTGGGTGTGTCTGAGGGTGTCTGTGTGTGTGAGTCTCTCTCTGTGTGTGTATGTTTGTGTGTGTGTGTGTGTGTCTGTGTGTCTGTGTGTGTGAGTGTGTCT
>JANHMN010000003.1:71062152-71080188 GCA_030674055.1 Rhabdomys pumilio | reverse complement strand
TCTGTGTGTATCTGAATCCTTCCTCCTTCTTTCTCCCTTCTCTGTCTGTCTCATTCTCTGGTTCTCTGGTTTTCTGTTTCTCTGCATCTGTCTGTCTCTATCTCTCTCTTCCTCACTCCATCCCCACTCCTTCTCCTGATTTTTTCTCTGTGACATAGGGAGTTCACATTTAATGCCATATTTATTGTGTGAGGTAAACATAACAAATATTTGTAAGTTCTATACAACAGTGTAGATTTAGGTACTGAAATACATTTTTTTCTCAAAATTTCTCTTTACTGTGCACAATTTTTCTGAACAACACTTTGTTATTAAGAATCCATTGGACATCAAAAAACCCCAACTGTAACAAACAAAAGGGGACATCTGTTAGGCAGACAACAGCAGGCTCCAGGCCTGATGAATTATTGTTGCCCAAAAAGCTTTCATGCTGAGTACCAGCTACTGGCTGTGTGTCTTTCCAAGGCTGGAGCCTTTGGTGGGCCCTGGGTGAGAGGTATCAGCAGGGCAAAGCAAATCCATCACTCTAATGTGGATCCAAATGTTCACATCAACCCTGTGGGTCACTGTGCTGAGTCCCTAACAAGGATGACTTATGTCAGGCATTCCTGGAAGCCTCTGCTCTTGGCAGTAAGAACAGGCTCCTCTTGGAATATGAAATCCACACCACAGCTAAGTTTTCCAGACTGAAAAATGGAAGCTGGGCAGGAGGATTTCACCTCCCTTTGGGGTGTAATGTTTCCTTACATGTGCTGGCAGCCCTCAGTACAATCTCATAACTCAGGGATCAGGCTGTTTTCAAATGTTTTTGTGACTCAGAATCCTTTCTCTGGCAGCTCAGAGGAAACTGGAGGCAATGGATGCTATTGTAGGATGTTAATTACCATCAACGGATACCCAGTGGCCAGACAGATAGGTTGGCACCACATACATAGGGAGTTCTCACCAATGTGAGTGTAGCAGCTGTAGCACTTGGATGGATGCTGCAGTCACTGGGGGGCACAAAGATGCCGTCCCTTTATCTTCAACATGCTGTCTGTACATTTGCATCATGTACAAAGAACAAGGCCAACATTTCATTTTTAGCCTGCCTGTATAAGGACTAGTCCTTAAGATAACCACCACCCTAGAGGCAGGCCATGTTCCTGATCAATGCAACCCTTTAAATGAAACCCTTTCCATAACACAAATCATGACTTTAGATGGGAGATGGAAGGATATAAAGAAAGTATACAGAATTCCATTAGGATGCTTGACATCTCAGGTAGAAACTGAATCAGGAATGAGAAGCAACATGGTATTAAATTCTCCAACATGGAAGGAAGCATGCCAGGTACAAGCAGAGATGCAGGACAGTAGGAGGTCTGTGCACTTAAAGCCTGCTGCTCAATGAAGCATGGGATGTGTGTATAAAAAGCATACAAACAGCATTGTTAAAAATAATTGTATATAGATATCATAAAACATATCTTGATATCATAAGTATGTGTGCATATGTGTGTGCATTGTGTGTGTATTGATATGTAGATAGGAACATAGAAGAGAAATCATAACTTGGCTTCAAATGATTATTAAAGATTGTACATACCCAAAGGTTAATTTGAAGTGGCTTCTAATTTATTTGTGGTGTTGTATATGAATATGTGGGTGAATATTCTAGTGGTTATGTGCTCATGTGTGGGCATGCATGTGGAAGACCAGAAGTCAACAGAATGCAGTACCCCTTCAATAACTCTTCATTTTCTTCTTCTAGACAATGCCCTTCACTACTTACTGGACCTCCTGACTGTCTAGGAAAGCATGTCATTAAGGTCCAGATATCATCTAGTCTCTGTCTCTCCCCAGAATGTATTTACATGTATGTACCATAGCACCCTACTTTTTACATGGATGTTAGGAATCCTACCTTGCATCTTTATGCTTGGGTAGCAAGCCCTTTGTTAATTGAGCCATCTCCCAGGAATCCATATCAGGTCATGGAAGGCTCATCAGAGAACAGACTCCCATGAAAGGATTTACAAACTCAGTAAGGAATTTGGAGAACTTTATGGCTCAAGAAATGGAGTACACATAGACACATACATGCAAAATGTGTGTGTGTGTGTGTGTGTGTGTGTGTGTGTGTGTGTGTGTGTGTGTTGGGGGAGTCTATGTCTATATGCATAGAAGTGACCTGAACTTCAATTCCAAGCTATATCCTCTCATTTACAGAAACTCTCTCCAACTCACTGTATCTTAGGATTCCAATATTCATCTCCATCTCAAACCACACTCCCTCTTTTCACCTCATTGGATGTGTTGTGCCCTGCAAGCATGTAGTCACAATTAGGGGTATTCTTCAAGCCAGTCAACATCCTGTGTGGAGTGGGTGCCAACAAAGTACCCATGAACATATGGGCTGTGGCACTAATGCAAATATGATGGGCATATTACTGATATAAATGCTCACCCCTCTACCACATTCAGGACCAAAATCAACCTTTTCATCAACTCATGATAACATATTATCCAGTCTGATTATTATCTGCTTTTTAAAATTTCATTTTTTTCTCCTTTCCTAATTTACAAATATAGTCTTTACATAAGGCATGTTGATCATTTTATTCCAAATTATAACTTCACTTGGAGCCTTTGAACACGTTTTCCATTTCTTAGTATGTTCTTTTTTTTTAATTACCAAGAACTCATGAATACTTTTCAATAGTAACTATATTTATTGCCTTCTTTTGATAAAATATTACCAATATAAATATCTATATTCAATCTTTTTCATATTATCCTTTATATAATTTCACCATGACCCATAATAGCATAATAAAATAAAATGTGTATACCGTCATAATAAAATGTGTCTATCATCATAATAAAAGAAAATGTTTATTGTTAACACATCTCAGATGAGTTTTGAACTTGAAGACAAGAGTCCCTTTCATCTGCATTCATAGAACTCGGTAGAGTACATAGCACATATTAGGTATTTCATATACCTTCTCTCCACAGATGGATCAGTGAATATTCCATGTTCGTGACTTTTTCTAAATTCTCCCTAGAGAAGAACCCTGGAGTGCTAATTCCTGACAAGGATCACTCTTCCCTGCCCTTTTGGTGGTGTATATTTCAACAGGATTATGTCTTTGACTCCTCCAGTCAATGAAAATCCAGAAGCAATTTTTTGATCTTCTTTTTGAGGGCAGGAAAGTAAGATGATGAACACAGGAGAGGTTACAAGATGCTATAGGTCTGGAATTTGAACTGTCTTTCGATTTTTTTCCTTCAACTTTACGTGCATGTTACAGAACACTGAATTTCTTAATAGAAAAGATAGATTTTCTGAGATGTAGCATGAATTTGAAAAAGAGGTGTGAAAGGGAAAGACTACCAATGCTCTGATTTCTCTAAACTACAATGGTCATATCTTTCTTCTAAACCTGGTGCTAAAGTGTGGCAAAGTCTTGCCCCATGCCTTTCATGAAGTTTCTCTATAATTATTTAAATGTTTTTAAAAAAAAAAAACTATCTGCACCTGGTGGGCAGCTTAGGAAACGCCATCTTTGGCAGTCATCACCATACATGCAATAGTGTCTGGGTTTTTTTTGTATTAGTATTCAAATTTCAGAGACTATCTCAGACACAGTTTTTAACCTCCATATTATGGCTTGGGTCCAGTAAAAATGCTATGTGTAAAATTTTGAAGGATAGAAAAAACTCTCCATTTCCATTTTGTTGTTGTTGTTGCTGCTGCTGCTGCTGCTGAGGTATGGGATGCAGATGCAAAGACTGATGCTTCTGCAGCCATCCTGGATTAGTAGAACCCACACATTACAGAGTTCAATATCTGAAGAAGTAGCAGATACTGGGGCTCTGATACCAAGCAACTCTAACACCAAATATTCTTCCCATATGGAATTCCACACCATATAGAAGTATTTCTGAAATCTATCACCACTATTTTTAATTTCCCTCTCTCATAGTCAAATCCAATCCTAACTAAATATGAACAGCATGTGTACAGTAATTGTCATTTACACTATACATCTCCTCTCCCATGTGTATCTGCATCTCCAAGGTTTCTCAGGCTTTCTCTCACTGGTCTTGTTCATTTTACAGTTCAGCCTCAAAGATGTGTCCCTCTGTCTGCTGAAAGGCCTTCTGCTGTTTTTCACTATGTTAAATCTCTGTTCTTCTCCTCTGTGTCCTCCTTTGCTATAAAGGAATATCTTCTATCAAGGAATACATTACCCACATGTGACCCCATACCCAAGAGAGGGTTTGGTCAAAACTGTGCAAATAATCACATAGAGTTCTCTGTTCTGGTTGGGAAATGTGATGTGAGCTAGTGTTAGCATGTAGCAGGTGCCAAGTTGCACACTTTCATATATGATCTCATTTCATCTTTACCATAACTTTATGATATAGATATGCCCATTCCCAAGGCACATATAAAAATCCTGAAGTTCATGGAGATTTAATTGCTTGCTTACGTTTTCAGAACAAGCCACTGCCAGATGCAGGATATGAACCACATCTGTCTCTCTGATTCTATAATGAATGGATTTTCCAGCGCATCTTATATCTCCAGCATGTGTTTAAAGAGCTTAAGAGGTACAAGTTTGAAATTTGTGAAAACCAGTCACAATCTTTAACATAGAATATAGTCTAGCCTCTGGCTTCTCCATCCTCTGTAAAATGTACACTTATAGAACAACAAAGTCAATACTTGCTGTGACTTGATTTTATAGGCTTTTATGTTGGATTACCCAAGACTTGCAGAAATACCAAGCCTTTCAGGACCTTAGCTAATTTGGTGTCTGTGCTGTAAGTGCAGATGCTATGGTCTTTGGAAAACATTCGTATTTAGAGCAACTTAACTGCTTAGGAACTCCCTGAGAATCCAAGAAGAAAGATCTCTTCTGTTTATAGTCTTTTATGTCAGGACCCACACTGGTGGAGACCTGAGGTCAGTGTAGAGAGGAGCCATTTTAAAACTGAAAATACCACCCAAGTCCAATTATAAGTGTAATGACAGCATGCTGTGTACATAAAATCTTATAATTATGATATACCTAGTATCTATGGATGATAAAGCTAGAACAACATACAAATAAGTTTTTCTACTGGCTTAGGTGCTATATATCTAATAGAGAAAAAGCCATGTGATAGCCACTAGTCCAATGGCTGGAAACACAGAGATGGCACTGAACCTCAAGACTAGGGGACAGATCTTCTTCTCCACCCCAAATCTTCCTCTTTTTCCTCTTCTTCATCCTTGTTAAAGGCACACTCCTGGATCTGCCGGTCCAGCTCAGTGAAGTTCTGTTCCGATTCTGAGCTGCTGTCTGCACTGTAGTCAATCTCTTCCATGCAAGATGGCTCATCATCTACCTCAGAGGTTCTGTTGCTGCTGCTGCTGCTGCTACTGCACCTGTAGTTTATCTCCCCCAGCAAAGAAAAGAATGAGGGAGGAGAGGAAGAAAAACACACATAGGGAAAGGGAAATAGACACAGGGTGGTAGAGAATGGAAGGAGGAAGGAAAAGATAAGTTAGCCAGAAGGAGAGAACTTATAATATGTAACAGGAAGGCAGTTATACCCTATTCTTAGATTTACTGTAATTTATTTTTTGAAAAATTTTTACTACCCCATTCAACCCCTCCAAGACCCCCTACTATGCCATACCTACCTATTAATTCTGTATTCTCTTTTGCTTAATGATACACTAAGACCAATTAGTGCTGCGTGTATGTGATGGTTTGGGGGCTCTCCACCAAACAATGGGAAATGTTAAGAGAAGCCATACTCCGGAAGAAAGTTGACTCTATCTCACAGCAGCCAACAACTTCCAGGAAATCCTGAACAAGGGCTGGGTAATCATGTGCTCCCCCATTCATGCTGTGAATTCAAGACTCATTCCTCCCTTAAGTGGTTTTCACGCTTAAATCCTTTTGTCCTCCATTCCATTCTTGGAAGTTAGTAGGACACCATTCAAAATCTTTAGACTCCTTTCTATCTCTGCTGACTAAATCTGCACTGCTTTTCAACTGGTAAGCTTCCAACTAAAAGATGTAGACAGCCTGGCATATGTAACACACTCAAGATAGGTTAAGCTTCATGTGGTAACAACCGGAAGGTTGTTACTAAATGTCTGAGTTGTACTCTCCCCAGACAGAGTAGGATTGGATCAAGGTAGAGAGGACCCCTGGACATAATAGTCTTCATTATACCAATGCACACTGTGGCCCTCACAGAGATCTCCTGCATCGTGATGAATAGTTTATCGGAAATAGAAATTAAGACAGATTGAAATTAATAAATGAGCATGCCAAAAAAAAAAAAAAACCATTCTGTTTCTTCTATGCTTACAATTCTCCATTATCTGCCTCTCTCTAATTTATCAACAACTGAAGAATCAACAGGGGCTGAGCAGCAAGAGACAACAGGGATCAGCTGCAATGGACCAAAGACTTTACTGCATATTGTGAACAGAGGGAATTTCCTCCCAAGGAGCCATATATCTCCCTTATTTGCATGAGATACCTGAAGACTTTCTAATCACTCCCTACTTAGGACTTAACCAATTAGGATTAGCGGCATGCTGGGTTTCTACTTGTGATTTATAGAAGGCAAGCACTTCATAAATCAGGCTGTTCATCCACCTGCTTCTCCATAAACAATGAAAACGGGTAATCAGTGGCATGGTTACACGTTAGCTGAGGAAATGAATCAGGCCAGCTTCTTGTTTACTGACGAACAGGAGCTCACCTGTGCTCTACACATGCTCTGTTCCATAAACTGAAGGTCTGATGAGTTACGAATGGAGAAGAGAAAAGAGAAATACAAAACTTGTTTGCCCAGTCCCATGGCATTAAATGGCCATTATATTTATTACTGAATTGTCAGTAATAAAGTCATTGAATAGAGGAAAGTAAAAGCTACCAGCTGTAGATAGACTCTATTCAGCAAGAATCCTAAGTGTCTGAAACTCTCCTGCTATCTTCCTGGATGCTATGGTGACACTTCAGTCGAACATAAAGAGCCCGATTTCAAATCCTGGCTATGGGACTTTGGAGAGAACCCTAATCTCAGAAAGAGAACTCTGTAAATGAGGTGAATTCTGGTAGAGAAGCACAAAGACATTGTCTAGCAGAGTGCCTTGTGAAAGAATGTCACTCAACAAATTTCAATTCCATTTCTGTGCTTTGGATGTTAAGAAGACACTAAAACACAGTACAGAAGGAAAGTATGCATTTAAATATATTTCTCCCCACTCACGTTACTGCAGTAATTATTGCAGACAAGTGGGTATTGCTAGTAATCTCTCTAGAATGTGTATTATTTCCAAATTTAGTACCTTGCAGCAACTCTCTACTTCTCCTAAATGGAATATGAATATCAATGGGTTTAGTAGATAAAATGTTCAAACAGAGTTCATTTTCAGGAGAAAACCTGGGCATTTTACTCTCAAAAGCCTATACTACTGGAAGAGTCTGCTCCAGTCTATCACAAACTTGCGGCCTTCCACCACAGTCTTGTTGATAAATTGATCATGTTATTATCCTTCACATACGTCAGACTTGAAGCCTCTCCAATATTTTACTCATTCAAGCAACTCCTTATATTTATAATCTTCTAAGCTCTCAACATCCAAGCAAATGAAGAATGTCTCCATTAACACATCCATCTTAACTTCTACAGACTATTTTGATAAAGTTTTCTTTTACTGAAAAATTCCTCACTAAATATTAACCTCTGATAGTAACTGAATTGGTATTAAACCAGAACTTAGCTATTTAATTGAGATTAAAACAGGGTTCATACCTTGACAAATTTATATTTATTTTATTCTACAGAATATGTAGAATGTCCGAGAACACAGCAAAACAAAAGTCGCCAAACTGAACGTGTGTGTGAAAGATACTTTGAAAAACCTTTGTTGCAAATAACTCTATATGGTTATTTTTTATTGCTTTTCGAAAATTTCCGGTTTCTAAAATTTTGTAGATATGTATGTAGATATTATATATGACACAATTATTATGTCAATGGTCAGTAATGATGTAAAAACAGATAGTTTCCGGTAGAATGGTAGGCACAAGTTAAATAGTACACAGTTGCAGCTATAGCAGAAAGAATGTATTTGTGCATCAAATATAAACCATATAGACTAGAGGTAATAAAATTGTATTATGCATTGAACTTTCTTAAATAGATAAGTAGACTTTTGGTGCCTTTCTTATATACACAAAAACAAATATGTATAGTTGACTTTGCTAAAGTAACCATTTTTCATCCATCCATAGCTCATGGTGACTTGATGTAGATTTCAATGACAAGCAATAGTATGTCAATGCTATTTCACCACATTTAGATGGCTAAACAAACCAAAGAGAATGTCTCATGGGCAAGAAAATTGTATATTCAAAAGCATGTAAAATGGACATAAATTAAAATCGGTTAGACACAAATAAGTTATACCAAGAGAAAAATATGTAGTAGTGAGTGTTTAAAATCCAGCACAGTGTGGTACATCATACTTTGAATCCCGGTAGTTGGGAGATTGAAGCAGGAGGATTGTCATGAGTTCTAGAAAGTTTGGGTTGTAGAGTGAAAAAAACCTACATGAAGCGTACAATAGAAAGTTTAATATCTTTTCTTTCTTATGTAGAGAATTTTTATTACAAGACATTATAACAATTGTGTAGATACAAATTAAATACATCAAAAGATAAGAACTTCTGTGGAATGGATCATCCTAATGTCTCTAGAACTATTCAAAAAATTAGATTCATAATCCCAAACATCTTGATAAAGAAGTGTTTGCACTCAGATATTTTCACTAGAGAAGTATGCAAATGACTAAAGAAAAATAACAATAGTTCTATACAATTCATTCCAGAAAATAAGAGGAAAAACTTTCTGTTCATTTTATAAATCTAATATTACATTGATACCCAAACTAGGCATTGTAAACAGAAAACAGTTGCAAAATATTCTCCCTCATAAATAAAAATATGTTATTCTTTTTAAAAAAAAGATAGCAAGTTGAATTGAGTATTATACAGGATAATTATAGACTCTGACCACATGAAGTTAAATTTTAGGAGTTAAGTCTGGTTTAATACTTAAAAATCAATAATTTTAATCCAATATATTAATAGGATACTGTGCAAGAATTAAAACATCATATATAGTTATTCAAAAAACAATTGATAAAATCCTATCTTCATTAATGATTAAAAAAAGGACACAGTTAAAATTACCAAGAGTTTCTCATGCTAACAAAGAATACCTATAAAACTAATTGTTAGTGCAAGGCACAGTGGCTAATGATGAACTGATTTTTCTGTTAAGATTAGAAAGAACAAAATGATAGAATTTTATCATTACTCTTTTACTGGAAGTCTGAGTGAGGAATGTAAGAGAAGAATTAAAAAGTATATGCACAATTAAATCAGAAAAATATACTGTTCTTTTTTGGAATGTGTCAAAAATAATCAAAGGCCCCAAACTTCCTACAGCTGTGAGATAAGAAGACTATAGACATTCAAAACTCAACTGCATTTCCACACAGTAACAAATCACTGATACTGAATACTGACACATAATAACTGAACAAAAATGAAGCACTTGGGTATTAATTTAACAGAGCAAATACCAGACACATGCCAGAGTTACATGCCCTAGAAACAGGCATAGGAAGCTGATCACAGAAAAGACATTTAAACAAGTGGACAAGGAGAAATGGCTTCAATAACTCAGTGTAGTAAAGACTGAAAACTGAGATTACTATATGGTTTATATGGAAAGGAAAATGAACACGAAATAGCTAAGATAATTTTGAAAACTAGACCAAAGTGGGAATGACCACTACATCATTTTTAAACAATGTTTTGAGACAGAAAGCCATATATAAGGGTAGCACTGGGCTCAGGAAGTAGGTAAGGTGGCTTGAATTCATATTCTTCCAACATGTCCTCCCACTCCATCCTCCAGGGTACTAGAATCACAGATATAAGCTATTATGCCAGGTTTATGTGGTGCTAGAGGACAGACTTGGGGCATGGTGTATTTTCTGCAGATGCTCTACCAACTGAGTTATAACCTCAGCTTACCATTCCATTTCAAGATATACATAGTGACTGTGCTCAAGCCAGTTCAGGATGAGAAGAGTAACAGAAAAGACTAACAGAGGGTGGAGAACACAGATGGAGATGTACATGAATAAAGGCAATTGATTGCAATTTTACAAAAATGAAAGTGAATAGAAGAAAATTGCCTGTTTTGAAGTAACTGAATGCCTCTCAACAAAATGTAAATATAATCTTCCATAAACTTTATATTTTATATAAATTTAATTCAGAATGGATTTTAGGTTCAAATGTAAAAATCCAAAGCTGCAACATTTTCAGAGCATAAATATCTAGAAAATGGTAAATGAAATAAGTCTAGAAAAAAATCTTAGAAATTATATAAAATATGATCTGTAAGAGACAAAAACTAATAGATTAGAATTCATCAGAAATAAAATTTTATTGTGTAAGAGATCATTAAGAAGTTAAAAAATACAATCTAATTGCTATGAGAAATTATTTTCAGAACGTACATGTAATTAAGAAGTCACATTTAGAATTTGTAAAGGGCTCTCAAAATGATTATAAAAATGTAGTTATGAAATATGTAGATGGCATGAAGAAGATATATATGTTTGTCATAATATATTCATCAATAGCCACCATTAGGAAAAGACTATGATAAAATGAAAATTAAGACTATTAAGAGAAAAATTAAAAATAGCCATAATATGAAATAACAAAGAGGATATCAACTAGACCCCTAAAATATTGCTAGTAGGAATGTGCAGCCATTCTTGAAAATGGTTTTTTATGTTTTCTTAAACACTTGAAGCACTTTCTATATGAAGAAAATGTATACTTGGGGATAATCAATCAAGTTAAGTAAGTAGTTATGTTTATACAAGTTGCTTTTGGCAATTTTATTGAGTGTTGTTTATTTCCCATAACTACAA
The DNA here is from genome assembly GCA_030674055.1 of Rhabdomys pumilio. Classification (NCBI taxonomy): domain Eukaryota; kingdom Metazoa; phylum Chordata; class Mammalia; order Rodentia; family Muridae; genus Rhabdomys; species Rhabdomys pumilio. Next base: position 71,069,165 of record JANHMN010000003.1, on the reverse strand, counting down.
GTCCTTTAATTCCTTTGTAACCAGTGAGGTGAGGAAGGAGCCTGCCTGCCTGCTTTCCTTCCTTCCTTTCTTCCTTCCTTCCTCCTTCCTTCCTTCCATCTTTCCTTTAGATTTTGTTTGTTTGTTTGTTTGTTTGTTGTTGTTTGTTTTTTGTTTGTTTGTTTTATCTTAAAGAATTTTCTTTCTTATATGCCTCAGGTAGGGTTTCTATTGCTGCAACTAACCACCAGGGCCAAATATCTATTTGGAGAGGAAAGGGCTTATATGGCTTATATTTCCACACCATAGTCCCTCGTTGAAGGAAGCTAGGAGAGGAATTCACAGATGGCAGAGTCCTGAAGTCAGTAGCTGATGCAGAGGCCATGGAGGAATGCTGCTTATTGGATGGTTCATCATATCTTATTCAGTCTGCTTTCTTATAGAACTCAGGACCACTAGACCAGGGATAGAACCACCCATAATGACACCATCCACATTGGTGTCAGAGGGCTCAGTAGGTATTTTCAGTGTCCTAAAGGTTATAGAGGATGATACTTCTCTCAAAAGAAAAAAAAATGTCCCAAAACAAATCCAAAAGCCATGAAGATTTTGGGGGAGACATGACATAACTTTTCTTCTTTTTCTTTCTCAAAAATTATTAGCTGCAGACGGATTTTATGATGACCAAGACACTTGACTTCAGTTATTCTTTCATAGCAATTTTAGCACCTTAATGGTTCCCAAACTGTTTGCGTCAATCAGCACAACAGGTACTTTAGTAGTGCCCCCCTCACCCCAGCACACAGTACTACTACATTTATTTCCATCATCTCCTTTTTGGTCTTTATCCAGAATATTTTGAACAGTATCAAGCTTAAAGTTTACCAAAGTCATTGACAATCCTCTATGGTACTGGGTGAAGGAGGTGAGCCAAATGTAAGATGTATTTTGCTATTCACAAATGCTGGACTATGTCAATAACTCTTGCATTTGAAAATATTTCAGGTTGTTTCAGCTTTCACAGGAATAGAGTCAAAAGAAAATAGAAAATGCAGAAAATATTCAACATCTGCTTAAAAAACACCTCAGTTCTGTAGGCAAATTTTTCAAACCAATTTTGGTAATTTGGGGATGGTTAAGTGCTCTGCCACTGTTTCAGAATGGTAGGATGGCTCCTTGAAGTCAGTCAGCTCAGCAGAAAAAGCCAAATCTTCACTGAAAGAAGATTTCAGTATCCCTTTCAGTACCATGTTCAGACTCTTTATTAGTGGATTCCATTTAAATAACTAATAATAATAGCACAAATCATCATTCATAGCAGCCAAATACTGATCAGTTCTTAAATTGCACATAACACTAAGTAAGGGGCCGAGCTACTCAAAGAACTTACTGAAAATTTCCAGCCTGGTTTTCTAATATTTAAGGTGAAAAATCATATTATAAGCACTCTTCCTGTAATTAGTGTTTCCTGAAGATACTAAATATCTGGATTTTCGATTCTCTTAAGTATGAAAAAAAAAAAGCAAGGAATTTGCATGTAACCTATGCATGTATTTCCATATACTTTAAATCATCTCATAATTATTTATAATTAATATCATGTAAATGATATGTAGATGGTTGCTGCAGAATGTTTTACAGTGACTAATGACAAGAGAAAACTGTATGTGCCTAGTTCCTATGCAATGTAATGTACTTTTATACAGATTCTTGGTGAAAACAGGATGACCAGTTTCATTTACCATGAAGTAATATGGTAAGGGTTAGGTAAGGCAATAGCATTAAGTGTTATGCAAAGTTTTAAAATTTTAAATGAGTAGGGAAGAATGGACTCCAACCAGAACAAAAAACTAAACCAAAAAAGCTTCCAGTGTCTCCGTGCTGTCTTGGTAGAGACAATAGTCACATCAGTTTCCAACTTGGTCTTTTAACACTGAGATTCTATGAAAACTGGCATGTTAACATCACTCATATCATCACGTACATTGTGGTACAGAATTAATTCTTTCAAACCCTGACAGGAAAGGCCTCTCTTCAGGCTTTAGAAAACATGGTGCCATCTATCCTACATGTCCTTCTCCCGTCTCCCTTGACTCCTATCAATAGCAATCCAATTTAACTCATAAAGTTCAACTCATTTGCTTGCTTGATCCATTCATGTCATTCCTCTCTCTGTTTCTGTCTCTGTCTCTCTGTCTGTCTCTCTGTCTGTCTCTCTGTCTGTCTCTCTCTGTCTCTCTCTGTCTCTCTCTGTCTCTCTCTGTCTCTCTCTGTCTCTCTCTCTCTCTCTCTCTCACACACACACACACACACACACACACACACACACACACCCTGAATTTTGGACTCTCATATAAAACCTGCAGGTCTGTTTGTTTATATCTATGTAGTTTTCTTCCTAACATTGGTCAGTAGATAACTGAGTACAGAGAAAAGAGTCCACAGCCTGCTCCTCTGATGTACGTTTTTCCACCCTGAGCAACAGGTCTTTCTTTACCTAAGTTAGTATTCTCCCCTTACTTTACAGAGGAGGGTGCTGGTCTTTATCCATTAGCAGCCAATAGCATTCCTGACTCTTCTACCCTTAATAACAACCCTAGATAGCATTCAGTGTTGCCAAATGCTCTGTCTGAGCAGCACACTTCTGGATGAGAATAATTGCTTAAAGTGTTAAGATGTGAGAAAGCTTGTCAGTAGGGGTGTGACAAGGAGAAGCATACTTTTAGAAGAATTTTGTGTGAAATAAAGGTAGAATGATTAAAGACAATCTTGATTAAATATTGCATTGCTAGAGGAGAAACATATGTAGGAATAAAATTTCAATCCCCAAAAAAGATGAAAGGAGACATCAATCATGGTGAAGAGACAATCAGGGAACTTGTCAATTTCCTACAATTAAATTGAACATTTGATTCAATCAAAATACCAATGGCCACCACCATATGTAATAGAAGAATTATGAAACATCACAGCAATCAAATTAAATTCAACCTCAAGGGTCACTTGTCAAAGCAACAATAGTAATTTTTCCCTTAGTATTCAATTTAATAACAATTGTCAAATAAAACCAGGGTTGTTAGGGCTGATAAGACAGTTTAGTAGACAAAGGTTCTTGCTGCCAGTCTGACAACCCCAGCCAGGTTCCTCGTACCAACAGGTGTGGGGGAATTGACTCACACAAGCGATTCTTTGATGTTCACATGTGAACTTCACTCACAAACCAAATACATTTAATAATTGTTTGTAAAACACACTGTATTTAAAAAATATAGAAGAATCATAGCTATTATTTTGAATACCGGGATCATGTTTTTCAAAAAAATTAAAAGAATATTTTAGAACAACGGAAGATGACTTTGATAACTACACACTTGTGGGTGTACAGTATGGATATTTGAACATTAACTAGTTAAGACATTTATAAAGGAAAAAATTTTATTCATAACGCAGCCAATACGTGTAGAAGATTCAGTGGCACTGCAACACTGACCCATGACCTATGGCCCTTACCTCCACCCTGTCCCTCACAACCTACAGCAAGCATCAGAGCTGACCACAGGATCACTAAAGTCGAGAGCTGTTGCAGCTTATTATCTGCTGCAGACCTTGAGAGAGTAGGTTCTGCACCTCACCCGGGCAACATAGTAGACCTAGCCCAGGTGACTTGGTTGCAGTTGAACTGGCCCAGAGAGCATGAGAGCTCCTGAGCTGGTTATGACCCTTCCCTGTTGTGGCATTGGATAAGCTAGCTGGGGAAAATGCTGCAGAGGTTATCCTGGTGGTTTGGATGAATAGCATGGATACCATCCAGACCCAGATCCAGGTCTCTGAGTTGATCCACCATAATATCTATTCCTTCAATGAATGCTGGAGTTTGGAAGGAACTGGTCATCCAGAACCAAGACTGCAGATCTCTAATACACACAGCAACAACAAGGTATTTGAGAGGAGTTCCAGCGAGGATTCAGTATTGATGGTGCAGCAGAAGCCAGAGGCCTCGAATCAGACCAATAACTAATTGCAATAAACACTGACAAGCAAAAACATGTGGGGGAAAGGGCATACTGTGGGACACACTGTGACACACTACAGATTCCACAATGAGATTTCTTTTATTTTGGGGGGGGGAGGTTATAAGGACAGAGGGTGGGTATGAGGGGACAGGGAGATAAATAAGATTGGGATGCAAGATGTGAAATTCACAAAGAATACATAAAAAGTAAAATAACAAAAAAGGAAAATATCATATTTGGAATATTAGTTAAAATGTATATAACCATAAGAATTTGTGAGATTGACATAGATCTAGAAGGCCAGATATACTCATGATACAACTCACAGACCATATGAAGCCCAAGAAGAAGGAAGAATAATTTGTGGATGTTTCAGTCCTACTCAGAAGGGGGAAGAAAATAATCATGAGAGATAGAGGAAGTGAGGGATCTGAGAAGAAGTGAGGGGCAGGATCAGGTGTAAGGGGAGACAGGAAATTCAGAGGGCCAGAAGAATGAATAGAAATATGAAGCAGTGTGGGGTGAAGGGTAGAGGAAACTAGGGATGTAAGAGTTTCCCAGAACCCAATCTGGATGACATTAGTCTAAATACCCAAACAGTGGGGAGATGGAACCCGAAGAGACCACATCCAGTAGATAGAAATGGCCCCCTGTTAAGGAATGGGGCCACCCACCTATCTCAAAAATTTTGACCCAGAATTGTTCCTGTCTAAATGAAATACAAGGACAAAGAAAATGGAGCAGAGATATAAAAAAAATGCCATCCAGATACCAGGTCAACTTGAAAGTCATCCTATGCCCAGGCACCAAACCATGACACTATTGCTGATGCCATCTTATGCTTGCAGACAGGAATGGCTGTGTTCTGAGATGCTCTGCCAGAACCTGACTGAGACAGATGCAGATACTTATAGCCAACCATTGGACTGAGCCTGGGGACCTCTCTGGATGAATTGGAGAAAAGACTGAAGGAGATGAGGAGGATTGTAACCCCATAGGAAGAACAACAGTATCAAGTAACTGGACCCCTCAGAGTTCCTAGTGACGAAACCGCCAACTAAAGAGCATACATAGACTGGTCCATGACTCCTGCTACATTTGCATCAGAGGACTGCCTTGTTTGGCCTTAATGGTAGTACTTAGTCCTATGGAGGCTTGATACTCCAGAGAAGGAGGACGCTAGAGGTGGGAGTGGGTGGGTGGGTGGGAGAGCACCTTCTTAGATGCAAAGGGGAGGCATTCTGGGGTGGGATGCTTGTGGAGAGAGCACCTGGAAAAGAGACAACACTTAAAATGTAAATAAATAATTAATAAAAATAAATAAAAATTTTAAAAAGCAAGTGAAGTAAACACAATTGGAATTTAAATATTGTGTGTAAATTTTAGACATGAAAGTGAAAATTAGCAATGGTAAAATACACAAGTCAAAGATTAAAAAATGAAAACATGATACATAGAAAAACATAGAGTTGCTGATCGAAAGGATTTGTTGATTAAAGGCATATAAACAGCCTAATTCAGAGCACAGTGTAGTCTTCCACATTTACCAATTCACTCACCTATGCAACTCTGAGCCTTCTTTCTGCCCACCAGTCTGCCTGGATCTGAGAGAGATGTACTTGAAAAGTTCATGCCAGGTGAAAAAGAAAGGATGTTTGCATGAAAACATAAAAATATGGCTTTCAAAGTAAAGAGCAAAGCTTGATTTAATGTAAGGCCAGAAAGGCAGACAGTAAGGTCTGACCAAATTACTTTATAATGATTAAGTTGGTTTACACAGTAAAACTGTCACGCAGGTTGCAACCCCCCAAATACAAAAGCTTGTTTATTTGTATTTGTTTGTATGTTTCTCTTTTCCTAGGAATTTGCAGATTGGCACAAGAAAGAACTTGAGAAAGTCCAGGATACCAAAAGTCATTAAATTCAGATTTCAGAAATTTTCCATTTCCAAAGATATAGTCAAAAAATTTTTTGATGAGTATTCTTCTGGAGGTAAAAGGAGGAAAATGCAGAAAGACTAAGAAGAAAGAGGAAATAAAAATAAGAGGAATGGGATGGAAGGGAGAAACAGGGGACTGGAAAGAAGGAGAGGGGAAGAAAGGCTGCAGCCAGTACTTATCTCCAGCAACTAACTGTGCAGAGTAGCTGTCCATACTCTGATACCATTCCATCCACTTTAAAACACTTCCTATAAACAAAATCACTCAAATATACCAAAATATAATACAAACATCTCTGACATTCCTAGCTTTTTTCTCATGTGAACAGCAAAACTTGCAAGTCATCTCATGTTGATACTTTCTTGGGAATACCAGCAAGACTCTCCTTCCAGCCACCCACAGGCTCAAACATTTAGTTTAACTGATCCTTGAAAAGTCATATCAATTTGTCTGATGGCTGCCAGTGGTAATAAGGGATTCCTTTTTTTCAATTAGATATTTTCTTTATTTATATTTCAAATGTTATCCTTTTTCCTGATCTCCTCAAAGTCCCTATCCCATCCCCCTCCCCTGCTTCTATGAGGGTGTTCCCCCACCCATCCACCCACTGCAGCCTCCCAGCCCTCGAATTTTTCTACGCTGAGGTATCTAGTCTTCACAGGACCAAGGGCCTCTCCTCCCATTGATTCCCAACAAGGCTATCCTCTGCTACATGTGCAGCTGGAGCCATGGGCCCCTCCATATGTACTCCTTGGTTGGTGGTTTAGTCCCTGGGAGCTCTTGGGGGGGAGGTCTGGTTGGTTGATATTATTGTTCTTCCTGTGGTGTTACAAACCCTTTCATCTCCTTCAGTCATTTTTCTAATTCCTCCATTGAGGACCCCACTGGAGACCTTGTGCTCAGTCCAATGGTTGGCTGCAAGAATTCTTAGCATGCTGATCATCTGTTCCTAGTAGGTATTCGGCTATCTCTAGCTCATTAACGATTTGCTCATTCTAAATAATTTTCTATCCTACACACACACACACACACACATATATATATATATATATATATATATATATATATATATATATATATA
>JANHMN010000003.1:71014549-71062142 GCA_030674055.1 Rhabdomys pumilio | reverse complement strand
TATATATATATATATATATATATATATATATATATATATATATATATTGTCTTCCCCTAATGCTAATCTAGCATACCAGACACAAACCACAGTCCTGATGTCCATAGAGAGACTGCCAAATGCAATATTTTATAAGGCTAAAAGCAGAGGACAGAATTTAAAATGAAGCTACCAGCAGTGGTATGGGTATTTCCTGTATTCTATCTCTCTAGAGCTTTTCATTCTGTTCCCTAAGCACAAAACACATGTGGTAGGTAAATCTAAGTTACGGCATCTTCGGCAATATTTGAGTGCTAGCTATCTTATGTCCGCCTTTTCTTTCCCTTTTCCTTTTCTAGGATTATAAATATGAAAATAAAAGATTAAATATGCTTGAGAATAAATAAAAAGAAATACTATGATGCAGAAATTTAAAATGTAGTTCCATAGAGAAAGTACGTTTTAACACCTGGATGTGGAAGCTACATAGAGACAACATCTCCAAATGACTCTTCACGTCTTCATTTTTCAACTGATGTTTTGATGTCTTCTAGGCACACACCCAAAATTTACTTTGGGTGGTGCTGAGGTGTCTTGTGACACAGGAGAACAGCATAAATTAATAACAAGACAAGAACTTGGAACCAGTCACTCAACAAGGGGTTTGAATTCTGGCTATAAGCACAAAGTGTAGAATAAAAATTTACCTTCTGTGAGCCAAATTAGATTTATCTATAAAATGACAATCTTATTTCCCTTCATAAATTGAAAATCCAGAGGCAAATATAAAACAAGACCTCACAGTTTGTTACCACTCTTGCTTGAATGTAAAATGGCCCCATCAGCTTATGCATTTGAACCTTTGGTCTCCAGCTGATTGTGCTGTTTGGGAAGGCTATGAAATTTAGGACTGGGGTTTTCAACCTTCCTAATGCTGTGACATTTTTGTACATACAGTTCATCATGTCGGGGTGATCACAGACCATAAAATAATTTTGTTGCTACTTCATAACGGCAATTTTGCAATTGTTGTGAACCACAATGTAAATATCTGATATGCAGGATACGTGGCCCACAGGTTGAGAACACCTGCTTTAGAAGGTGAAATTCACTATAAAAAATAGTCCAGTGGGAGTAGGTTCTGGAGCTTTAATAACCAGGCTACAATCCTTCTCTGCCCTGTGTGTGGGTGCAATGTGATCAGCCAGCATCCAATACCAGACACCAAACATTTCCTTCCTATGGACTTGTATTCCCTGTTGAGATAGAATAGGGTTCTCTGGAACTGAAAGCCGATATAAATTTTATCTATGATAAGCTATTTCTATTAGGGTATTTTATCAGAGCAACTTAAAGCTAACTAAGACAGCTATTGCCCTTTCTAGCCTTTCTTCTTCATTACAATTGGAAAACTAAGCACAAAATAATCTTATGCTGGTAAGTACATCATCTTCTGTTTAAACATCACCTATGGATGCAGCTTTACAGAGTCTCCAAGCCAAGTCATTAAAAACTCTTCATCACTTGCCGTTCTTCCAAGCCAGCCTGTACAGCAATTTGCAACTTTATGATGTGATAAATAGAATTTCTTTGTTTGGATTTTTCATTTACATATTTATTGAGATATGACGATCTTAATTAGTTCTGCTTTTTGTTCTGTTTGTTTTCTTGGTTGGGGAAAGACAGCTTTCTATAGTGCAAAATAATTCTGCATGCTAACAGGGTGAACACAACTCAGCCTGTGGCATTCCTTCATGTTGATGCTGCATAAAACGCAGCTTTGTGGATTCCTTTTGCACTTATTTTTCTCTTCAAATGCAAAGGTAATGCTCAACCTTGGGTGTCTGCCAGGCCTTGAGAGGCAACCACCTACAGAGAGGCAAGAGTGGAACACTTTTAAAATTCCAGACACTCTTATTTATCCAACATCCTCTCCCCAGCTGCCTATCACCCAACTCCCTTCTGAGAAGGCTGAACCTCCATTGCTTCTTGTTAATGAAATGCAACTCTGGCTGCCCCTCAGTCTGTGTAGGACAGCAAAGGGCATTTCTGATTCCCACCTGAGAGCCTGAGTTCTCTCGGGTCAGGGGAGGTTTTAGACAACTTGCCTGCATCCTACTATCCCTCTTGTGTATCCTCTCCTTTTCTCAGGATAAGAGCTATATGGATGCTATACCTCCTCCAAGAAGCTCTAGCAGCTTACTCGACAGTCTGCCACCACGTGCACGTTACCATCATCACTCTGAACAATTAGCATGGTTCCCCAGGGCTTTGTGTTTATCAGGTTCTTCACACCATCACCAAGTCTGCCACTGATTCAACACTTTCTAGAGAAAGGGCATAATGTATCACTTCTTTGTTTTGTGTTTTCAAGTTAACTAAGTGAATGAGGTACTTCCTATGCACAGAAGAAAGCTTCAGGCCCTTTAAGGAAAGGATGAGGAGCAAACATAGATAGTCACCAACGCTGGCACTTGCATTCCTTCTTAGTTCACTTAAAATATTAGCAAACAGGTTCGAGAGCAGATGCCACTCTTCTTAAACCAGAATAAGGAAAGATCTTAGAGGTTTAGATAATTTCTTTTTGATATCTTGGAGCTACACATGGAGTAGAAGATGTGTGCTAATCACATAGGGCTAAGTACTCCTATAGCCTGTAATTTAATCAATGCACATTTGTGTCTAGTTTACCTCACTGCAGGAAGAACTATGATCAGACTACCACTCAGGCAACACAGAAGCCAGGGACTTTGTCATGTGATAGAGAGATTTAGTATGAACTGTCAGTCTCACATGGAACATCATGAAAATGATTGTCACCTTCTTACTGCACAACTGTTCCCTGGAAGGACATAGGAGATGTGACCCAAAATATTCATCAAAATAGAAGATGGAAGAAGAGAACAGAAGAGTACGAGTTAATGAGAAATGTATGAAAGTAAGACTAGAGGGAAGAGACAGAGAGAGACAGAGAGAGGCAGAGAGAGGTAGAGACAGACAGAGAGAGACAGAGAGAGATAGAGAGAGACAGAGAGAGACAGAGAGAGATAGAGAGAGACAGGGAGAGACAAAGAGACAAGAGTCAGAGAAGGAGGAAGAGAGAGGTAGAGAGACATAGACAGAGACAGAGAAGGACAGAGAGAGGTGTTAAAAGCGACACCTTGTTTCTCAGCATGAACATTTTTTTTATTTTCAAAATGATAGAGTTCAATGGGCAGAAAGAAAAGATACATAAAAGGCTGGTGCACTATACATGGTAGTCAATAGGTCAATATCTATCAACTGTAGAGAGAAATATTTTTTATTTTATTTTTGAGATTATAATTAAAAAATGTCTCCCTTCCTTTCCTCCCTAACCCTCCTCCATTCCCTACCTTGCTTTCTTTCAAATTCATACCCTCTTTTTTCTTGTTACATGTGTATGTACATGTATATGTGTAAATAAATATTCCTAATTATAATCTGCATGGTCTCAATCACGTTATTCTTATGCATGATTTTAGGACTGACTTTTGGGTTTTGGATAACCAGTTGGTATGTTCTTCCCTGGAGAAGGCTGCTGAGAAAACATATTTGAATGTCATACAATACATTGAAGATTCAGCAGAGAATATTTAAATGATTTATCTGATATAATGGATACAGCTCCTCTGTGCTAAGCCACATCTATTTGCTTTATTGTTTGTTTAAACTTAGTGTCACAATAGATCTAGGCTCAGGTGTCCATGAATGTCTATGTTCTGCAGATAAGGAGCCAAGAGATATTAGCTAAATCCATGGAGACATCCAAAGCCCATGCCCTTATAGGTGTTTAAATCACAATTGGGATGTCCTTATATTGTTGAAGCAGAGAGAGAGAGAGAGCTTTCGGAAAAAGCCAATCCCTTACTTTAGAAATGAATAACAATGTTGACATTCTTACTATGATAGTTACTGTAAAAAAAGACAACTATTCCCAATGCTTGATTTGTAGTGTGTGTGTGTGTGTGTGTGTGTGTGTGTGTGTGTGTGTGTTTTCTTGTGAAATATTTCTAGATCCAATCTATTGATAATTGTGGGTGATAGCATCATTGAATGCATCGGAGATACGTTGTCACTTCATACATTTCTTGCAGCAGTGACTGAAATAAACGACATGAGACATCCAAGCTATGGATATATCCAGTTAAACCACAAACCTGCAAAAATCATTATCTCTATACAATGTACAAGGGAGCATTTTCTTGTCTGAAAAGAAATCAGAGCATCTGGGAAGAAGTATATGTTGGCTGAAACTACTTAGATGTGTGTTTAATTTGAAGTCTATCCTTCTATCCTAAGTGGCCTTGCCACTCCGGTTTTATATTAGAAGGATTTTCCTTTTTAATACACTTTAAAACCACAAAGAAATAAACTTGGTCATGGGATATAAATGAAACATTTCAGGGTGAATTATGTAAGAGAAATGGTCAGGAATAGTTTATCGTTGTAAAGAAAACAAATTATACAAGTTTAAAAACTAGACGTGGGTTCTAATTCCAGAAAGAGTGAAAATATAATTAATATGTATATTTATTCTCTGACTCCTAATTTTATTGGCAGGTCCCCTTAAGTGTCAGGCTGTCATTACTTACTATGGATCCCTTAGTGTTATAAATATTTACTATTCATTTTGTACCACATGTAAACACCATCTAGTGCTCTCAGTCAATGAATCTAAGTCTGCAATTTTTTCCTTTAAGTTTCCCAGCTGGTAATGGATGGCTATAATCCCTCATTTGGAAAGCTGAGGCAGGATGACCAAAAGTTCAAGGCCTTACTAAGCCACATAGTGACTTTAAGACCAATTGAGATTATGCATAAGCCTACCTCCAAAGAATTAAAACTAATCATAACAAAAATGCTCATTCTTTAACTCCCTTGTAATTTTCTGTTTTGATATGCATTTGTGTTTTAATTAACAGTTTTGAATCACAAAGACTCACAAAAGACTTGTGGATAATACTTCTACATTATGGGGATGTAAACACAGATGTAAGTGAACTGGTCATTTCAAATGAGTCTGACCCCATAAGCACATTTAAGTACAAGGACATAAGGGAATTTAAATAAATATCCAAGGTCAATTAAAAGCTCCTTGGAAAACTCTTACAATACATTTGGAGTCACCTAACTACCCCTGGACCCCAGAAAATTCTATTGCATCACACCGTTGCCATTCTCTCTCCTCAAAGTAGCAGTAGTGAGTGTTAAGTGTTAGATACAATTGTGGTTGACAGAACCTGACGAGAATAGTTTGACTTCAGCATCGATGTCATTATTAAAACAAAGGAGCATGATCAATTTTAAATGTATATTTTATATGGGCTTCTGAGGGGTTTTGTTTCGTTTGGTTGTATGGAGAAGAGCTTCTGCTTCCTGAATAATTAGTTTCTACCAGGAAGTCCTATACAATGTTAAAAGGTAGCGTAGAAGCACCTGGCTGATAACAAGGTCTTTCTGACCTAGTCAGAGAGGTTCTGATGCTGAAGTCCCTGAATCCGGAGACTACAGGCTGACCCACACAGGGACAGTTATTCCCTCTCCTCCGTTGTTCTCCAAAACCTAAGTTGTTTCTTTGGGTCCATGCAAGAGAATTGAGTCCAGCTTTCTAAAGACCTGATATCCCCCTAAGATGTGCCCCCTTTCTCCTCCTTGGCAGCAGGAGTGGTAAACGACTGTAACCTTAACCACCTCTTCTTTGTTGCATTCCTTGTATCCTCCCTCAGAGGGTTTGGAATGAGTAAAAGACAAACTAAATTGTGTTGGGATTTATACATATTGTTATGAATCTGTGTGTGGAGATCTCCTTATCCAAGGAGTTCCCAGGGGTAGGATCTATTTTCTTTCCTTTCATTCTTTTCTCGATTCATACTAACTCAATTGGAAAACTCTGGAAGCGCTTTGAGCTTCAGAAACTTCACTGTACTTTGAGTGATATGTACCCTTAACTGAATCATCTATGGCCTTCAAATATTTTGGTGCGGTTTGTGGAACAATCAAGAAGTGAAAAGGGAATGGGGATTGTAAAGTGAATGTTGGGAACTCATTGCTGTAGAGACTATGTCTGGGCTAAGAACTTGAATGCCTTTCATTTGGATGGTATTCCCATTTTCACAAACGCCTTCTCTTCAATAAACTCAAAATGCCTGTAAGTATTAGCAGCCAATAACTGAACATGAGAACACAGCAAAATGCAGCCTGGGGAGCTACTTAGGCAATACAGGGGGTGGAGCAGGCACTGAATGAGCAGTAACACTGGTGAGCAAGATGTTTAAGATCAGGTAGGGGGTCATAAGTAGTGAGATTTCTGTGTTTTAAAGAAGGCACTTAAATCTTTAAAGCTGAGATGTATGGTTCAAATGATGGGAAGCTTGCCGAGAATCAGTGGCCATTGAGTGTTCAGCTCTACCCATGACATTTATATCACCTATGTAGCCTATATCACTACCTCTAAGGCTCGGGGAAAATCAAAGAAGAGAAAGAAAGAACCAAATCATCAGAGGATAGGAGAGTGCTGTGAAATGCTTTCTTTTAGATATGATATGGTCACTGCTTTTATGAATTCTCACCAACTGTGGTTATCTGAATAAGACCTACACAAAAGTGGCCCTGTCACATTCCATGGTCATAGAGAGGGGACGATGAAACTCCATCCCGCCCTGAAGAGCTACTGGCAGTTATGATTTCTGAGAGAGAGTCTTTAGCACATGTTACCAGGATGATACTGCCTTGTATAGGCCCAAAGCGATTGGATCTAGTAACCTGAGACTAAAAATTCTAAAGTCTTGAACAAAAATCACCTTTCTTCTTTGTAATATGATTATCTCAGGTATTTTCTCACAGCAATGCAATGCTGATTAGCACAGATGGATGATCAAGGGAGAGAAAGAAAGAACGTTGTAGACGCAAAAAACAATTACATGTCTATATCTCATTATGATTGTTTAAATAACTTACTTTACAAAGCAGAATGGTGACATGAGCAGTTTCATTGAAGTTAAACTATAAACCTTTTCCTAAACATTTACAGTAAAGGAAGTCCTGTTAAAGTACGTGTAAATATGAGCATGGTGTGAATATGAGCATGGTACAAACTTTGGTCCCCTTTTCCATCACTGACTTTAGTAGAATATTGCTTCTTAATCTCTTATTTTTGTGACTTGGCATTATATACCTAGCCAAAAAAAAAAAAATTCTACAATCTGATATCTATTTACTTTCTCCTGCGTGTGTTATGCTATTCTCTCCAACATAATCCTTCCATTAAAGTTAAGTCTGTCTCTCCTCTCCTCAAATACCCTCTGGGCCTCATTCAGTCTCTAACTTGGCACACAAGGATTCTGCCTGGGATGCAATCCCTACCGACACGGCTAATTGAAACCTCCCCTATGTCTTAAGATCAAGCCCAAATGTCAAATCTTGCAGAAAAGTACCCATGTTCTTGTGGTCTAGAAATAATTGCTCATTTGATTTTTAGGACATTTGTTCGACTCCACTTCCCCTTAGAGATCAGAGATAGGTTTTTCATTAATGTGCATTCATCATAGATTTTCATCCCTTGTCTTAAACATACAAATATTCAAAATGAATAACAAATACAAGCAAAACAATACTGCATTTTTTCAACTCACTAAAACCACACTCTGCCTCACATGAGGGCAAACAAATAATTCTCTTGTTTTCTACTTGGCAAGTACAGAGAACTCAAAGGGGTGGGGGAATCCTTTGGAAAATTCATTTCTTAATTTTTGAAACTGCAACAGTAACAAGTGCTAGTCAGGGACATTTCTTTACAAGATCATTTACTAAGACTAAGTTAATTGGCAATTTCACAGGAGTCTGTTTCCCTTGCCATGGGCACATATTTGTGTTCTCTTTTACTACACGGTCTATTTTATTTTACATTCTATTCTGCTTCTTCCTTCATAGTTACAACAGTGTAGCCCAAATTTCATCAAGTTGCTTACAGTTATGATAGAGAAAGCAAAGATGGACAGAAGTCCAAAATCTGCAGGATGGGATAGATATCTGAGAACATACATGAAAAATAAAGAAATGAAAAAAAAATCAGCAGAGCTATTTAAAGAGTATTTTGTTGTGTTGGGAACTGTCTTCCAAATTCTATGTTTCCACTCAGACTCTCAGGTTTCAGATAAAAGGATTTAGTGCTGCTATTGTTGCAGACTGAAAGAATTCTTTACACAGGCCTTTTTGTTGTAAGAACAAAAATCAAATCTCCTCGCCTTCTCAAACACTAGGGGATTCAGAGGAGTTTACAGAGCAATGAATTTTGATCTCACTTGTAGGAAGAAAACCAGTCTGGCTCATGGATCCAGAGCAGAGAGCCAGCTATGATACCACCTGTATTGACTCTGAAACAAATGCACAGTTTTCTAGATGTCTTGGTCTAGTTTAGTTAGAAGTAACACGTTTGCTGCTACCTATAGATTCTCTGTTCTATTGGGATGATTTTCCTAACCATGGGCTTGAGTGATTGTCAGCCTCAGTGGCCAATGATCTGAGCTCCATTAACACCCCTGCAAGAAATAACTGCATGAATGAAATAATAATGAAGCTGTCATGCCTAGGAAATGTTCTGAGAGGTAGAGAGTGGCACTACTTTATGCTAAGTAGTCAGGTAATCAACATATGGCGTTTTAAGAGATGTAAGACGTTTGGAAACAACTACACTGTATAATCTTATGGCCTGGAAATCTAGTCATTTTACAAGATGCCTCAGAGGAAGTTATTTGAACCCCCTGAGGTTGTCTCTCTTAACCTTCATAATCCAAGTTTAGTTTAGCCCACATTCAATTCTAAGGTAGTTTTAATTAATGGGAAATGAACTGAGAGAATCAATTTTACTATAAACATGACTGTTGACCTTCAAGGACAGTTAAATGGCACAGCTTCAACTGGGCTAATGAAGAACAGTATGGGCAAAAATAAATGTGGACTTTATTTGCATATCTAAATACTAGTGAACTGTGTGACAGGCTCTGTGTATAATAGTTAATGACATACATAAGAGTAACCAAGAGTCAAAAAAATTAAATTTCACTAGAAGAGGAAGTGTGATTGTTTATTACAAAAATTTAAATGTATTATATAAAGCATAATAAAACATATAATGTCTATAATTATGAAGAAGTAAGTTACTATCAGTATGCAAATGTATGATAATCCATTATAAAAATTATATCAAAGTATATCATGTATTAAGTTGTTTTATGCATTATCTGTAATTACATTGTTATGCATCATAATTTATCTCAAGACTTTTTTGATGCAAATGAAGATAGCATTGTTAAAGAAATGCCTTAGCATTATCTGGTAGCATATGTTCTATTAGTTAGCTTTGTTCACTTCCTAATTACTGAACAACATAGCAACAGCAACAATAAGAAGCACAATAAAATCCATCTACTGTATTTCAGAGCTGCTGAGAGGCATTTGCTGGATACTTTAAATAAATTACCTCATTTAACTCAATGGCATTGCCTTGTAGTCTGTCTTTAACTTTTGATTTGAAAATATAAATATTCTGGTTCTTATTCATTATCATGTGTGTCTACACTATATAAATCCCCAACCCTCTAACATTCATAAACTCAGAAGTTTCCTTATTCTATTCAGTCATTCGAAAAACATTGATCTCCTCTGGCAATTCTCCTTAGTTTATTTCTCTATTCATTAATTTAAAAAACGGAAAAGAGGAAGAGAGGGTCAAAAAGAGTCTGTCACCTGCCACCACATGCTAGGCCTTTAAGGTATACAAGACACCAGGATAACACAGAAGTAGAGTTGGGGGCAGACAAGATCGGAGGCAGATGACAGGTTTGTATTTCAGGGACTATTCTAGGAGGGTAATGGGCCTTGGAATTTGGGAGTTTAACAGGAAGTTGAGAAAAGTTTCCTCCTCCGATCCCCACAAAAAAAAAAAAAAAGCAACTGAATTTTAACCTTGGAAGTGAGAGAAGGGGACCTTGGGATGAAGAATAACATAAGCATAGTCGTGCACTATGGAAGATGAAAGTATGCACAGAGAATTGGCCTTTCCATGTTCTGGAAAACATGTCCTGTATTGTCCTAGTGAGATCAGAAAGTAAGGGGAAAGGTACCAGAGAGGGAGAAGCCAATAAGTCAAAAGAAGGAAGCCAGGTTTGGTTTTATAGGTCATTTTATTTTGCATTTATGAAGAAGATGCTGAAGCACTCTCTATTTCATTAGCACGAAACATAATTATTTAAATATAACTTGCTAGAAATTAGATGTTCAATTTTAAAACATAATTAATTGGAGCAATGTATTAAATGATAATATTTGGCATCTATTAATGAGGATATAATTATATGTGTTATTTAAAAGCTTAGTGCAATACCAATATTTTCTCATAAAATGAAGCGAAGCATACTAACTAAAAAAAAAAAAATTCAACGACTTGACTGAATTCATTTCAGCATCCATGTCTATGCTGATCATCATTCAATTTCAGGAATCTGGTTAAAATTTCATCCATATTAGTTTAAGAAAAATCTAGTTATGTTTTCATAGAAATCCTATGTGTGCTCAAAGACTTGGCCTCCAATCAGTGGCATAATTGGGAGCTGGAAGATGTTTAATAGGTTGAATCTGTTCAGTGGATCTTGGATTATTTGGATAGGTGGAGTCTATTCAAATGGATCTTGCATTATTTGAAGAGAGTCCTTTGAAGTGATTATAAGATCTATATCCTTCCCTTTTCTTTCTGTGCCTCTCAGCCTAGCCACGGCGTTCTGCCTTGCCAAAGCCAGTAAATAACATAAACCACGAACTGGAAAATTCAGTCTTGTGAGTCAAAAATAAACCTTCCTTATTTTCAAATTGATTATTTCAAACATTTTATGATGGTGATGAAAAGCTAGTTAATACTCTCTGCTTCTTAGGTCTGCGAAATCCAGCATACTCTTCCACGAGACTGCTGCCACAGAATACAGCACAGATCTGAATCAGAGAGTGGGGTTAGGATCAGCTATACCTCCAAGCTTTATAGCCAGGAAAGGGCTGGATGTTATTAATTACCTACACTTTGACTTCATAAGTAGGTCTTTCTAGGGAAAGGCTACTGGATCCACAGTATAGTGTAATATAGGAGAAATGAAGAAGAAAGGCAGAACATTCTTACAGTGCTAAGCACGAAAGTCTGCCTTTTCCCTAGTGCAGCAGCCATGAGACATAAGTTGAGAAGGTTTCTGAATTACATCCAGACTGAAATAACAGAGAACCAAGTAGATATGAAAGACAGGAAAACGAGAATCATCAGAAGGATGCTGAGATTTCCACTAAAAACCGAGACCACTCTAGGAGGTAAGGTTTCTCATAATGTAAGGGATTTTGAAGATATTTTCTTCATGTTTCCTCTGGGCTTAGATCTTGTATGTAATTCCTTTTTAATTCAAGAAATGCATTTCTGTTCAAAAAAGAAACATAAAAAAAAACAACAAAAAAAAGAAGAAGTGAGAAAGGCCAGACACCCAACATTTCAGCATGGAACACTGAACAGCTCTGGTGAGGAAGAGGAAGATGAGAGTTGCCTGCCTCCATATGGGCCATCCCCTCATGCACAGCAGTACAAGGTGCACTTCCTCCTTCAGAGATGTTTAATCAGCACCACCCAGGATCCAGAGTCACAAGCAAACCACACTTCCGTTTCCAACTCTAGCCCTCCAAGTGGTGGGGATGGCTGTTCAATAGGCTGTTCCATGAAAACCATATGGGCTTGGAAAAGGGGTTAGAAGTGGAACATTGATAGAAGGGAATCTAATCTGACCTAGAAGACATTGATATACTTTTGAGTATGTACATACATACATGCTCTCACATGCATACCCTTGTATGTATGTATGTACACATACACACACATACACATAAGATATATATAAGATTTGTATATATATATATGTATATACAAATTTGTATATACATATGTATATACAAATCTACTTACATACATATTCTCATATATTCACATGTATCACATGTATCACATACATGGACATTATCACACATATGAATGTACCTTTATCCTTCTTATGCATATATATATATATATATATATATTTTTTTTTTTTTAGAAGAACCTGCATGTACTTTATGTATATGATCATACCCACACTCCAACATATACATATGTGTGCATGTTCATACCCACATTTACACACAAATCATATCACATATGTGCAGGAATACAAACACAGAAGTACATGTACATACATGCACTCATACATGAAGCTGTGCATGCACACACACCCTTGCAATTATACAAATGCCTACATACATAGGCATATATTTGTTCAATATAGAAATACATAGCTATACCTTTGTGCATATATACATGCGCAGGCTCACACATGCATATCAGCATAAATGCACACTCATCACCAATACTCTATACACAAATAAACAAAGACATTCACACATTCACACATAAGACTATCATGTATCCACACATGTACATAGATCATGTCTACACTTCACATGCATATTTTCATGGGCACACACATGTTCATACACATAGACCTTTCAAGCTCTCCTCACAAGACCCTTCAAACTGCTGCTGCAATTCAGAAAACATTCCATTCTGCTGGCTGTCTAAGCTCTTCTGGCACTAACTGTTGCTTCTCCATGTTTCTATCCCTGCCTCCATGCTCACAGTGTTGAGGGTTTGCTCCGTTTTCCCTTTGTTTTGATAATTATGTAAACAGTCTGCAATCACCCTTTAAATAAATGGCAATTCCAGGTCCTCAGCTCTGACAATGAGTCTGCAAATGAGTGGACTTCTTACTTTATCTTTGAGGTTATCTTGGAATCCATTTTCCAGACTCACTTAGGAAATTCAGAAGGCTCTGGAGATCTGTATAAGTTGTTACTTGAAAAAAAGAGAATGAGAAAATAAAAAGCCCACTGACTCTTCCACTGTATGATGTCCTGTCTGAAGTGTGTCCTCACTGAAGGGTTCCCTGTGACCCTTCACTTACCACAGCTTCACTGGGGACAGTGTGAGAAAGCAGGCTGCTTGTTTCCCCAAGCACCTCCTTACTTGTTGGTTTTCTCTTTCTCACTGATTTCCAGATAAAGTGAAGTCTCGTTTTGTTGTGAAATGGCAAGGCCTCAGGGGTACCTGGCTTCCCTTCTTAGTGGAAACAATAATATGGCTGCCCCTCAGAGCCCTGGCACTGTGTCCATGGCCATCCCTACAAACACTCAGTACCACATAGCAGAGTTGAGGAAAAGCTACATGACTGACCCTGGCAGGCCTGAGCAAAGCTTTTTTTTCTGATGTGTCCCCAGAACACATATTTGGGAGACGCTAAACCCAAAGAAAGGTAGAATTTATTCTGGCTGTTGTGTGTTAATTAGTTTTCCTGAGTTTCTCAGGTAATTATAATATGTAACATCTGTACTTGATTTGCTCTGACTAAAAATGGACACTTTGGCATATTAGTGATATTAACAAGAAGGGCAAGTTGGCTTATTGGGGGCAGGGGCATTTTACCTCAGGGGACCAAAAGTAACTGATATCAGGCCAAGACCCAGATGACATCCTCTCCAGGCCAGGCTTCTATAGCAGCACACTTACCATGTTAAAGTCTTCCCCTAACAACGGCCATAGAATGTGACAAAGTGGCTTCTGTACTGATCTACCTTGATCTCTACCATCAGAGGAGCTTCTGTGAGAGGGATTTATAAATTCAAACATTCACCTCAGCCCTGTATGAACAGTAAGTGACCACTGGGCCACTGGGATGAGTTTAATTGAAAATGAGATATTTTGTTACACATGAAGATGGAGCCCTATCTTAGAAAAAGTAAGAATGAGAATCAGGAGAGATTGGTTGAAAATGTGGGAAGTTTTTCTCTTAGAAAGTGATTGGGCTAGGTTCAGGAGGAGGAGAAAGAAGAAGAAGAGGAGGAGTATGAGGAGGAGGAAGAGGGAGATGGGGAGGAAGTGAAGGATAAGGAAGAGAAGAAAGAGTAGATGAGGAGGAGGAGGAGGAAGAGGAGGAAGTGGTGAATGAAGAGGAGGAGAAGAAGGAGAGGAAGAAAAGAAGAGAAGG
This sequence comes from Rhabdomys pumilio, assembly GCA_030674055.1. Lineage (NCBI taxonomy): Eukaryota > Metazoa > Chordata > Mammalia > Rodentia > Muridae > Rhabdomys > Rhabdomys pumilio. The sequence continues at coordinate 71,048,046 of JANHMN010000003.1, read as the reverse complement.
AGTGAGAGGAAGAAGAAATAAGAAAAAGAGGATGAGGAGGAAGAAGAGGAGGAAGTGGGTGGTAGCAGTTGTATGTGTTGGGGGGGCGAGTTTTTAAGTTTTGCTGCCTCTCCTGAAGTGCCTAACCGTCTTGAGTCTTATTTATTTATTGCTTTAACCCACTCCTCTGCAATTATTTACGTGTTCCTTGCTTTCATGTTATAAATGGGAACTGACTTGATTGATAAAAAAACAAACCAAACCAAAACAAAGCAAAAACCAAAACAACAAACAGCAACAACAACAACAACAACAAAAACCTTTGTAAAAGGCTCTCTGCTTTCTAGGGCCTTTTGTCACAAGCTTTTCCATTCCATTCCTCTGTGTCTCTTTTATGTACCTCCAAGCCTCCTTGCTTCACTTGCTGCTGGTGCTACTGTGAAAAGGAAGATCCTGGCTGCCAGTGTCATTAGTCTCAATGACATTGAGTAACATTGAGTCCTGCTGTAGAGGTTGTGGGTGGCACTGACATAGGAAAATGAAGAAGGTACACCAAGTTCATGAATTTGACAGGTAACATTTACCTCGTGCCTTTGGCAAAAGAGGAAGCATAGGAACACTCTCACAGTGGCTCCAGATACAGCCTTGAAACCTAATGGCAGACTGACTTGCAGTGTAGCTAATGGTTTTGCAAAACGGGGAGCATTTCCTTTAATGAAGAGAAATACAGATAGAAACAAATAAAGAACATGACAGGGCATAGAAATTATTAGAAAAAGAACAATTTAGGAACTAGGGGCAGCCAAGTGCCAAGACACAGCAGCTGTGGCCAATGAAGCAGAAATCTGCCCCAGAAAAAAGGCTGGCCTTGAGGAGAAAATGATTTCCCTTTCAGCTGGTGGCAGGTAACCCAGGTCTGTGGGATGAGTCGAACCCAATGGTTGCTCCTCTTAATAAAGAGTTTGGGGCACAGTTTTTTCATTCTTCTTCAAACCTGTGACTTCTTTTGGTCTATGGGTTGCATAGTTACTTGAAGGCTTGCAACAAACAAACAAACAAACAAACAAACCAAAACAGAGCGTTTGTCCTGAGAAAGACGTGTTTACTAGCTCCTTGAAGATGTTGGTTATACCCTTCTCAGAACAAAATACATATCAAAGGAGGATACATGTACTTATTTAGTGATTCTCAGAATGCAGGATCTGCCAGTGTGGAAAGTTTCCAAGCTACTGCCCTCCATGTAGAAATCAGTTCTGGTACAGGGGGATATTTTCTGGACACAGAGAAAGATAGTCTACCATTTCTAATGTTCTCTGTTTATCTGAAACATCAAACAGAGCAGAACAGAAAAGTGTTCATAATACAAATGACTCCACGATACAACATAGAAATGTGCTCTTTAAAGTGTCTATGTGTTGGGGATGGGCGGAACAAAAGGGATGGCCCATTCAGTAAAACTCTTGCCTTAAAAGTATAAGGTCCCAGTCTGATACTCAGCACCCAGGTAAAATAATACATTCTCCAATGCTGAGAAAGCAGAGCCAGACTAATACCTGTGGTTTTGAGTACCACCATCCTAGGATAACCAGGGAGTCCCAGCCAGTGAGTGACTATGTCTCAAAGAAGAAAGTGGGTAGCCCTGTGTTCTCTGTACTTGCTTGCACACATACATACCTTCACAACAACATGTGCACATGAAGTTTGATTTTTTTTAAGCATTTTCCTTGGAGAGTAAGAATAGAAGTGAGGGGGAAAGGAGCAGGCTGGTAAAGACAATACATCTCCTGGTATGAATGTGGTATCCTATAGTAAGGCAACCCAAAAAAGAAACCAGAGAGATATTTGATGGTACATTTGATGGCCCTCATATCTCTTTGCGTATGGGTATCCTTGTGACTGACATTATGGGCTGTGGATGGATGTTATGTGCCTTCCCGGTTTAGAGAGTTTATTTACTCAGTGATGACAAACTTATAATTGCTCTTGGAGATACCTGGGTGAATTCCCTTTAGTACTAGACCTCATGCCTTGTCACTTTCTACCTGTTCCTCCATTGGTGGTTGCAGACATGACAGTTTCCATAGATCTTTCCGCAAATAATTCTGTACTCAGAGGTCAAGTGATTTTATCCCTCCATCTCAAAAAAAAAAAAAAGTGCTATCTAGTTTCTCCCTGCACAGAACAACCTCGTTCATATAAAGCTATAAAGCAATGGCATCTGGGCCAGGTGACGAACTTAGTAACAGCTCATTCCCTTAAGTATAGACACTTTCCATGCCACATACTTTTAAAAGAAATGGATAAACGTGAGCACCTGCGACCCTCTCCACATCCAGGTTGAGGTAGGGAACTGTTACTTTAATGTTCTTAGTGAGTTAGCCATAGAGTGGTAGCCAGAATAAAAAGATGAAAGTAAGCTTCATTTTCCTTTTCAATGGAAGACATGATGATAGCAGGACCTCGGATATGTGGTTTGGCATATTTGAACAGAAATACATTTGGGAGATGATAATACTCATATATTCTATTACATATGGGCTTTGAAAGACTTTTTTGAGTCTGGTAGAGGGATGTGTGGGTGGAATTTCTTCTTCAATGCTTTAACACAGCCCAGGAACCTGAAGATAATATAATAATATAGATTAAGGCTGTAGTAGTGCTGTCATTGCTATCCTGCTGGGCATAGTACTAGACGATCAGCATGCATTAAGTTATTCGAGCTTCTCAACAACACTGTAGAAATAAGGAAACCATGACACTTGTTCATCTGCATAACATGCAGCTTGGCAACTAGAAACTTAACTCCTCCCTGATCCAGAACCAATGACAACTGCGGCTGAAAGGGACACTCCCACAGGAAGAAAGTCTCATTGGGATCTGCTTTTCTTTTATCTGGAGCATCTTGTCTAAGCACAGCTGGGCAGATACCTTTAGATTCCTGGCCCCCCATTCTGTGCATCCCATTCGTGTTGCTTTTGCACTGTCTTCCAAGTGTTAGTTCCCAAATCTCCTCTAGTTACTTGTTAGACCAGATACCCTGAGTTGAGTCATAGAGGAGGTTACTGCAGTAAGATCCATCAACCTGTCTCTGCTTTCTTACCTGCTTGAGCCTTTCCTCCTCTGTTGCTCTCACTCAAGTCAATTCCTACATGGTCTCTTGGTGATTACTGATAACTAAGGTGAGAACTCCCTGTAAAGCCAATTTAAAGACTCAACTTTGAAGGCCAGAATGGATTTTGTCCAGCCTTAACCGTGAAGGATTCAGTTACTCTTTGGGTAGGTTGTCTTCATACACACACACACACACACACACACACACACACACACACACACATACACACACACACACACAATGGCATGCATATAACCCTACACACAAATTAATCAATAATAAATAAATGTGAACATTAATTATCTTGAGTAAAAATACTGGCTTAGATTAAACTAGAGTAGATATACATTCTTATGCTTGATGATGAGTTCAGAATGTTTCAAAAAACAAAACAAACTAAATGGCCTGCATCCTGTGATATGTTGCTGTAAAGATGCTTCGAGAGTCAAGGGATCACTTTGTTTCCCTGTGCACTGAATACTTCAGGGTCCCTATACACGTCCTGATGGTAGAGGATTGTTCACTTAGGAAGAAATCAGGTCTCCTGGGGAGGTAAAGTTATAGCTCAGGCTTGACTCCCTAGTCCACATTTCCCTGATCTCTACTCAGATGTTAACAGCATCTCTCTTGGGAGTTACTTTCTGATCTTGCTTTTTAATCCAGCCTTTGAACATGGAGACCTGAAAGCTGGAGCCAAGCCAAAAATTCAATATCCTAAGCAATCATTAACTTTCTATAGAAAGCAAATCTATATGTCAGTACTGTGCTAACACTGCATCTTTAACTTTGGCAGTAGCTTCAGGCCACCAAACATTAATAAAACAATCTTGCATGTACACATGCAAAATATACACAACAGGGAATCCTATAGGGTTCAGTGTTGATTCTGATCACTGACATATCAACTCATTTCACTGAAAACTTCTACATCAATATTAAAATTAAAAACCCTAATTAGAGACTATGGCAAGAACACTCTGTGTGCCTAAGGAAATATGGCCCATTTTTCAATCAGATACCCAATTCAAGGTTGGGTGTCAGCTACAGGCTTGTCCAAATTTGTGAGACCCAGATTTTATTTATAGTGCTGGTGGCAGAACCTGATGAAGTACTTGCCCTGGGCAGGGTATAAGAAAGCCTAAGACAGATTTCAGCCTCTTATTGCTATTAAAAGATTCTTAGCATTTAATGGGAAGAGAAATTATGAGACTTGTTCTCTGGTATTCATTATCAAATATCCACAAAAGAAAAAGCCACTCTTTCTTTCTTTCCTTCTTTCTTTCTTTCTTTCTTTCTTTCTTTCTTTCTTTCTTTCTTTCTCTCTTTCTTTCTTTTTTTAGTGTGTTTTAAGTCCACAATCCTGGACATGACCTTTTTGTTTTCTGAACTGTCAGATAGTTACCTTGCCAATCATCACAAAGGGCTGTACTAGGCAGAATTAGAGAGGTTACAAAGCTGAATATTATGCTTACAGAAGAAGGACATATTTGGAAGTTAGCTGCAGTTCTCTATGATGTTATGATAGCAAGAGATAAAGTTGGGACAAGATCTGGATTTCAAAATGATATTTTTAAAATTGGATTATGACCAATTTTCATATCCTATAATCTATTATAAAATTTTCATATTCTAAAATCCTGTATGAAATAATGATGTGGCAAATAGATCTGAAAGTGCCATATCATATGTTGTCAAAAGTAAGCATGGATATCTATTCATCAAACTGTGCCTTGAATTGCATATGTACATGTATATAAATTGGCCACTTCATAAATATAATATATGGGTTGCTTTCAAAAACACTCATTCTAATGTTTTTCTCTAAGCCAAGGAGGGTACAAAGAATGCCCCCATTTTGTGATTTTTTTCATATATAATATTTTCCTTGCCCTTGTGTGATTGGAGACTAAGCTCTTAGCTCATGTTTCCCAGATTCTGTGGTAGGAACCCAGACATAGCCTCTGATATCTCTTTTCTTCATAAGGCCAAGGACCTATACTAAAACTGAAAGCAACTCAGACTAAGTGAGCCTTCACCTAGTGTAGTTAAGGAGATAACGATAATTTACTTCTTATTGCTACCAGTTACCGTCTCGTGTGTGTGTGTGTGTGTGTGTGTGTGTGTGTGTGTGTGTGTGTGTGTTTATCATATTACAAGTCTATGGCAGGCATTTCCTCAACAGTTTTCACGTACGACTAATGTTGAAAATTAGAATGTCATGCTTTTCTAAAAATCCTTACTGTCTACTCTAGGTTTCTGATATTTCTCCCTTTTATCTAAGTTATTCTATGACAATTACAATGCCCTTCCAGATAGATTGGGAAATATCAGCAAAATTCCGATTCTAACAGTGGCATTTTATTTTAATGAAGCAATACATGTAACTGTCAATGAGCTTCAAAGTCAACAAAGTGTGATTCTGAAGGTCTGAGCTGACTTCACCATGTGCCTATCAGGTGGCAAGAAGCCAAGTGTCCACTGCAGAGACTGGAAAACCGAGACCATAAGGATAAGTGATCCAGAAACTGAATAAGCAACAGATTCGAAGCTTAAACCCAGGCCTTCTAATTCTTACTCTTTCTTCCATATTTATTCATATTATAAGATAATAAAGATAATTATATTTATAGCTACGTTTTTCATTTCTTAACATAATGGAGAAAAAAAAACTACCCCTTATAAAATCTATTAAAAGATGTCATAAACTAGTTGGTTTGTAAAGAACATAGAGTTTTTAATGACTTGTAAGACTGAGATCAAAATGGGTTGCTACCCATATTTCGAAATTATACATGAAAGCTTTCTGTGCTGGTCAGAGGAAAGCGCAAAGGACAGTTGTGCACTCTGCTTTTTAAAGGCACTGAGATGTTCCAAGATAGTCATACCCTCGATGCCTAATTACTTTTCAAATACTATTATATTGAAGATCAGTATGGAACATATACATTTTTGGGGTGGGGGACATAGACAGTTGTCCCATAGCAGGGTGGGAAATTTGACATTATTAAGCCTTGTGAGATGGAGATATTCCAAATGCCTTTGAAAACGCTGTTCAAAGGTGCATTCTTAAAACTTGAATTATCATCCCTTATCATCTTGCGGTACTCAATGGCAACTAGGCAGATTTCTAACTCCTTAATAGAATTCTAAGGATTTTATTCAGAAATCAACTCATGCGGCCCAGTAGGGAAGCATGAAAGATCAACACGCCTTTGGTCTCAAACTGCAATTCCCAGAGTGCTTAGAATGAAAAGCAAAGATAAGGGCTTTCTCTGTCATTTTAAACAGAGAAAATTAATTGCTCCTGTGGAGATGAAAACTTTACATTTAAAAAGAAACCAGTGCAAAGTGCTTTTTTTTTCCCCTCAGTCCCCACCTGTGGAGACTTAGGGTTTGGCAGCAAATTGGAGCTTAAAGAATGTATTCACACAGACAAACGCCAGATCCATCTCTAATTGGAAATGCTTCATTCCACAGACACTGAGGCTGAAGGCTGGTGATAGGCAGAGGGAGTAAGGTAAGATTTATAGAATTTTCATGTTAGAAAATTATTGTCTTCATATCTGTTCTGCATGTGCAACAAGGTGAGCCTACTGCACAATCTAATAGTGAAATCTCAATGAACAAGGCTTGCTGTTCATACAGTTATTGACAATTGATATGGTAAGCAGGTCTGCCTACTTTTTTATTTTGTCTGCAATTAAGGTCAACAGGCTTATAGTTTCCATAGCAACCACATGTTGTATATAAACTCATGAATGGGGAGTTCATGATCTAGGATTCAAGACATAGGCCGGAGTTGAACTTTTCTCAATGGAGTTGTTTTAATCAAATATGAACTTTAGTATTCTTGAATTTTTACATAGTAAGAAATGAAAGGCTTCTGTCTTGTTTGATCTAAAAACTATATTAAGGAGAAAAATACAAGAATAGTGTGTGGAACTTCGTAAGCAATATTTGTGATTAAATAAGTGATAAGCTTATTCTAGCAATTCAACCATTACTTTAATTTTGAGAGTGGGCCTGCAATACACTGTACTGTGCCACAGCTTTGGAATTTGCTGTTTTTATATTAGACAGGTCTCTGTTAATCAATATAAATTGGAGAAATTCATCTTAGCGTCACAACCCATTTTCTCATCTAAACGAACAATAGAGGAATGTGACAATCACTGGGATGTCAGTGGCATCAGGTGTGAAAATGTCTCCTAAAGTGTTTCCCTATAAGTAGAATTTAAGGTTAAATATGTCATCTTATTATTGATTCAGAACAATCAACCCAGATATTTCCCTTAAGAATGATGTGGAAATATAAAACACAAGTGTCCAAATTGTTACTTCTATTTTTTTAGGGGGGAGGGGGCTCTGAAGTTATCTGTAGAAGGAATTTTGGGAATCTGGATCATAAGCATTGAAGGAGGACAGATCACGTTGTCAGCTTGAAAAGCATCATGGCAAAGGATAAAGGATACCCATTGGTTCAGATGTGATACCAAAATAAAAATACAAAGATTGATCAAAGAACCAACTATTGGAAGAAGCTAAGCTACTTTCACTCTGAGGTTTTGAAGCAGTTATACATCCTTGAATTTAGTTAAGAGATGGATGGTAGAGAGAGCATGTAAGAAAGAGGGGATTCAGGAGGAACTAGACATTGAGGAGGGAAGGCAGCTCCTATCACAGGAGCCTGTCGAAGGATAGCAGAAGTAAAGAAAGGCTGATTTGTCAAATCAGCAACCTGAACAATATCACTAATAATGATTTATCACCAGCAATACGATTTCTTATTGAAAGTTCAGACATTCACTTGGACTTGTTTGATGAATAATGTATCTGGGTTTCCTATTGGAGTAGTTGTCAGATTGACAGGTCAAGGATATAGTCTTGCTTTCTTTAACAGGATGGTGCATGGCTATTCTCTCTGATGTCCTGTGTCCTTTAGCTGAAAGACAGGTGTTGCTAAGACCATGGACCTGAGGATACTGTTTTCATTCATTTCCCCATACCACAGAAGCAGGAGTTGGAAGAAGAGGAGGGGGAAGAGGAAGAGGGAAGGACAGAGAGAGAAGAAAGAAGACAGGGAAAGGACAGGGGTAAAGAAAAACTACAATAGCGTTCCTAACTTTTTTTCTCCAACTGATATCCTGGTTAAATCACTTAGAAACATTTATTTTAATGGAAATTTCCTACAGTGAGATCTTTTATACATTATGAGTGGTGGTGGGAACAAGGTTCACATCATGATCCCTCCACAGTTAGCTGCTGAGTTCCAAAGGCTATAAATTCTCTTTTCAAACAATGGTAGTAAAGGAATTCCACATTTTAGCCACACACATAACTTAAACAGGAAACAAAGAAATAAACAAAAAAGCAAAACTTTGTTTTGAAATTTCCAGTGTTGTTTCTGTAGCCAGGAGGGAAAATGAAAAGATAAGATCCAATACCAACTTTGATGAAACAGTAATCTCTGTATATCAGATGCATTCGCTACACTGCAGACACTGCCAGCATGCCAGTTTCTCCCTGAAGGGATCAGAGCCACAGTTATACTCTCTCTTTTCTTCATGGTTTCTCGCACTCACTTATTCATTAGATGATCCATCCATCCTTGCTCTCTCTCTATCCTTTTGAGATAAGTCTGAAATAAATACCAAGCTCCCAGGATATTTATGCTTACGTTAGCACATGAAGTTTCCATCACTGTGTTCTTACAAACAATGTTTAAATGTCAAAGGAAAAGAGCTTTGTTAGGTTTGGGTTTTCTCTCTCTAGATTTTTTTCTTTTCCTTTTTCTTATTAAGTTGAGACTGGCAGATTATGGATATGCGTTAACATGTCCCTTTTGAGGCAAGCAGAGTTAACTGTAAAGATACCTATTATCCTGCTTGTACCTCAGACTTGTTATTCAACCGTCAATGTGGGACTTATAGAAGCCTCAAATTGTCTCTTGCAAACTGAGTAAAATGTAAGACATGACTTAGTCTGTGGGAAGAACTAGAAATTAGTGGCTATACATTACTTCTCTCTCCTCTCCTTTTCTGTTGACAATTTAACCAGAAAGATCCTATCATTAAATTTTAAAAATAAACTTTGTATCTCCCCATCAGGATGTCTGTATGTTAGATGAGGATTCTCTGAGTCAGGGTAGAATGCTGTAGTGAAGGGAAGAAGGAAATTCTACCTTGCTGAAGCTGTCTCAAAGAGAAAAATTCTAATCAGGTGAGTGGCCTCTTTTCCAGCTCCATTGGACATAAGCCCAGATGATTAGCGTAGCCCTGTTGTGTCTCCAACTATGTTTTCTTTCGTTAAACTCTCTGAGAAAGTAAACCAACTTTATATAGCTGCAGAATACAGAAGGTACTCGGAAGATGAGTGTAGACCTTTTTCAACTGTGATATAATGTGAGGAGCACTTATCACAGGGCCTGGTACATCCATCTTCATTATTATTAACATTGCTATTGCTACTGGTATCACTATTACTGGTCTCTAGGCTCTGGCCACATATCAGATCTATAAGGCTTAAACTGATATCCTCAAAAGTGTGTTTCTCCCAGCTCTTGGGCTGAGACTGGGATCTTCTTTAAGCAAATAGAATGCTAAAGTCTCCTTGAATGTTAGCATATCTTAGGTTAAGTCATCTGTAGATTCATTTTTGTGAAAAGAAACTAGAGTCCTAAAGATGTCCGTCATCACTAATCCAAAGTGTTCAAGGTTGAAAGGCAGAGAGGGGGCCTGGCCTGAGGCTGGAGGCTGGAGGCTGATGAGCATTAGAAGCCTCTGCACTCTGCATTCAACTTGGGCATCACTTGGTCTGTTGGGAAGAGATGGCAGGTGGGATTTTTGGTAACTGTGCCACATTCTTGAGCCTCCTGGCAGTTTTTCTTTGACACACCTCTATTGTTTCTCTGGTGTAGAGTTGATGAACTATTACAGACTTCAGTAGTCCTTCAAATATGCTTTCATAGATTTAGTCTGTTTAACTCAAATTCAATGGCATTTATCACGCAGCCACCAAGGCAGTTGACAGCAAGGATAAAAATGCTCTACAAATTCTTTCAATATGATGCCTTTGCTGGGTCCTTGAGGCTATGTGATCTACAGATCTTGCACTTGGAATATGCTGAACTGTGAGCCAAGGTGCACATGACACCTTTTTGGTCTTCTGCAAAAATAGCACAACATGCAGTTTTACCTATCCAATTGTTATAGTATTTCTCCTCATGTTTTGAGATTGGTTTCTTTTATTTCAACATTGGACTGTGGATCCATCTGATATGTGAAGATGTTGTGCCTTGCAGTTAGTAGCACACCATAGCAGTCCACAGTGTTTGCAGCTTTTTCTTTTGATGCATTGAAAAATATCTTTACCATCTTATGCCTATTCTGGTAATGTGAGTGGTGTGTGTGTGTGTGTGTGTGTGTGTGTGTGTGTGTGTGTAAAACCTCACCTGGTATATCTCAACCTTATTCATGTTCCAACCTTACTTCCCTTTCTTGGCCACAAACAAATTTTTGCACATTGATAAGGCTATATTAATTTGACATGGCAAAATCTCTGTCATGTGACTTCTCTTGCATAATGTTGCCAATGATACAGCCCAGATGGAGACATTTATTAAATACAAATGGATGGAAAACAAAATAAGACAACATGCAAGGAATCTTAACAAAAAGAAATGTATGTAAACAGGGTTAATGTTGCTAGGAAATTTTGGCAAAATTTAATGTTTTATGATATGGATCAAAGACAAAATCAACCAAAGGAAATCATATCCACATATCCAAGAGAAGTTATATTTAGAATTTTAGCTCCTCTTGCAGGTTCACACACATGTGACAGTCCCATTTTAAGTCTAACACAGACACAAATGGGCTCCAAAAAAACAGCAGAGACATTTACTGAAAATACCTTTAAGGGTATTTTGTGTAAACCTATGCTTGATTGGAGTTCTTAACGTTGTTTCTACTATTGCTTTGTAAAACTGGAGACCCTCATTCCCTTGCCCAGTGAATTAAAATGTGTACCACAGAAACTCAAGGTTACTCTCACTTGCCTAGTGAGGGAGTTGATTTGTTAAATGTAAAGTTAACATAATGCCAGTTCATGGTGAGAGGAAAATTGAAGTGCCAGCACTTTCAGCATGGTCTTGAAGGAGGTGTTAGGCTGAGGCTGCCATGGGTACAGGACAAGGAGGGAGGAGTATAAATCACTGAACTCTATCACGGTAACTAATTGTGATGAAGCAGAAGGTCTCCACTCTTTGCATGAAAGGATTAATCTTTCATCCTTAGATTATAGACTGCTTGTGTTTTATGGTATCGTCCATGTCACCCTTTCCCATGTCCCACTCCAAAGCATCACACCACTGCCATACTGATATATACACATCATGCAAGAGATCATGCACTCTCACCCAGTGTCTTCACACATTTTATTTAATGAGATGGTATCTTTGTTGGGTCTCTCCTAACTTCTCATATTTCTACTGTAGGATGTGTTCCTAACTTGTATTCTATTATTGGTTGGCTCATAGTGAAATAAGCAGAGGCCTATTGTAGAAGTCTTATATTGTATAATAGTCTGTCTGTGTACTTATTCTCTCCAATAAACCTCTTTTCACAATACGATGATTGAAAGCAGAAAGAATATTCTATTTATTGGTAATTCACTAATATGTATATTCTATGGCTAATGATAAATATATTATATACATTACAGAAACATATAATATGTATAGCCATATATATGATATACAATATGTGACATATAATAAATATAATATATAATATGAATATATTATAATTATAAGACTTTGTTATATAAAATATATAATATATTAAATGCTTGTCATTGGCTATAGAAAATATGTGTATATGCATTTTAATCATTTGAGAAATGGATAATAATCTGGCTAACCCAGTTTCTTCAACTTTGAGTCTTGTAGTCCCTTTTTGAGAGTGTTAATACTGTCATATTGATATGTAATAAATGCTGCTTAGGTCATAGGTGGGTGGTATCTGGGACATGAATCTAAAAGGATATTAGAAAGTGGTATGTAGTCATTGGTAATACCACTATAAAATATCTGCTGTCCTTCCTTGTCAAGTCAATTCTTTGGGTTTTATAATGCAATTTTTATTTTGAGTTATAGCCCAGTTATGAAAAGAGAGATAGTCTTGTTTTCATATTCAGAGTTCCAGTGAAAGGGAATAATGTATTGAGAATATAGAAGAGAGCTAAAAAAAAAGTGTCTGCATAATTAGTGATAACTTCCAGATCATAGTGTCTTAGGGAAGGAAATAATACCTGAGTGAAGCAAAAGCATTCAGGTCTTCCTTATAATAACAGCAATGGAAGTGTTAATCACAACAGCCAAGAGCTACCAGACTTGTGGGTATAAGAAATTATCTCACATGTGTTAAGTCATTGAATCTCACTTGACTCTGGGAAGAGCTGTAGCCCAGGGAGTTTGACTGAATCCAAACTTGCTGCAAACCAAGAAGCAGTGCTGGAGTTTGAACATGAAAAGGCTAAACACCTGTTTATCCTTTGAGTAGAGGAAGGCTACTGAGTTTGTTTGAGTTGATTTTATATCCAGCCACTTTGCTAAAGTTGTTTATCAGGTTTAGGAGATCTTTGATGGAGGTTTTAGGGTCACTTAAGTATACTATCATGTCATCTGCAAATAGTGAAATTTTGACTTCTTCCTTTCCTATTTGTATCCCTTTTACTTCCTTTTGTTTTCTAATTGCTCTAGCTAGGACTTCCAGTACTATATTAAATAGGTAAGGTGAGAGTGGGCAGCCTTGTCTAGTCCCTGATCTTAGTGGAATTGCTTCAAGTTTCTCTCCATTTAATTTGATGTTGGCTTCTGGCTTGCTGTATACTGCTTTTTACTATGTTTAGGTATGGGCCTTGAATTCCTGGTCTTTCCAAGACTTTTAACATAAAGGGATGTTGAATTTTGTCAAATGCTTTCTCAACATCTAGTAAGATGACCATGTGGTTTTTTTTCTTTGAGTTTATTTATGTAGTGGATTACATTGATGGATTTCTGAAATTAGGGAAATAACACCCTTCACAATAGCCACAAATAATATAAAATATCTTGGAGTGAATCTAACCAAGCAAGTGAAAGATCTGTATGACAAGGACTTCAAGTCTCTGAAGAAAGAAATCGAAGAAGATCTCAGAAAATGGAAAGATCTCCCATGCTCCTGGATTGGCAGGATTAACTTAGTAAAAATGGCCATCATGCCAAAAGCAATCTACAGATTCAATGCAATCCCCATCAAAATTCCAAATCAATTCTTCATAGAGATAGAAAGAGCAATTTGCAAATTTATTTGGAACAACAAAAAACCTAGGATAGCGAGAACTATTCTCAACAACAAAAAAACTTCTGGGGGAATCACTGTCCCTGACCTCAAACTGTACTACAGAGCAATAGTAATAAAAACTGCATGGTATTGGTACAGATACAGGCAGGAAGATAAATGGAATACAATTGAAGACCCAGAAATGAACCCACATACCTATGGTCACTTGATCTTTGACAAAGGAGCTAAAACCATCCAGTGGAAAAAGTTCAGTATTTTCAACAAATGGTGCTGGCTCAACTGGAGGTCAGCATGTAGAAGAATGTAAATTAATCTATTCTTATCCCCTTGTACAAAGTCAAATCCAAGTGGATAAAGGACCTTCACTTAAAACCAGATAAACTTAAACTAATAGAAGAGAAGGTGGGGAAGACCCTCGAATACCTAGGCACAGGGGGAAAGTTCCTGAACAGAACACCAGTGGCTTATACTCTAAGATCAAGAATTGACAAATGGGACCTCATCAAATTGCAAAGCTTCTGTAAGACAAAGGACACTGTCAATAAGACAAAACAGCAACCAACAGATTGGGAAAAGATCATTACCAATCCTAGATCCGATAGAGGGCTAATATCAAATATATACAAAGGAATCAAGAAATTAGACTCCAGACAACAAAATAACCCCACTAAAAATGGGGTACAGAACTAAACAAAGAATTCTCAGCTGAGGAAACTCAAATGACCAAGAAGCATCTTAAGAAATGCTTAACATCCTTAGTCATCAGGGAAATGCAAATCAAAACAACCCTGAGATACCACCTCATACCAGTCAGAATGGCTAAGATCAAAAACTCAGGTGATAGATGCTGGCCAGGATGTGGAGAAAGAGGAACCCTCTTCCATTGTTGGTGGGGTTGCAAGCTGGTACAACCACTGTGGAAATCAGTCTGGCAGTTCCTCAGAAAATTGGACATAGCACTACCTGAGGATACAGCTATACCACTTTTGGGCATATACCCAGAAAATGCTCCAACATATAACAAGGACATATGCTCCACTATATTCATAGCAGCCTTATTTATAATATCCAGAAGCTAGAAAGAACCCAGATGTCCTTCAACAGAGGAATGGATACAAAAAATGTGGTTCATTTACAAAATGGACTGTTACTTAGCTATTAAAAATAATGAATTTGAGAAATTCTTAGGTAAATGGATGGAACTAGAAAATATCATCCTCAGTGAGGTAACCCAATCACAAAAGAACACACATGGTATTTACTCACTGATAAGCGGATGCTAGCCCAAAAGTTTGAAACAACAAAGATTCAACTAACAGACCACATGAAGCTCATGAAAAAGGAAGAACAAGTGTGGATGCCTAGGTCTTACTTAGAAGGAGTAACAAAATACCCAATTGAGCAAATATGGAAACAAAGTGTGGGACAGAAACTGAAGGAGAGGTTGTCTGGAGACCATTCCACCTGTCTATTCGTCCCATGTACAGTCACCAAAAATAGACGCTGATATGGATGACAGGAAATTCATGCTGACAGGAGCCTGATATGGCTGCCTCGTTAGAGATCCCCCAGAGACTGACATACCCAGAGGCAGATACTCACAGCTAACCATTGATCTGATCAAGGGTTCCCAATGGAGAAGTTAGAGAGAAGACTAAAAGAGCTGAAAGGGTTGGTGGCCCCATGAGGAGAGCAACAATACCAATGAACCAGAGCTCCCCAGAGTCTAAACCACCAGCCTAGGAGCACATAGGAAAGGACCTATGATTCCAGCTATATATGTAGGGGAGGATGACCTTATTGGGCATAGGTGGGAGAGGAGATCTTTGGTCCCATGAAGGCTGAACACTGAGTCGGGGGGAATCTGAGGGTGGGGAGGTAGGAGTGGGGGGAAGTGGGGGCACACCCTCATAGAAGCAGTAGGAGGGGGGATGGGATAAGGGGTTCCTTGGTGGTGAGAAAAATGGGGTAAGGGGATAAAATCTGAAATGTAAATATAATATTCAAAAAAAAGGAAAAAAAAAAGAAAAGTTGTTAGAACCAACATCGTTAATAAAATGTCAGCCCTCTAAGAAAGTAAATTATCTTGATACTAAAATTTGTTTTGAGAATTGTATACTGCAGAATACACAGCCTTGGTGTATCTACTCATCAAGCAAACTGAGCAGACGTGCTCAAACCTCTGATGTCCTGGAATTCCATCTGGATGCAGTGAAGACACAGCGTCAGAGGCTTATCAATTTACTCTTCCTCCCACCCCTCTTCTAATATCTCAATGCCTGTAATCAGCTTGAAGAAGTTAAGGAAGAGTCAGCGACCCTATTCCCTGGGCTTGGGAACTAAGGTGGTTAATATTGGGCTGTCTTTCTAGGGAAAAGTAGTGGTTTTGTTGGAACAGGGAGGATTAGCTAGGATTTATTTCATAGCCTTAACCTATTGGTAGAAATCTGTATAATTGTTATCAAGATGAAGTTATAATTTCTTAAATGGTACAAAATTTACTCTGATTTCAAATTTAAGGTTTTCATTGGTACGAGCTTCTTATTGATATAAAAGTGAGATGAATATTGATACTCTCATGGGCATTGTGCCTGTATTACACATCTAGGGATACAAGGCTTAGACCCAATCCTTCTTTAACTTTTTTAACTGATTTGAAATGGTTAGCCTGTGAGTTGAGGGCCTATAGCAAATTCATGGCTTTGAGTTTATTGTTAGGGTGTTTTCTATATTTTATTTAGAAATAACTGAGAGGAGTTAACAGACAACAGTCCAGATTATCTTACATGAATAGTTGATTTTCAAAACGCCAGAAGTTCACAGAATTGACTTTACAAACATTTCTGCATTAATGTTCATTTTGATTAGGGACCTGTCTGCTCCTGACAGCTTCCTGTCTTGGATTCTAAGAAGAAATTGAGCATCTTTGGAGTTACTCCAGTTGTGTAGAGACAGCCACAAGGCAAAAATTGCCTCTTTCCATCTACAGACAAATTATTGTCCAGAAAAGGACACACTTGCAGAATAGTCGACTGATTATATCTGCCTAGACAGAGTACTCAGTCCTTAATAATTCTGCATCACTAAGGTCAGTCAGATGATTCTGGGCCAGAAGGCTGAAGATCAGATGCTCCAACGTTTTGTAGTATAGAGACTGTCCAGGTATTCAGCGGTATCTATAAACTGGCTAAGTTTTAGAAGCTATGCTTTGTGCTTCCCATAATTTCAGTTAATTCAGTCATTCTGGATTTCTGACGAGGTTGAAAACTTATAGTCTCATAGCCAATCCTGGCTATTTATTTTGAGTAAAAAGATTTGAGTCGATGGTTTTCAGCTGACATTTATTCTAAAGCCAAGAAAAAAACCAGGTTCAGAACTAAATCTTTTAGTTAGGAGAGATGACAGAGGTTCTGGTTAGTCAACAAAATGATGGACTGGGTATTAGGACTATCTTGTACCTCACTGGTACAAATTGGTATAATTATGCTCTTATTGTATTTTGAGAAAAAAATTTATTTTAACAGGAAGGATGATATGTAGGAGGAGCTAAGGTGGGAGAAGTATGGACAGGAAGAGAAGGAGTAAGGAGAGGAGGAGAAGGAGAGGAGAAGCTAGGTGATGAGAGAGAGAAAGAGAGAGAAAGAGGGGAGGGGGACATGGAAGCAGATGTTCACGTGTCTCCACCAGTCAAAGATAGTTGATAGATCTAGGTTGGGTATTGGGTTACACTTCTGATTGAGCATTACCAAACTTATAAAGCCTTTGATTAACTCATTTAAAAAATTGTATAAAAGAAAAAAGGAAAAAGGGGCATGAGATAGGGGCTTTCTAGAGAGGGGAAATGGGAAAAGGGGATGGCATTTTAAATGTAAATAAAATACCCAATTAAAAAAAAAAGTAAAGACCAAACAAGGCTTTGTCAGGATACTAAACAGTTTTTTCTATTACCAGCTTCTAGAATCTGATATTTCTCTCCTTGCAATAAAAGCAAAAACTTAAAAAAATAAAAAAGAAAAGAAGAGAAAAGAAAAGAAAAGAAAAGAAAAGAAAAGAAAAGAAAAGAAAAGAAAAAGAAAAGGCTAAACACTGACTCCGATGCCTTAGAAGAGGGCCAGAGGAATGGGAAGATAGAGGAGATGGAGGAATGAATGCTGCTGAGTTATGCCTTGCTGGAAAATAAGAGTTCATTGCATAAGTTAAAATTCTGCTCTAGGAAGGAAATATAGTAACTAGTTCTGGGTCCATGGGATTCCCTTAGTCATTTCACATCAAGAAAACTCAGTACAGCTCATGAAAACATAGGAAGCATCTCCAGCATTCACACTCAACTGTGTTTATTCGTTTGTTTATGTTGTTTTTGTAATTTTTCCTCAGACCATCATGGAATTGAGAAAGCAGAAATTAATTCTTTTTGCTCTTACTTCCTATGCGGTGGTCCTATGTTTCCTAAAACACTTGGTTTAGGTATGGATTACCTCTAAAGGTTATTACAGCTTCATTTGCAATGTGTTATGATATAGAATGTGGGGCTTTGAGTTACAAAGATTGGAATATTGTTTGTGTGACTATGGATAATTCAAATAAACACTTTGATTTTTCTGTTTCCTCTTCCATGAAATGAAGAGTGTTGTTTAGACTTCTCTTGGGGCTGTGGGTATATCTCGTGTGAAATAGCATATCTGTTAGCAGCTTCAAAATGTGAGGGAGATGATCCAAATTGCTAAGTCAGGGTCTATTGTTCTGATCACTCATTGCTTGCTCCATAGCTATGTAATTGCCACTGTGTTCCAACACAGCTCCAACTGTTGGAATTTCTGGGGGTTCTGTAGGGAATGAATAAACAAAGCCTTGCTCCAGAGAGAGCACTATTTCTATTGTAAAGGTAGAAAGAAAGAACGGAAGAAAAAAAGGAAGGAAGGAAGGAAGGAAGGAAGGAAGGAAGGAAGGAAGGAATAAATAAATAAATAAATAAATAAATAAATAAATACCTGGACTAGTGATAGGCTACCTATTATAATGGGAGCTGTGAACAATCACAGCATGGTGAGAGGTGACTGCTTTTGCCACTTCATATCCAGCCATTAGCACTGACGAATAGCAGTGTGTGTGATTACATGCACAATGCCACATACAGGATTTTCCCACATGCCCAAAGCAGAGTGGTGTGAGATCTGGAGTGAACTGATGAGTGTCCACTGTAACTCTTACATCTGGTACCTGGTGGACTCCTAGAACCATTGTTTGTTCAGTGCTCCACTAAATATATGGTGGATTATTTTTTGATGCACTGTTGTCATGGAATATAAATAACTGAGCCTCAAATTTTCAAGTTAATGTAGGACTGAAGGCTTCAATCAGTTTGATATTGATGGAGCCATTTAGTATAATAGTGTGATGGCCAACTCTAGGGTATGACAGTACAGGATTGGTTCTATCTTGGTTCTATCACCAATTACCATAGCCAAACTATATGAACTCTGTAAATCCATTTTCTTATCTATAAAAGAGGAGTATAAAAAACATGTTAATCCATAATATTTTTGATAGTGTGATATAAACAAATGAAAAGTATACTTAGCATGGTGTCTGAGTATATTGAGCCCTGGGTATATTGAATCTTCGACACATATTTTAAGTAGGTACAAAAACCAAACTAACTCAAGGTTTTTTCCACTTGAGTCAAAACAAGTTATTATAAAATAATAATAATAATAATAATAATAATAATAATTATTATTATTATTAATAAATAAAGCTAGAAACAAATGTTTCATTCACTACTTTTTATACTATAATTTAGAGTCTAAAACTCAGGTGAGTCCTCTGGGCTGGGAATTTTTTTCAAATGTCAATAGATGTATGTAACACATGACTTGCTTTCCTGTAAAAAGTCACAATGACAGTGTACTTAGCAGCTGCCTCTTAAATAGGCACTTTGGCTTGTTGCCACACAAAGTTGTGCCACCTGCATACTGTACATTCTAAAGCCTGGACAGGAGGGGAATGGGTGGCGTTCATCTGCTCTGGCCATATGCCAGGCATGAGGCTTTCAGTTTATACATTTAGAACTAATTTCTAATTAAAAAGTTAATAGCCAGGACAAGTCTTAGAAAGAGATATGATTATCTCCTCTTGTAAGGCTAAGAAAAACAACTGTACGCTTTAGGTTCCTAAAGTAAGTCTCTGGTCCACTGGTCTTGAAAGCCTATGTGGCTTTCCTCCTTATCCCATTATACTGCTACCACCGCAGTCTTACTAATGTGATTGATTGTGACATGCTCACAATTCCATGAAACTTTCCAGCGTTTAAATTTGAAGTGCTGATCATTCGGAAGGGAAATTCTATTTTACAGATGACACAGACACTTACCAATCCCTATGCCAACAGCCCTCTGCCATAAGGAGCAGGGCTTCTGTACTTATCTCAGAAACAGACAATGAGAACTTTTCAAAGAAAACGAAGCTGACTAACAAGAAATGGTAGGGAGCTCTCCTCAGCAGCTATTGCTGTGACTTGCCAGCCATGCCATAAATGAGATATGCATTAGGCCCCTAGGGCTCAGTGCTCCAGCCCGAGTCACAGTTGTAGCAGCTAACATGGCATGGATGTTTACAGCTTTAATCAGACATGCAGTCATCAGTTTCATGAGCACTTTTGCTTTTGATGAGGAAATACACAATTCCTTAGGGGTGAATGTCAAATGCTCATAAACAGAAAAGCATCTGAAATATCTATGAGCAATATTTATTTATGGAATAATTTATCCTGAGGCTCTGTGTGTCTCTGCAGATCCAGCATTTATCCATGGCATTATCTGTCACTACACAGTGCTTGTATATACACATTCACCTTCTATTTATATCCCTAGACTCTATCTCTAATTGTTTTCATTATTCTAACTAGTGAGTAAAAGTAATTCACTTCTTTCTCAAGGACAGTGCATGCTTTTCCTTGACTGCTCATTCTACCTATAGTCAATATGTGGAAAAATAATTTATTGGTCTTTCCATGACTCTTCCTGCATCCTTCAGTGACTACGCACCATTCTTTCTACAATGTCTATCCCAATCTTGGTGAAAACTCTCAAACATTGCACTTCTCATTCTATCTTTCACCTTCTTCTTCTACCATTCTATCATCATAATAGTCCATTGATGCTGTGATCACAAAGCTACAAAGAACATTCCCTTTGAAATAAGAGTCTGCAACTTCATGCCTTGCATTCAGCTTTATGGATGTACCACTTTCAACCCATCCTACACACTTCTTGATCCATTTCATCTACAAGACCTGATTAGTAATCCAGTGCTAAGCTTTGTGATTTCCTTAATTCTGTTACCTGTTGATTGTGTATGTTAGTTTTCTGTACAGTACACCTTGTCAAGGACCTGTTTACCTAAAGGGCATTTTGAACCACTTACTGCATGTACAGACTATGATTTTTGTATTGGCATGTATTGTTTATCTCATTTAACCCTAATTATGTGTAAAAACGTACATCTCTGCTGATCCAAATTCATAAAATGAGAAAACTGGGCAGTACAGAATACCATAAAGTATATTACTGTTAATCTGTTTTCAAAAAATGAGAAAACCAAATGCCATAGATGTGTATGAACCACATATTCAATATCTGTTCACAGACCTTGA
The DNA here is from genome assembly GCA_030674055.1 of Rhabdomys pumilio. Classification (NCBI taxonomy): domain Eukaryota; kingdom Metazoa; phylum Chordata; class Mammalia; order Rodentia; family Muridae; genus Rhabdomys; species Rhabdomys pumilio. Next base: position 71,026,961 of record JANHMN010000003.1, on the reverse strand, counting down.
TAACTGAGTAAGTATATACTACTAGAAAGGAAAGGGAGTAAGATTACAACCCTCAGTATTGCTGAATCCGATGCAATGAATAGACTTAATTGCTGTATCCTCAGTGCCCAGATTTTAAGATTTGACCTGATTGCCATGAGCTACTCATATCTTTGAAGTTACATTAATTTGTTTGTATTATTCAATGACCTCATGAATGTTTTAACCTTGTAAATAAACTTGACAGTTCACCCATGAGTGGATATAAATGCCTTGGAGCTGGCCATTTTAGTCTTCGATCGGGGATTTGTGTGGCATATAAAGGTCACTAATAAAGCAAAACTAACAAATAACTGCTTTTAGTGGATTTGATCTGTGTCATCATATAAAACTAAGTGCACGATGTGACAGTTATATCATCTGACTCTCATGCCCAATTCTAAAATCTAATAGATCATATTGATGCCCAGTTTTACAAATGTGGAAACTGAGAAACAGAAAAGCTTAAGTCACATTGATAGTCACTATTAAAATCATGTTCTGAGCATTGACATTTTAGTTCTGAAGCCTCCACATTATTGAGATAGTTTATAAACCTCCCAATGCCTCATTTCTGGTATGAATGTGATGGGCATTATATTTCCTAATAAATATAAGAACACTATTCTTATATAAATATAAGAATAATAAGAACACTAGGAAAACCTGTCTTTGATATACTCCTTTGACCAGAGAGTGATAAACTAATTAAATTACAATCTGTTTCTTCTCCTTTAACTCTCTAACAGCAGAAACCAGAAACTAGCTCAGTTTTCTTATACCAGTGGCAACTAGACAGTGTGTTCCTACCCTGAGTTGGTGCACAGTATTTACCTTTGAGTGCAACTGAGGAGATAATGCATGTATATGATGGACACCAGAACTCCCTAGAATTTTAGGAGCAGAGGGATTCAGAAATGGATGAGGTCTTGAATGGATGTGTTGCTATTTCATAATGTTCTTCCATTCTTTCAATGAAATTGCCTCCATCTTATTACTGAAGAGATGTCTGAGTGGTTAAATGTATCTGTTCATGACTTGATGTCCCAGGATGGTGTTGGTAGTGAGAAGAAATGATACCTAAAGAGTGGCATTCTGTTCTCAAAGGAGAAGGAGGAATGGGGGAATATCTCTCTGAAGGGTACTGTGAGGAGGGGGATGATATTGTGCTGTATAATATATAAATAAATACATTTAATAATAATTAAAAAGATGAATGTGTCTGCTCATGCAGAAGACCTGAGTTCAGTTCTCAACACACAGGCTGGGAGGCTCAATTCATTTTAACTGCAGCTTCACAAGATCCAAAAATTTCATAGTTCATTCACTGCCAATCAAAGTCATGTGCATAGACACAAAATTCAAGCAGGTAAATAAAAATAAATCTAAAATGTAATCTCTATTGTAATAAGCCCCATCTGTTATAATTCCATTGCCATCTGTAGGGTCAGGAAAGATGAACACAGCTTTCTACATTCCCACTTCCCATTTCATGGTCTATCCATCAGAGAAGCAGTTAAAAAGTGAGGTAAGAAGTAATGTAGGGCTTCTTCATACCTATCCACCGTCTTATAGAGGTATGCCTACAGAGACATAATAGAGAAATCTGATTGTTTTTCCTGAGAGGAATTTTGCTGAAACTTCTAGAAACACAGAAGTATGTGTTCATCCTAACAGATGATTGTTTATATAGAGATAGAGACAGAGATCTAGATAGTGAGAGAGACGGATAGAGATAGAGATAGAGATAGAGATAGAGATAGAGATAGAGATAGAGATAGAGATAGAGATAGAGATAGATAGAGATAGAGATGATAGAGAAAGAGATAGAGGAGGAAGTGAGAGAGTGAGAGAAGAGAGAGGGATATGAAAGGAAAGATTTATACTGAGGAAGCTATCAAATATTAAGTTACCCAGTACCGTGCAGTGGTGGCACATGCCTTTAATCCCAGCACTTGGGAGGCAGAGGCAGGCCAATTTCTGAGTTCAAGGCCAGCCTGGTCTACAGAGTGAGTTCCAGGACATCCAGGACTACACAGAGAAACCCTGTCTCGAAAAACAAACAAACAAACAAACAAACAAACAAAAAAAGTTACCCAGAATTGTTTGTCAAGCAGCAGTGTCTACTGAGGGTCCCCGTATCAGAGCTGAATTTGCAGTCATGTAATACTATCATGCTTGGATGTCACTCTAAAACATTTATAAATCAGGGGCTAATGAACGGCTTCTGTGCTTTACATCTTCATTTAGCTATCACACTTCTAATCTGGTTGAAAAAAAGGGGAGGGAGTTATATATGTATGTGTATAATTATATGCATATTCATATGTTCTGTGCACATAGTTGTATGCACATAAACAGGAGAATAAGATTCATAAGTCAGTATATATAATGCAACACGTTGTGAAAATTAAATGAGGACCTGTTCTTAATAGAAATATAAAAAATATACCAAGATAGAGAGGGGAAAACCACATTGCTGACACAAAGGGAATGAAGGCATACTGTCTCTTCTGGTGGAATTTAGCGGTTAATAATAAGGACTGGGAGCTTACTTGTGCTGACTCTATTCTCAAACCTTATATGATCACCTCCTACAATCCAAGAAGCATGGCACAGAGGTAAGCTTCATTCTCTTTTCCTTACAGATACAAAATAGGCTCAGAGGAGCTTAATAACCTGTGCCATGCTCACTGTTGTGGAGTGAGTAGTTTGTAAGGCTTTAAGATATCCAGACCCTAAGACACTAAGTCACCATTTAAGAACACACACACACACACACACACACACACACACACACACACACACGGGGCAGGGAGAGAGAGAGAGACAGACAGACAGACAGAGAGAGAAGAGAGAGAGAGAGAGAGAGAGAGAATATACAATATACAGCCTTTGGATAAGACCAGACCAATAAAAGTAGAAGTGGATTCAAATTGTTTTCATTCTGGCTTATGTCCCCAGCTTCATTCATCCCATTTTATATATAGTAAAACTGAGATCAGAAAGGGTCATACATTACAAAATACCAGACAGAGAGTTAGCATTAGAAATGGAATTTGAAATGAAGTTATGACTGACTAGAAAATGCTTTGTAGCTTGTAGGTCTTCTGTTCCCATATGCTTTTTCCTGAGTGCCACATCCCTTCATAGTTTGTTTGTAACTTATTTTCTCAAATCTGCTGCAGATGCCTGAATCTTTTGCTGCAAAGCCTATGCCCCCACAACCCCATGTGATGAAATCTGTCTGGATAGCAAAAGTGATTTGCTTGAAACAAAAACTCTTTGGTGGAAATGACATTTGAACCTAAAAGACCCCACTCCAGATAGCATGGCCCTTAAAGGAGATGTATTTAATGGAAGGGGTTGAATCCCTTCTCCTTCACACCATCTGCAAAAAGGAAGATGCTTTGAACATTTGGTCAAATCCTGATGAGTTTTCACCCTACCCTTTGGCACATTGGTACACTGGTACTCAAGTCATATCCATGCATTTTTCTTTCATAGATGTACACAGCTTTTATTATCCATGGTGGGATCACACTGGCATGTACATTGAACACAACTCCTGGCCTTCCAAATGACCAAGGCTAGAAGCTTCCACTGTGAGTTGGTCACAGCTGGATTTGCTTCCTTGTTCTTTTCACACTTTCCAGCCGCGATGATTAGCAATAGTTCATCTCTCTTAGCCGCACCTCCACATCTGCTTTCACTAATCAGATAGCAGAAGACCAATGAGTTTTAGAAGTGGCTTGACCTAGTATAGAATCTTGGTCATAATACCTGGAAGCTGTGTGAATTTAGGGAAGATGCTCAAACCTTCTGATCTGATTCTTTCACAAGATTTCAGAATTGCTATGAAATGAATGGAGCAAGGGGAGCTCACATGCTTGCTGTACGCACATAGTTGTATTTTAAGCTTCTTCTGCATACCTCACTTTATATATAAATGAAAACGCACACACACGCACACACACACACACACACACACACACACACACATTTCTATCTCCAGAGACTCAGAATGCCCCTATGCCATTGAAATTCCCCATCTCTTAGTGATATGTATCAATTTTGCATCTGTTTACTTTGGAGCCTACAACTGTAACTCTTATTTTTACCGGAGACATTAAAACTTAAAAAGTAGCATGAGGGCTGGAAAGATTGCTCAGTGGTTAAGAGCACTGGCTGCTCTTCCAAAGGTCCTGAGTTCAATTCCCAACAACCACATGGTAGCTAACAGCTATCTGTAATGGGGTCTAATGCCCTCTTCTGGTGTGTCTGAAGATAGCTACAGTGTATTTGTATACATAAAATAAATAAATAAATATTTTTAAAAAGTAGTGTGATTATTCTGTTAAGTTGACATAACACATAACAGACTAAGTGATTAGAGACATGCCATTAACATAATATATTCTAGGTTATTATTTTTGAATAAAGAGAGGACAAATGAATGAAAAAGGAAAAAGAAAAGGAAGAAAAGGGAGTGGCATCAGATTTCAGGGCTTCTCATCTTATGCTGTTTCCACATGCATACAGTTATATATACATATGAACACACACACACTCACACACACTCATTCACATACATTCACACATACTCACACTCACTCAAACACCCTCACACGCACACACTCACAAACTCACATTCACACATCTCTCTCTCTCTCTCTCTCTCTCTCTCTCTCTCTCTCTCACACACACACACACACACACACACACACACACACACTGACACTTACACACAAAGACACCAGAACACAGTGACCTGACAACTACTTGAAGTCAGAACTCTTTCCCATTCTGTCTAGCTCAAATACCACACTGACATGGTCTGGGAATAACAGTTGGAGCTGGAGAACTGAGATGTACTGTACTGAAATATAATAGAATTTCTGATATGCCTGATTTTTACATCATTTTCTCCACTCTAGCATGCACCATCCAACAATTATTTACCCACTTTATGCTAAGATTTTCCCCCCTGTTATCCCTTCATATTCTACTGCACACCAGTTCTCCATCCTGGGAGATTGTGCCGGGGAGAATATACTGTAGAGATTGCTTGCAAAACACCAAAGGCCAATATACTGTCCTAGGACCCTAGACTGTGTGTAGAGACTGTAAGGTGTTAACTGGGCAGACTGAAATGGGGAGCTGGAAAGACTATTCTGGAAGGAAAGAGAGTCTGGCGAGGGCTCCCAGCAAAGGCGAGAGATCACTCTTCACTGCCAAGAAAACATTTGGGAATGGAGAGACTCAGGTGCGGGACATGGTAACAAAGCTGTAAAGAGGAAGACAGATGTCAGGAAATAGAGAAGGGACTTCTAAATTGAGAGTGTGTACTCATCAAGTCAGTCAGTATTGACTGAATTCCTTCTCAGAGCTGGCAAGGATGCTCTTGCCTCTTCATCTCAGAGTCCACTGGGGAGCCAGAGTGAAGTGAAATAGTTACAGGAAGAGTACAAAGAGTGATCTCTAAGTGTGTCACAGGAGGTCGGATTTCTCTGGAAGAGTCTGAGAAGATCTCCCTGAAAGAGGCATTCTTAGAGTTAAGATTTAAAGATAAGGGAGAGGAAACTGGGCAAAGGAAGGTAGGAACAATTTTAGAGTTGTCCAATCAGAGGGGGAAGTTAGGTGCAAAGCACAGCATACATTTTGGAAAGGGCAATAAAAAGAGCTTAAAGTCTAGAGCCAGGATGTATAGATATCAGATTGAGAAGTAGCCAGAGAGGGAGAGGGAGGAGAACCACCGACCGTGGGGAGGGAAGGTCACATAGTTAGAGGTTTAATGTCAGGGTGACAAGGAATTTGCCTCCTTTGAATTCATCTCCATGAATAAGTGAGGAAAGAGGAGGGGCATCAGGTAGGCAGCAAGTACAGGAGTCAGCTAGGAGAGCAGAGTTGGGAGGACCTTGTGCAAGCCACAAGGGACTTGTGCAAGGAATGAGGGTGTTCTGAAGAGGAAGCCAGTTTGTAAAGTGCACCAGAGCTGGTGAGAGATGTAAAAATGATAAATGAATGAAGTTTCCTCCATGATGTCTGGCATTTTTAGAGTGTTCCCATAAAATTCAGCTGATGCAACTCTGCATCTAAGCATAAAATTTCTGTCATATGCTTCACCTCTTAAAGCTCATTTTCTCACGTTCAAAGTGAGGGCAATAAGGTCAAATCTATAGAGATATCATATGATATATGGATATATAATATATGGATAATGCCTATTAATCTATGTATCTATGTTTTATCTATCTATACAGGAATACAGGAATATCAAGTATTTATCTCTCTATATATACATATATGCAAAGAGAAACTTCTTATATATAGTATATACATACATACTTATCTATATAGACACAAACATCTCTCTCTCTCTCTCTCTCTCTCTCTGTGTGTGTGTGTGTGTGTGTGTGTGTGTTAGTATCTGGCTCTAAGTTTGAATCTGATAGACCTTAGTGGTCATCTCATGACTCCCTTTGCATTTCCAAGCCATCATATTTAACTCTTTTGCATATCTGTTTTTCTAATCTAAATAACTTAAAGGTCACACTACCTTAAATTCTTTTGTAAAGGACAATGAGTAAACAATGCCTGTTACAGTGTCAAGTCAATGCACATTATTTTGTTTATTTTCTGTTTGGCAGGAATAGTGAGGAGTACCTATGTAAATCAGGAGATTGTCCCTGAATCATGCAATTGTTTCACATGGACATATGTCAGCTCCTGTCTCTTTTAGATAGACCTCAGCTATCCACTTCATGCAATGGTCACAAAATCTGTTTCTCCTCTTCTTCCAAGTAGTCATAAAGGATGTCATCATGTATGTGTGTAGGGGGTGTGGGGAAAAAAACAAGAAATCAAATCAGAGAGATTTGCCTTGTTAGTGGTTAAACAGGGTAATGTTTATAGAAAAAGGGCATTCTTGTTTCAAACACATAGAGATAGCATCATGACTCCTTGGGAGACAGGGGCAGGAAAGGCAAGAGAGGATTAAGGAAAGTGGAGGATACAGACAGGACCTGACCGAGAAAGTCAGTCTGCCTGCCTGCTGCCTACCTCTTTGCAGCAATGTCAAGACAGGCCCCATCAACAGTGATGAGAAATCAGCCATAGGGCCTCCGAGAGGGTCCATTCCAAGAAGTAATTTATCTCTGGAGGCTGAACCTATGTAATGTCCTTACTAATCTTGGGCTCCTGGGTTATGAAGCCTGCCATCAGGGATGAGTTATATTTCTAATAAGTCACTCTAGCTAATCAGTCCCTCTCATCAGAAGCTGTTAGAGAAGAGGCCAGGATGAACTGCTCTGCAGCTCTGGATCAGAGGTCCAGAATGACGAGAGAACACTCTGAGACAGCCTGTGCCCTAAATGGATTCTGCTTCAACCCCTCTCTCAGCAGAAGCACAGAGGGAAGCAGAAGGCACACAGCAATACCGAGAAGATGAAGGGATCTGTGTTTGATAGGGTTATGATTAAATCAAGGTTTTTGCTCTAATTACACTGCATTTAAATAAATGCAGCCTAGTAAGTAATTGTAATTGATGTGCAATTAAACATGTATTTATATCGCCATTGCCTTTCCCATGCAGCTGTCTGTTCCAGCTTTTCATTGTGACTGGGGACAGTGAAATCTAGCAGATGCTCAGCCGGAAGAGGCTCATTTCTCCCACATTGGTGCCTAGCTCTGTGAGCAAGGAGATCTGGAGTCACAGAGAGCAGTATGTGAGTTACCAGCCCCTTGAGCTCATTGGAAGAAGGCTTATGCATGTGTCATTTAGGCCAAGGAATTATCAGGTCACTCTTAGAAATGCTCTTTAACCATCATCTAGTGGTCTTCTAGACCTCCCTGAACTTGGAAGAAAGCTCCTTTATTGTTTACGTCACTAATTCGTTGGCTAGTTCTCAGTATACTAGTCCTACATAGTATTTATCTTCCAAATACTTGTAAAAAAAAAAAAGCCTTTAAATATAAAGATGAAACCACATACTGAATGTATACTCTTTTTAGTCTTAATAGGGCAGTCATAATATTAAGACAACCAAGCCACTGTATTTGTCATTTATACTTTGACCCTTTGTTGTATGGGAATTATCTAAATGCAGTGATGCTGCTGGGATTCTGAATAGAAAGAGTGTGCATTTGTAGTTAGAGGGTAAGAACTAGATACTTCAATATGGAGAAAAGGAGACACGTAAGAAATTACACGAGGATTTAAGCATTGTTCATATTTTAGTGAGTGCTTATCAATACTCTTGGCTAGAGAAAGTGGTTAGGAAAAAAAAAGATGTAGCCTTAGGCTGTTCCTTGTCTGTGCTCCATAAAGACAGAACAGTGTCTCAAGGGAGATGGTAGCATAACCCAGTCAGTAAAGTGTTAGCTTTGCAGGCGTGAGGACTAAAGTTTGGATCCTCAGAAATCATATAAACAGTTGGATATGCCAACAAGCTTCTTTAGTTACAGTGCTTGAGTGAGACACAGGTAAATCCCTGAGGCTTTCTGGCTAGCCAGTTTAGCCAAAATGAAGCTCTCCAGGTTCAAGAAGAGACCTGTGTCACAAAGTAAAACATTGAGGAGGACACCAATCCTTATCCTATACAAATTCACTCATACATAGAATACATAATACACACCAACTCAAGCCAAACATTAAAGCTTAAAGCAGTTGAAACAGAAGTACTGTGAATATATTTACTGCTCAACAGGGTTTACTGTATACTCTGGAGCTAGATAAACAAGATGCTTCCTTGTCGTGACTCTCCTGTGGCCCTGATCAAATGTATCTGGTTGGGTTCCCTGTCACCCATCACAGTGCTAATTAAGGAGCCAGAAATACCATGGTGCACCACATCTGTTTGTGTTCTTCTGCTGAAAGGACACCATACATCTCCCTGACAGTTAGTCATTACAGGAGCATATGGGTACTTCAGGCTTCTGCCAGGGCCAGCTAAACCCCTAAGAACCAAAGCAGAGCTTTAAGCCATCCTACCCTGAATATCAACTGTCATTCCAGTGGTCAGAAGAGATCTACACTGTACACCATCACACACTGAGGTGGCTGTTGGAGAAATGTCATGGGACATTCATTGATGAGGTAAAAGAACGAGAGACAGAGAAATGTGAGGGAGAGGGAGAAAGAGCTAGGCTTATGTGACTACAACTCCCTGAGTTTAGTTTCAGATCCAAAACACTTGGAAGGCGAAAATGAGTCTCATCAGTTTGAAAAATGCAGCTCTCAGAGCGAGCCACGACAATGCTCCTCCCTGTGCTTTATCTGACCTTTCTCCTCCAGCAGGAATTATTGTCTCTGAGTGACTAATTAAAAATAGCTGAGGCCCGGAGAGGTTACTGTATTCTTCAAGGTCAGAGGACTATATAAATGACAGGGTTGGGAATAAAACCAATGCTCCCATATTTCTCTTTCCCAGCTCTTTTAAGCCAATCAAATAAATGGGCACAAGGGATCCTTTAAGGCTGATGGAAACGCTTTAAAAAGTAGATGTGGTGATGGCTCGCACAACCTTGTAAATTTCCTACAAATCACTGTACACTTAAAACAAGTGAGCTTTATGGTATATAAATCATTTTTCAATGTAGCTTTTATTATAAAAAGGAAGTCTGGTGTTGTAAGCAGAGTCTGGGCCTCCATGTCTTTAGACCATAGTCCAGGTCTGAATGACCTTGGACACATTCTTTAGTTTCTGTAAGCATCAGGTTCTTTGTCTCTAAATTTAGGATAGTATTACCCACTTCTCAAGGTTGCTATGAGGATCCAGTACTAAAGTAATAGTGGCTAATGTTATTTCTGTTATTTTGGATACCTAGGAATCATGAAACAATAAATAAAACAATTATCTCCCCTCTAAGTGCTTAACAGGTAATGTTTATCCATGTCAAAGGATAGTCTTGTATGAGGGTTGAATACCAATTTAGTTTTGGTCAAATCTCTAAACCAGCGATAGTAATTGGCCTTCAATGATCAAATAGCAGTAGCTCAGTATATCCAGGGTACACACAGTTTCATAGATTTCCATATTGCTTTTCAAACCTGGCTGTTCATTGGTCTCATCAAGTGAGTTGTAAGAAAGCAGAGCTCTTGGTACCACTCCAAAGACTTGATTTAATTGATATGGGATGTGCCATAAGCTTTGGGATTTTTAAATTTTTCCTAATGTGATCCTAACTAGAGCAGAGTTAAAGAACCTTAACTCATGAGCTTTCAAGTCTGACCACAATATGATATACCTGGGGAGCTTTAAAAATGTCCAAGCCCAAGCTTCTTCTGATCCATCAATTCTGATTTAATTGGTCAAGCAAGGGTGCTGCCTTTGCATATCCAAGAAATCCCAAGATGTTTCTTAGCTAGAGCTAAGCACCATTGCTCTGAATCTCAGAGCAAGCTGTCTCTTAGGAGATCTACACTACAGCCTCCTGTCTTTTTCCTTTCTCCTGACTCAAAGAAAGGGACTTGCCAGATGCTATGGTATCTACCTTATTAGATTGTTGATCTTAGGTAATGTGTCACAGAGTGCTGCTATAAAGCAAGTCCTGGAATGTTTTTAAACCTATAGGAATGATGGAAGAATGTTCATAGTCTTAATCTACCTTGCAAAGTCGGGCAGTGGGAGAGTAGCTAATTGGGACCTAGAGTAGTAGGTCCTCTAGACACACCATCTACATGGTATGCAGCAAGCAGAAGATGGGTTAGACTGAAATGTCCATATGATTCCAGACATCCTAGTGTTTAACAAGAGTCTCAGACAATGCTCATCTAGCCATTTATCCATTTAGCAATGTCCACTGGAGTAAAAGCCATGACTGTGGTGAACAAGGCAAACACAGCAGTCTTCTCTGAACTCAAAAATAAATAGAGAGGGTTTGAAGAAATGGTTCAATAGACAAAGTGTTTGCCAATCAAGTGAGAGGATACATATAACAGCTGTGTGACTGTAGAAGTCCCCTGAACTTGAGAGACAGAGACAGAGAAGGGGGAATCCTCAAGACAAACTGGCTATCAGAATAGATGGGTGTTGGACTGAATAGGAGCACCTACCTCAATAAATAAGGATGGAAGTGAAAGCGGAAGACACCTGATGTTAACCTCTGACCTCCATATACTTATATACTCATGCACATATGCATATGCACCCATACGTATATGTGTCCACACACACGACAGCGTGCATAAACACTCATGCATACCACATACATATAAAAAATAAAACACAAAACTTACTATAGATGAATGCAAGTGAATGACTAATTCTTGTAAGTCTACCCTTGCTACCATTCTCCTTTAGGTATACAGAATGAAAATTTCTGTTGGCCACTTTGAAATTGGCTTCCAAGTCTATGAGGAGTAAAGCATATGGCAGAGCCTACCACTGACCCTAACTCTCCTTTTTTGGTCAGGCTCAAGTGGATGTTGCCTTTCTTTCTTGATGCTCTTCCTTATTGAATTCCTTAGTAATTGTTCAAGCTAGCTACCGTTCTAGAGTTTGCAAGGACAGAATCAGAGGAATCCACGAGTGACACAGAATTTATTCTGGCATATTTGATCAGAAAGTAAGTGCTGTTTCCAAAGAGCTTTCTGGAAATCCTGAGAAAATAGAAAGCTTCATTTACCGGAGAGCAGGGGAGATGACTCAATTAGTAAACATAATTGCCACACAAGCAGAGGATCTGAATGCTTCACCACCCCCCTCCCTGAAGCATTCATGTAAGGAGCCAGACAATACAGTAGCATGTGCTGTGATCTCAGCACCAGAGAGAGTGCCTGGGGCTTCCTGGCTAACCAGCCTAGTCAAATCAGTGAGCTCCTGGTTCAGTAAGAGAACCTGTCTTAAAATGTAAGACAGAGATGTAATTGAGGAAGATGCTAAACATTCTGGCCTCCCTTAGCATATATGCATTCACACACACACAGTCACACACAGTCACACACACACACACACAGACACAGACACACACACAGTCACACACACACAGACACACACACACAGTCACACACACACAGACACACACACACACAGACACACACACACAGTCACACACACACAGACACACACACACAGACACACACACACACACACACACACACACACACACACACACTTTCATTCGCCATATATTTCTAATATGTATCTTTAGCATTTCTTCTACCAAACCTATTTCTCAGAGCACTGATGATGGTTACTGACCAAGCTATGAACTTCTTTATAGCTCTCATCAGATTTTATCTCAACCCCATCCTGAGGAGCTAGGAGCATGGAGTGGGGCAGTTGTAGCATTCTCTGTGAGATAAGATCAACACCTGTCCTAAACCCTGGGGATTAATGGTCTCAAGAGAGAGAGAGAGAGAGAGAGAGAGAGAGAGAGAGAGAGAGAGAGA
>JANHMN010000003.1:70985357-71014539 GCA_030674055.1 Rhabdomys pumilio | reverse complement strand
AGAGAGAGAGAGAGAGAGAGAGAGAGAGAGAGAGAGAGAGAGAGAGAGAGAGAGAACCCACAGCCCCAACTCTCACTCTTTTATAAGTAAGAGCATTGTGTCCTGTGCTGTGCTCACCCACTTCTTCCCTCACTCCCACAACAGTAGATAAAGGTGCTGCTGTCATAAAAGCACTAAGAGATGAGAGCTGCTGGTCTCTCCATTACGATGACACTGTACTGGCCAGTTTTATATCAACTTGACACAGCTGAAGTCATCTGAGAGGAGGGAGCCCCAGTTAAGAAAAATGTCTCCATAAGCTTGGTTTCACAGGCAAGCCTGTAGAGCATGGTCTTAATTAGTGTTTGATTGGGGGAGGGACTAGCACACTGTAGATGGTGTCTTTCCCGGGATGGTGGCCCTCGGTTCTATGAGAATACAGGATGTACAATTCAAGGGGAACAAGTCAATAACTAACACCCCTCCATAGCCTGTGGATCAAATATCCAGCTGACAGAAGGTAGAAAGTGTCTGTTATTAACATTGTTTTCAGCTAACTGGATACTCTTCTTTTTCCTATGATTTCTAGAGAATGGTCACATGACACAAAGGAGGATTGATAAGTGGATACTGCCCACCTTTATTTTGAGCAACTTTATTATTTCCCGTAAGCTTTACAACATGTATTACATGAGCAATTCCCACTCCTGTATTATATTAAGACAAAGGTCCCAGAGGATTTAAATAATCAAGATAAGCATAAGGACGTACACCTTTCATTCTAGATCTTGAGCAGTACAGTCAGGAGGATCAAGACTTTGGGACTGTTCTTGGCTCCATAGTGTGATGTCAGCTCAGGCTACTCGAAACCCATGTTTAAAAAAGAAACTTTTAAAAATTAACAATCAATAATTTTGTATCATACTAAAAAACAGTGAACAGACCATAAAAGGTTGACAGAAGGAAATCACGGGCTCTTGTGAATAAAGACCATCCCAATGCAAGGTCGCACAATACAAGCAGAGGTGACATGGCTATTGGTATACCTGCAGTATTAGGGCAATTGGATTCTTATCCTTAGTAAAAATTTAATTAAGATCTGTTCATAGAAATGACATGTGACAACTGCTGTAGGATATGAGTGAAACAAAGGGAGAGAACAGAAGTGACAGAAATAAGATCGGGACATCAAACAAAGCAAGGAACATGCCCTTTGCATATTGGTAATTCTTCCAACATTTAATCCAGGCCATGTCCAGACACTGCTTATTAAAATAATGGATGAAGGAATGAATAAGTAATGTTCACAGCCTGAGGCCGCAAAGATGCTGACATCTAGCTGCTTCTTGTGCCTTGGAAATCATTTTCTCTTTGAATCTAGTGATCAGTGCATCTCTGCCTATATTAAAATAGGTGGTTCATGCTTAATTGATGCCTAGCAAAGCTATGTTATCCTTTCAGCTGAGTGCAACTGTGTTGAGGGCAACTGAGTATTATCATACAGGTAGATGTGTCTATGCTCTAGGATATATGAGGTATTGACACTAAGGTCTCCTGGGCCAACATGCTTGGACAGAGACATGGCCTGAATGACATTCTTTTTTATACTTTCACTTGCACAAGTATCAAGAGGAATAGCCTTTTCTGTGACTTTTCATTAAAACCAGAGCACACTGTTGAAAAATATCTATTCTAATACAAGTCCAGGACTTCTGAAGCAGAAGAAGCTTTCCTTCCTGGATGCTGTGCAAACAGTGCTATCAGAATGAGGATCCGGGTTCAGGTAAGTGTGACTAACCACAGTTGGTCCCAGACAAGAAGCTCAACTATTACTGTGTCATGCATTCTGAAGCTGGGAAACAAAACTACCCAGAGCTGCACCTTCTTTCCCATTTCATACTCAGTTCTATTTTCATCTGAAATAAAGTCTATCCACATTCAGAAATTTCATTCTCCTAGAACCTGCTACCCTGATAATTACCTTTGTAATTTGCATAATATTGGTCCAAAAGGGAAGAATTATTGGAGGCCATGACCTTGTTTTTCTAACCTTTTGTTATGCTTAACAAATGCCCTTGGATTCAGTCTCTGCTGGCAGTTCTGATTTGCATTCCCTAGCCCTCACTGACTTGTTTGCAACCATTCTAGCTGTGGAAATGCTTAGTTATTATTCTGGATGTACTCCCAGTATGCACAGCAACCTAGCCACTGCAACATCCAGAGAAACCCATTCTTAAGGACCCTTCTAGGGACCAGCGATTTGATGAGGCAAAGCACAGAAATCTGTGTGAAGTGGAACCATGCAACAGTAATATTTCATAAATTGGACTCATTTGGAATTGTATACTAGTCTTTTTTTTTTTTCAGTCTCCTTTACAACTAAGAATGGCAAAAAAAAAATGTTTTCAGATTGTCATTCTCTCTCTAGATGTTGAGCCCCTCTGCACATTCAATAAGCAGCAAGTATCCATTAAGAGTGTCCACCTATGAATTCTATGTGGCTCATTCACATGATAACTGTGAGTTTAACCATGTGGCCTGCTCCAGCTGCTTTCACCAGCAGTATTTCAAGACATAAAGGAATTTGCCAGGTCTTTGTTAATATCTAGATGATGAAATGTACTCAAGAGATGTTAAATTTTATTAATATCATTATAGTCTCCATAATAGTCTACTGGTCTACAGCTACATTCAAAAAGGAAGAACAAAGATATTTATTTACAAGTGACCACAAATTCCTTTGGTGGAAATCTAATGTAGGGTCTTTTCTCATAGATCCTCAGCTAGAGTTTAAGTAATGTTGACTGAACAGTTGAACTTTCAGTTTTGTCTACTAAATTTAGGTTAATATATTTTTCATGTAACGGGGAAGAAAAATAAACTACCTCACAAAATGAGGCCATAGTTGCAATGCTAAATTCTGTTTCTGTAGACGATGAATTAAGTGAAGGCATTAATAACTCACACATTGACCAAAACTGTAAAGTGACCTGCTATCACGTGAGAGGAAGAATGAAGGGGGACATCATACTTTATTGTTCAATGGGTCAAGTATGATAGCTCCTTTTATAGCCTCTTTCATGCATTTCTTTTATAACAACATCAAGACGTGGCAGAGTAAAGCAATTTGAACAGTTGAAAGGCTAAAGCAGGAGGATTGCAAATTCACAGTCAGTCTTGACTGCATAGTGAGTTTATCAGGTAGAACTATCTAAAAAACTAAATAATCACTGAACCAATATGGACATTTTATAGCTTAGATAACCTGTCTCCAAAAATCAGCTAG
Source organism: Rhabdomys pumilio (assembly GCA_030674055.1). NCBI lineage: Eukaryota > Metazoa > Chordata > Mammalia > Rodentia > Muridae > Rhabdomys > Rhabdomys pumilio. The sequence goes on along the minus strand of JANHMN010000003.1, from coordinate 71,011,274 downwards.
AAAAAAATGGTACTTTAAAAAATAGGGCTTTGGAAATAACCAAATAGCTATCTGTCAAATTGTGGCACAGTGTTTTTGAAAAATGCTGAATTTCAGGTAGGAAAACTCAACACCATTGGCAAGAGAATATTGATGGAAAAACGTTCTCAATGTCTCACCCAGAGACAAAGAGCTACAGACAATTAATACCTGCTGCCTAGAGGAAGAGTTTCTCCAAAGAAATTCCCCCGATAGGTTTTCTTATCCCAAGGGGTTAAGTCCTAAATACACACACACACACACACACACACACACACACACACACACACAGTCATACAGACACATACACACACACCATATGCACATACACAGACACATACACACAGATCACACACACATATACACACACACCACATACACATACACAGACCCATATACACAGATCACACATACATACACATGCACACACACACACACACACACACACACACACACACACACAAATTACACACAAAAACATATACAAGCAAACACACTCCCCACATGTGAGCATCATTAGATGTACTCATCAGGTTGTATAAGTTGTATGTATAAATGTATATGCATATGTGTATATACCAATAAAAATTAAAGAATAAATGACAATAAAAATGAAGTCAGGAGATTGAGAAAGAGTAGAGGAGGGCGGAACATATGGAAAGAATTGGAAGGAGAGAAAGAAGGGGGAAATGATCTCAAATACAGTCCTCATATAAGAAACTCTCAAAAAACTATAAACAGGTCAAAAAGAAAAAAGTTAAAACTCAAATTGGTGCCATCCTTGCATTGGGCTGCTTTCATTTTCCACTCCCAACTCATCTGGCATGAAGAATCTAGCAAGCTGGGCCAGTCTGTGAAAAACAAACTTCATCAAAGGAGAAGGCTGATTTGCAGTAAGCAGGAAAAAGCATCTCACACTAAACAGCATTGTCAGCGGGTCCAGCCATCACCATCTCAAATGAATTAATACTCAGCAAGCCAGAGAAAAATGTGGCATTGTCGGGAATTTCAAAGGAGAGTCTGAGATGTATGACAATCATAAGGCACCTAGAGAGGGTCTCTGTCAATTCCTAGATGACATTGTGGGTAAGTAATATACACCCGCAAGGTGAGCTAAACCCTGCTACCCACACATGATGTCTGTCTGCTTCCAGTCCACATGCATGTGGAATGGGGACTGAAGAAAGTATAAGCACCCACTGACAATCCTGGAAATACTTGAGGCTCCAGGGAAGGAAGGCCTTGTGGGGTAAGGGAGCATCCTCTCAAAGGCAAGGGAGAGGAAGAATGGGATGAATAACTGTGGGAGGGGAGACCAGAAGGGGGAGCAATGGCTGGAATATAAATAAATAAATAAATAAATAAATAAATAAATAAATAAATAGATAAATAAATGCTTGAGTACAATTGGAATGTGTGCCTAACAATTCACAGATTTGTTAGTGGAGTGTAGAGACTTCTGAAATTAAGATATTTGAGCACAACCTCTCAAACACAGCCTTATCACTAAAGCTAAACAAGTCAGAGTGACATAGAAAAACACAAACAAATAAAGCTAAGGGTTATTTTTTAAATTGAACAAGAGTCACAGCAGGCACATACCACATTTTCCATGAATTTAGTCAAAAAAGAGCTACTATGAACAAAGCAAAACAAAGTCAGTGGAAGAAAAAAATTCTAAACAACAACAAACACACACACACAAAAAAAAAACAAAAACAAACAAATGAACACTTTACAAACAACCTTTGGGCAAATAAGATAAATGAAAATTCAAGGCTGCAGGCTGCCAGGAGAGATGGCTCAACAGTTAAGAGCACTCTTACAGAGGCACCAAGTTCTGTTCCCTGCACCCATAGCAAAAAGCTCACAATCACCTGTTGCTCCAGCCCCAGGGGATCTAATGCCCTCTTCTGGTCTCCATAGGGACTTACATCTATCTCCACACAGACACATTATTGGAGATAAACCTTCTAAAACATAGAGTTTTAGCACAATATACTGCTTAAACTGTTTTGGATTTCAGAAACTTTATGAGGAATACAGAAGAGAGTTTAACCTATACTCACTTGCCCTCCCCCCCAAGAAGTATGCCTTTGAGAAGACCTGAATCTTGAATGTTGTACCTAAAAGACTTCAGAGTGCTGGAAAGATATTACAGAAACAAAAATATTTAAATAATATAATAAAAATGAATAAATAACTAGAGAATTTCAATAAAGAAATTGAAAGTACAAGAGCAGCCATTCACAAATTCTACAGGAGAAACATACAATGAAAATAACATGAGTAGGGGCTGGAGAGATGGCTCATCAGTTAAGAGCACTGACTGTTCTTCCAGAGGTCCTGAGTTCAATTCCCAACAACCCCATGATGTCTCACAACCATCTGTACTGAGATCTGATGCCTTCCTCTGGTGTGTCAGAAGACAGCTACAGTGTACTCATATTAAATAAATAAATAAATAAATAAATAAATAAATAAATAAATCTTTAAAAAAAAAAGAAAAAGAAAAAAATGACATGAGGGAATCTGAATCAGGATGCCAAAAGAAAATGATAAAAATGCTTAAAAAATTTAGAGAGAGAACAATCAAAATTGTCCAGCTGGATCATCAAGGAAAAATATCTGATAAGTAACTTTAACACATGTAAACATGTCACAGAACTTTCAAGACGTGAATGGAGGGAGAGGAAGTATAAATATGAAAACAGAGTAATGCCAAACTCCCCAAATGTTAACGAAAATATTCATCTGCAAATTAATGAAATTTAACAAGTTCCAAGTAAGATAAACATTAATAAGAGATCACACCTAGCCATATTACCCAAGTAGATTCCTTAAATATGGTCTTGAGAACTTCATACATAACCACTGCATTACAAATACTCCTACCCTTCCCTCTCCCCTCTTCAACTCTTGTGCCCTCCACACAAACTCATGATATCATCTTTAATTATTATTGTTATTGTATACATGTACATATTCATATCTGCCTACCTATATTATCTCTATATCTATGCACACACACACATATATATATACATATGTATATGTATATGATGTATAACATACTAAGTCCTTTTAGCTTTGTTCATATGTACATGTGTCCAGGATTGACCACTTGGAATTACACAAAGTACATAGGAGCTCCTCCTGCTGGAGATTGATTTTTCTCTCATTCAGCAGCCATTGTCTGCCCACAGCTCTTTTTCTAGGGGTAGGACTATGTGGAATTACCCCTGTCTGTGGTAGCATATCTACTGGCATTGTTATTATGCTGATCTTGCTGAACAAACCATATTGTTGAGAACTCATGAGAACAGCTTTCTGTCATACATAAAAGACACTATCTCATATCGTGGTCTTCTGTTTCTTACAATCTTTCTACCCTCTCTTCCACAGTATCCCTGTGCCTTGGGTGTATTGCTTGCTTTGAAGATGTATCAGCTGGGGTGAGGCTAACCACAGTCACTTGCAGTCTTCATTTTGACAAGTTGTGGCTCATAGAAGAAGAATTTCTTGTTCTACTGGGATGAAGAGAAAATAATGCTAATGGGTGATGTCCCTTCAGAAACAATGGGGGCTAAAAAGCAGAGAGGTGGCACCTTCATGTCACGGAAAGCAAAATAAACAAATGAAACATTGTTGGACTGCCAGCAAAAGTATCTTTCAGAACTGAAGACAAAATAAAATCATGTCAGGCAATCGAAGCTGTAAATGGGGCTTTTCCAGCTAACATGCTGTACATGAAAAACCAGAGTCATTTATGTGGAAAGGAAATGACACCAGATGGTAACTCAAATCTACATGAAAATATAAAGAACAGCAAAATAGCCTCACCTAAATATATGTGTGAATATAACCTATTATACATGGATGCACATATTTTCTCCTTTCTTTCCTAAGCTTTAAAATGTAAGCTAGAAGGAAAGAAAAGCTATAGCGCTATCTATTCCAATTCTTGACATACAAAAGTATAAAATATAATAATCATAAGCACAAATAATGGAAGAACTGAAACTGTGTTACAGCAAATTTCTATATTTCACTAGGGTTCAATCTAAATTAGCTTGCTCTGAGTTGAAAGGTGCATTGCATTATTTAGAAAACACTCATAAAATAAATTTTAAAGTAATGAGAAAACCAACAAAGGAATTAAATTTACACAATTAAAATTTCCATTCAACACAAAATAAAGACAGCAAAGGACCAGTAATGGAATAAAAGGAGGAGACCAATAAATCTCAAAGAGCCAAATATTAGTCGTCATTCCAAAGCATAATTGTTTCATCAAAGGTCAATGGGTGATGTGTTCCTACTGAAAATCAGGAAGTAAAACTGTACACTAAAAAATAAAAACTAACTGAAACTTCAGTTCAGGGGACGCTCCACATTCAAAGATACAAATTAGTGTAAATAAAAACACAGAAAACATGCATCATTAAAAAGAGACCATATTAAATGAGAAAGTAAAAGGAAATATATTCCAAGAAAGCACATATCTCAGGGAATGGGAGTCTTTATATTAATATGAAATATATTGATGTGTTGAAGAAATATTTATTATCAGAAACATTATGCATAAGTAAGAACAGAAGGATCAATTCAGCAGGATGTGATAATAATTACAAAGACATGTGCACTTGACAACACGGCTCCAAAACAAGGAGGCAAAAATTGACAGAAGTGGGAAAAAAAAGCCATGCCAATGGTTTGAAAACATCAGTATTTTATTCTCAGGAGTATGTGTTATAACTAAACAGGACAGAAGGCCATCTTGTTATAATTAAGATACACATTACCTTCTGCTTGGAGGCTGTAAAATGCATGTTCATGTCAAGAATCTGGAGCATCCTTCATGAAAACTCATAAGCTAAAATCATAATAAAATATTCAAAATTTAAAACAACCAAGAACATGCAAAAATCTGTTCTCTTATGAAAACAGAATTAAATCACATATTCAAAACAAAAGAAAGCAGTAGAGCCTTACTCTCCAGACATTGATAAATTATGAAACACACAACTTAAAAACTCGTCCTAAAAGTACAGAACAAGGGTTGAAGAGATTGGTCAGTGGGTAAAGAGCTTACTGTGCAGGCATAGGGACCTGAGTTCAGATCCCCAATATCTGCATAAAAGCTCAGACACATGGTGAACATCTGTAATCAAAGAACATGGAAGTGAAGATAGAAAGGATTCTGGGAGCATGCTGACAAGCCAGCCTGGCCATTCAGTAAGGTCCAGGCTTCCAGAAATAGAGGAAGACAGCCAATGTGACCTCTGGCTTCCACATGTCTATACAGAGGTACACACACCTGCTCACATGCATACATATGTACCTCTCTCTCTCTCTCTCTCTCTCTCTCTCTCTCTCTCTCTCACACACACACACACACACACACAAACTACACACACACTACACACACACACACATACACACACACACACACACACACACACACACACACACACAGAGCAAATAAATCACAGGAAACATGATAATTGAAGTGTTCAAAGAGAAAGATACCATACAAGGCAGAGGCTCCACCTAAGGTAGTATTAGACACAATTTATAAGTTTAAGTGAGTACTTTTGGGAGGCAAAAAGGTTCTATATGATGGCCTTAACTTCTATCATCAGTCCATAGAATAATAAACACAAACAGACTGTAATCAAGCTCAAGAAAACAAATAATAAACAGTATAATGGGAGTTTCAAAAAAAAAAAAACATGTAGACATCAACATATATCCTTTGGTACAAAGTCAGCAACATTTACTCTGATTAGCAGAAAGCCAAAGGGAGAATGGAGTACAAATGATCAAAACCAAGAAGAAAAATGATTTTAAAAATTAATAGACATTTAATGGTGCAAATACAGACATCCTCCTAAAAGTACATAGTTGGTCTAATTTGTCTAAAGAGAGAGTAAAATTGAATTTTTTATTATTTCTAATATAAATAATTAAATTAAAACTAAAATGTATTTTATTAAAAAAAAATCTAAGCCAAAATGATTTCACTGACCTATATTTAAAGATCATGAAACCCTAGCACTTCAGAGGTGGAGGCAGGAGAATTGATGTGAGTTTAAGCACACTTTAAGTTACATAGCATTCACTGTAAATCTCTCAGGACACCCTGGGCTACAGAGTAAGGCCCTGTCTCAAAAGATGAAGAAAGCTAAACCAAGACAAAAACAAAATGATGCGGATGACAAATAATTATAAGGAGGTAAAGAAACTGGAGCCTCCATATACTAATAGAAATATAAAATATGCGGGCACCTAAAGCAAATAGTTATCTAAGTTTTAAAAATATTCTCAACATACAGTTTAGCAAGTTCCATCTTAGTGAATCTCATATTCATAAAACAATTTGTCAGAGATATACATTGCGACATTGTGCATAGTATCTCAAAGTGGAAAGGATTCTGTTATTTGTCGACTGATTAATGGATAAATCAAATGTGGTATATCCAAACCAAGGAATACTACTCAGCTGCATAAAAGGAACCATATACTGGTGCATATAACATGATGGAGAAACCTTGAAACTCTGTCATGAGGAAAAAATCTGGTCCTAAAGATGTTATATTAAGATATTACTTACATGGACTTTGAAAAAAATAAAATGGATGGAAAAAGAATTGGGATTGTTACCTTTTTGGGGTTCACTGAGAGAATAATCTCTGGTGGAACTGGTCATGCAGAGATGAGGCTAGCATTCTAAAACTGGATTAGAGTGAAAGTCTCACATCTTTGTATATTTTCTGGAAACACATGAACTTCTACATGGGTGGAAACTTATAGCAAGCTATAAAAAACTTACACACAAGATTCTTAAGCTCAGGGTGAGCCATAGCACTTAGTTAGGAGGCAGAAAGAAAAACACTTAACTATATTTCTGATTTGGGGAACTTCTCAGTATTAAATATTCACCAGTATCTGTGCCATGGAAGTTCTCTTTAAATCCATTCACACCTCTTCATCTTATGTTTATTATTACGTCTTACTTTAAGGGGATCAACTCTTCTCTATTTGCACTTGTGAGTGGAGCATGGTTGGTTCCTGTATTGCCTGTACTGATGCTGGACTTCTCTTGTAGCAATGGCATCTGTTGAACTCCCTGAAGAATAGCCATCAAGGTGATGGGGCTGAACAAATGTTCCCCGATCTAATGTTGTACTTCGGAAACCTGTCAGAAGCATTGAGTTGCATGGAATAGAGAGGCAGACACCTTGTATTTTATTTCTGTTGTCTATTTAGGAAACTATTCTGTTCCTGTTTACTCATAGGTAACTTGGGGTCAGAAGCACATAGTCCACACTTGTTGCCCTATACTTGAAAAAACTGCCTCCTTTTACCATAACATAAGGCATCTGACCTGACTGCAGGCACCACAGTTCCATTTCTGGGCGCAATTATACGGACCATGGAACTTGGAAACTCTTTCCAAACTGGATCGTTGTCTACGGAGTTCATTAAGGATGAAAAGGGGAGGAATGCTGGCTCTCTAAAAGCAACTGTCTGCTGCCAAGAAAGGCAACACCTCTGTCTGAATTGCAGTGAAGACTAATTCAGCACTTCTGTTCTTCCAGACCTCAGCAGGGCAGAGGGAAAGAAATCATGCATCCTCCTGGATAGTACTTGGGTAATTGAAGGAATTATGGAAACATTCAGGATTCCATTTGGATGTTGTATGAATTACAATAAGCCAAATACTTAGTTCAGTGGCATGAAGCACAATCCTAACAACCTCACCTTTCTGCTGTACAGGGGAATGTCTCCCAACATAATGAGTCTCTCTAGACCTTTATTAACCATTAGCTTGCCAGAGGACCCAGTGAGATGTTCCCAGACCATTTCTTCTGTCAGTTGGTTTCTGATGCAGAAAAAGAAAGAATCCTAATTGTATTGAAGTGAAAAAGAGAGCCCAACTTGTGGCTGAGACATCTCTAGACCACAGAGCTCAGACAGAGAGAGCTGCCGAATGTAGGTTTCAGGAGTTGATTCATTAGAATGAAATTGATCTGTCTAAAGGGCTCAGAGTCCAGAGCAAAGTTCTTAGGCAATTCCTGTACCATCACTCTAATACAAGCTTGCTCCTTACTGGGAGTAAAAACAGTCAAGACAGCCACAGTTGCAGTTTGCTTTTTCAATATGGATAGTACAGGGGTCTCCTGACCTTACTGAATAGTGAACACTCAATTCTCGCACATAGTCAATGAGAGCCAAAGAGACAAAGATGTATCTTCGAAGTAGGCATTCAGATAATGTCTTTAGTTTCTTATTTTCCTGACCATATACACAGCTAATGCCAAATCTTCCTTGCCTTTACTGAGCAACTAACATGAGCCAACCATGTATGGTTGCTTTGCATTACTCCAGAGAGGAAGCAAATAGAGTCCCACATACGATATGATTGGCATTTATTTCTTTAGTTTTCATTTCTGCATGGGTGTTAATGATGGTGTGTGTGTTGGGGGCGGTGGTAAGGTGGAGGCCAGAGATCAATTTCAAGAATTGTTCTTCAGGAACCGCTCACCTTGTGTTCTGAAACAGGTTCTCTACTAGGTCCTGGAGTCCACTGATTAGAACAGGCTGCCTGGGTAGTGAGCCCCAGTGATCTTCCTGCCTGTGCCTCCCCAGGTTATAAGGTGCATGCTATTTACACATGACATTTCACATAGGCGCTGGACAGAAATCAGGTCCTCGTGCGGGCATGAGGATGATTACTAATTTGTGTATAACTTCAGCCCAAGAATGGTGGTGAAATCAGATTTGTTTGACCCTAGAGCAGAAATCCTGAAACTTGTGAGAAGGGCCAGGTTTTAGAGATAGATTAAAATCAAATTTTAAAATAATAAATTCGAAAGACCCATTCAAATTGAAGGCTTCCATAAGGTCTTCCAGCCTGACAGCACAGCTGCTTCAAGTATTCTTTGAGAATCTCACTTGAATCCGGCATGTGTCCACAAGCTGGGCATCCCTTCCATGTGCAGCAATCTATCTACTCATCACAGTACTGACATTATCTGACCTGACTCTCAATTCCTATCCTCTCTCACCTCTTGGTCAACAAAAATCCTTTGAAAATCAGCCTATCAACTCAAAATGAATGATAAATGCTTGGATCATGTCAATGTGTCTACTTATCTGGCCAGTTGCTTGCCCCTTGTTGTTGACGGGAATCAGCCAATAAAAAGCAGGATGTAGCCAAAGCAAAGGGCAGATCAATAACATTGCTCCCCTTGCTGTTCTTCCTAAGTAAAGCCTCAATAGCCCTTTCCGACAACATTTTTATTAGTATATATTGACTTTTAAAAAAAGACATTTTTAAAAACAATAGCCTTGTAGACTTACTTTTAGTCAATAGTGTGTGTGTGTGTGTGTGTGTGTGTGTGTGTGTGTGTGTGTGTGTGAATGAATGATGAGTATTAGATCCCTGTGTTTAGGTGCTTAGTAACAGTTATAGAAGGTGAACTATTTTGAAAGATGATGGAACTTTTTTTTCCTAAATAAGACTTGTCCTCAAGGGAAACTATCCAAACAAACTCCAATCTCATTGTTTCTTATTAATGCCTGAGTGACCTGACAGATGAGAAACAACCAACTCCAAGAAACTTCAGAATTCACACTCAGGTTTTCAGAAGAAAACATTCAGGTCTAGACTACTCTGGCTATCACATTCATCTAAAGATAGAGAATCATACAAAGAGTGTAAGGTACATACTTCACAGATACAAACTTTAAAAGACTTCAATCAGAAGAGTAGAGCATGCCATGTGTCAATATTTCTTTACCAGGACAGTCCTCAGAAACTATTTCCAAGAGTTTCTCTTACATACTTTGTACCTCATGTCCATGTGTCACATACAAAAAAAAATAGGCACCAGAATTAGAGAAAATGGAAGCAACACAATCAGTCTTACAAGGATGCCAGACCCAGATTTCAATCAACAGTGGTTAATATTTAGGATTCTAATGTATGGATAAGATAGCCCACACACAGGTGGGCAATGAGAGTGGATGGAAATCCTAAAGTCAGCTAAAAGCAAAGCTGAGAACAAAACCAGACCAATAGAAGAAAAGTGCCTTAGACCAATGTACAAGGGAAACAACCAAGGAGAAATAGAAATCAGCTGAACTGACAAACAAGGAGAGAAAATGTCAGAGGAAAATGATTTCATATCAACAGGCTGTGAAGTGGAACAAAAGTACAACATGCATGTTTAGTGGAGAAAAATAATGACTGCAAATATCTAAAGGAAGAGATGAAAAGTTTAATCAACAATAAAGTAGGAAAATTACCCAAATTTATTAATAGCTGTGGAGTCATACACTAGGAAGCTTGGAGCTCATTACTGAGAAGATGCTAATTTTCATATGATTAAAAATAAAATACTCACAAGCATAACATTTCATAAATTTAGAAAACAAAGGTGTCCACAAAATGAGAAAAATTACATGATAGAGAAATGATAATAAGAATTACGAATGACATCTCAGAAAAGCATGAGTTTAAGCAGAGACAGGAATATGTTCTAGAGGGAGAAAAGAAGCTAGAAATTTTACCAAGCTAACAAAAAATTGAAGAAGTGATCCTTAGGAAAGAACCTTATAAGAAACAAGGTAAAAATATCTAATGAAAAAAAGTGAGGTTGACATCTATATTTATATAAAAAAAGAGCATTAGAAAATAATTTAAAATGTTTTAAATTCTTATCTAACAATGTTTTTAATATATTAATGGTCAATACTATCATTGATTAAGTATTAGCATATATATATATATATATATATATATGATACACGAGTATGAGTATATATCTATTAAATACTTATATTCAAGTGAAATTAGTTTTAGGAATCCTGTAATGAATTGGGAAGCTGATCTATATAAATTAAACAATATAGTGTGCTTTTATACTGGATATGGGCTTATTATAATTTTATATTGCAAACCTAGGACAGGTATTTTAAAAGGAAGTAAAATTGGCATAAAAAAACGAATTTTATAAAGTATGTACTTTACACTACAAAAGGTAGAAAAAAATAATATCAAACCGGGACAACTAACAAGAATAGCAAACATGGACCAGTAATAACTATGCCAAATGCTAATCCAGCCACATCAGTAACTGACTATCAAGCTAATAATGCAATTGCACCAGTTAAAAGGCAGATATTGTTAGAGTGGATCAAAAGTCAGGGCCAGACTAAATAGTGTTTAGAAACAAAATTTAAACCAAACACCTATAATTCTATCAATCAGAAGCTTGTGGTGTTTTAAATAGGTAAAGTCTCCCTAGACTCATGTGTTTAGATGCTTGGCCAAAGTGAAACGGTACTATTATCAGGTATGGTCTTTTTGTAGGAAATGTGTCACTATGAGGAGGCTTTGAGGCCTCCTATACTCAAGCTATGCCTAGTGTGGCACATTGCCCCTCTCTGCTATCTACAGATGTAGGTAGCAAGATGTAGAATGCTCACCTTCTTCTCTAGCAGCATACCTGTCTGAATCCTGCCATGTTTCTCAACATGACAATAATAGACTAAACCTATAAAACTATAAGCCAACCCCAATTAAATGTTTTCCTTTAAAAGATTTGCCATGGTCATGAGTCTGTTCACAGTAATGAAACCTTAATAAAGACAGGACTGAAGTACAAGGATTATGAGTTCAAGGCTAGTTTTGTTTCTTAAATGAGACTGCTTCAAAGTATGGGAAGCGAGAGAGAGAGAGAGAGAGAGAGAGAGAGAGAGAGAGAGAGAGAGAGAGAGAGAGAAACAGGGATGGAGGGAGGAAAGAAGGAAGGAAGGGAGGAAGGAACAGAGGGAGGGAGAGGAAGAAATATAATGCTATTCTAGTTGGCAGTGGAAACATGAGAAAGCAAAGTCTAAAAATGAGATGAACCAAAGTCTCATGCAATAACCAATTTTATTTAGAGCATCAGAAAGTTTATCCTCTGAGTGTTAAAATGAATCATATGAGTAAGGTGTTTAATCACAAGGCCAAGCTACATGTGGCAAGAACATGTTTTTCCATAGAGGCATGTGAATAATATCAAACACTGAATGTATACTAACTTGATTTTAAAAAGAAAACAAGACTTTTTTTTTTATTAATTTCAGACAGAGGCTATGTCAGAGTCAAAAGTCTATCAATCATAAAGAAATATGTTACCTAGTAATAAAGAGATGAATTCTTAGAGAATATATGCCAATTCTCTTCAGACATGCACCTTGCAGAACATCAAACTCTCTAGGTAAGAAATTATTGAGCTTTAAGAAATAAATGAATCCGTTAACATGGTTAGAAACTTCAACACCTCTTTATCAGTAATAGTGAGATCAAGTGAGCAGACAGTGGTAGGAACTCAATGATATTATTAATTAGAGTTCACATTTACAGACAATGTCATCCATCAAGAACAGAATGTACATGCTTCTCAAGGTCATAGGAGGCGTCCACAAAAACAGACCACACTTTGTCATGAAACAGCTTTTAACACATTCTAAAAATTATGTGTTGTACAATAGCTGCCTTAAGGCCAAGGGAATTAAGTCAGAAATGACCAACAGAAAAATAACTTGATGACCTCTAAATGAAGAGGAGACTAAGCAACAGAGATTCTAAATGACAGAAGTCAAAAAAGTAATCTTGAATCAAAGTAGAAAATATTTTGAACTAAAAAGGGGAAGAAGGAGGAAGAGGAAGAATAGAAATATATAGTTTGCCAAACGTGGTGAGATGTGATAAAAGTGGTACATATAATATAAGGTGTATATGAAGACGTAAAAAAGAAGAATCATCTTAACTTTCTAGTTTATTTGTTAAGCAATTGATAAAAGAACAGCAAACTAAACCCATAAAAATTCAAAGAAGAAGCGTTGTCTATTCTTTGGACAGAATGCTTGGCTGCACTGAAATCATTAGCCATATTAGTTTATGAGGGATATTAATATATATATAGTCCTAGAGCATGGATAGAATGTGTTAAAATTCTTCACCAGAATTGAAAGAAATGGTATGTAGTGCAAATGCTCAGAGTCTTATTCTGATGTTAAAAATCTTGAGCACAGTCATAGCCACCTGTATTCTTTTTGGTATTCTGGCTTTACTAGACTTTATCAGAATCACCAGTAGGTACTGCATGTAGCATTATAGGCCATTATTTGTCTCAATTTCCATTTTTTCCAGTTTTCTGACAGAGCAATTCCAAAAACATCAGAAATTACTAGTCAACTTTAGTCATAATAATGTCATCCATTATATGTTATCAATTTTCTGTACTAGCCAATGTCACATAGCTGTGATCAAAATAACTAGTTATCTTACTATTGCTATGACAAACATCATGACCCAGAGCTAATTGCTGAGGAGAAGGTTTACTTGCCTCACACATTCTTATCATAGTCCATCATTGAGGAAAGCCAAAGAAAACACTCAAGGCAAGGACCTGGAGACAGGAGCAGGAGTAGAGACCACACAGGAATGTTACTTATTGGATTGTTCTCCATCTTTTCCTCAGCCTGATTACCCAGAACCACCTGCCCAGGTGGCACTAAAGGGCTGGACCTATCCACATCAATCATTAAGAAAATGATGCATACAGGTCAGTTTTTTGACATTTTCTCAGTCGAAATTCTTTTCTAGATAACAGTAACTTGTGTCAAGTTGACAAAATAAGCAAACAAATCAACCAAAAACCCAATAACAAGTACATATGGCTTGAAGTAAGGAATTATTTTGGCTCACGTTTTAAATTCATCAGAATGGACACTGAAGAAGAGAGATGTTCACACAATGGTTGCTAGGGAGAGATGGGACAGGGAATGAATAAATTGGAATTCATGATCGGCTTTTCTTCTTTGTCTCTTTTTACTACACCTAGGCTTCCACTTATGGAATGAAGCTTTGCAGATTCAAGGCAGAAAGCGTTCCTTTAGCTTATCTTCTTCCAGAGTTGTGTGTTGCAGGTCTCTCAAAGTAAAAGGACAAGATGAATCTTCACACCGGTTCTTTGAAAAAAATAAGTAAAATCGATACACCTTTAGCCATAAGAGAACTCAAGTTATTGATTGAAAAGTAAAATAGGAACTGTTGATATGTCTCAGTTGCTAAAGGAACCTTCTGTTTAGTCTCATGACCTATGCTCAGTCCTTAGGATGTACATGTTAGGGTGAGAGCATTCATTTACATACACAATCTCCCCCATACACACAAACACTAATTAATTATAATAAATTTTTAAGTGAAACAGGAAAATGTACATATTTTATAGACATTAAAATGATGAGGGCATACTATGCAAAATTCCATGTATACAAATTTGATAATCTTGATCAAATGGAAAAATTCCTTGAAAACCACAAACAACCTAAAATTACACTAGTAGTAGTATTCACTCTGAATGGACTTAACTTTAATCAAAAATTAAAATAGAAATTTATAATAATTGAAAGGGCTATGCACACATGGCCTCACTGCAGACATTGTAAAGAACACTTTATGAATTCTATGCAGTGTCTTTCAGAGACAATCATTCTAATAATTTTATGAAGCCATCATTCCATCAGTAATAAAAGCTGATAAAGATATTAGAAGTAAAATAAAGATCATGACTTCAGAAAAATATTAGAAAGTCAAATCTCACAACGTACAAAACTAATGATAATCCCAGCCAAGGGGAATTTGGCCTAAGTGTGCAAGTCTGATTTAACATTAGAAAAATCAGCTAATGCAACCTTTCAGGTAAGCAAACTTTAAAAAGAAAAAAATAATTAGGCGATAATATTGAAAACCACCCAAAGAACATTAAAAAAACCAATTCATAATTTTAAATATAAAAAAAATCTTCAGTAAACTTTTATAGAGGATTATTTCTCAATTCCAAAATATATATGAAACACTATTCAAAAAATTCTATCAATGGTGAGAAACATTTATTTTTCCACTCTAATATAGAATTCATTGATGACTACCAACACTGCTTGTAGCAATGTGCTGAAATTTCTCACAAATGTAATAAAAATTAAGATGAATTAAAAACCTATACATAATGTTAAACAATAACTGTCTTTTCATCATAGGCATATCATTCTCTTTGTATGTCAAAATGAACAAGCATGAACTTCTAAGTACGTAAATGACTAAAGCAGAGTCAGACATTCAAGATTAACTTCTAAAAGCCAGTCACTGTGTACTAGCAATGAACAACAGAAACTGAAATTTAAAAATAGCTCCATTCAAGTTAGCAAAACAGGAAAGCATATGTAAAAACCTATCTAAGTAGTTACAATATGAATATAAGGAAAACATTTATAAGTGTCATCAAGCATCATAAATAGAAAGAGATCCTATATCTGGAGATAGGACAACTCAATACTCTCCAAATATTAGTTGCTTTCTCCTTGGTTTATATGATCAATGCAAGTATAGTTAAAATTCCTGAAAAATATTTTATGTGCATTAATAAACTGATAGACACAGAACCTAGACTAATGGCAAAAAACATGACCGAGCAGCAGTACATGGGGGAAACTCACATGAGCATCACTAAGCATAAGATGTAGGTCTGAAAAACTAGACAAATTTTATTTAGTAAAATTAAAGACTACAGAGATGATAAAGTCCTCAGAGGTTCACAGCTTACCAGGGTTTTGTGCTGAGGGATGGGATAAATAGGTAGACACAGATATTTACACCCAACCAATGGACTGGGACCCCTGTGGTTGAATTAAGAAAAGGCTGAAAGAAGTTGAGGACAGTGACCCCATAAGAAGACCAGAAGTATCAACTAATCTGGATCCCTGAGATCTCTCAGACACTGAGCCGCCAACCAGGCAGCATATAGTAGCTGGTACTAGCCATTGACACATATGCAGCAGAAGACTGCCTAGTATGGCCTCAGTGAGAGAAGATGCACCCTAGTTTCTAGAGACTTGAGGCTCCAGGGAGTGGGAAGGCCTGGCAGGGTGGGGTGCTGAGGGTGGGAAAATTCACTTGGAGACAGGGAAGAGGAGGAATGGGATGAGGAGCTGTGGGAGGGCAGTCTGAGAGGGGGATAATGACTGGACTGTAAACATAATATTAAAGAAAAATATTAAAAATTAATTAATTACTTAATAAAAATGCAATAGGTAATTATATACTTGTGTGATGGATGTTGCAAGTCATATATGAGACATGCAATTATCTATATTTATATTACAAGCAATAAAGCATAAAATATACTAGACTGGGTGTTTGAAATAATAATAATGTATCAGTATAAGATTGACCTCTTAGAGTAAAACTAACAATTTAGAGGATGTTAACAGTGTGCAGTGCTAAAGGAATAAGGGCTACTTTTATAAATATTCCTCTCCACTTTGCTTTGAATTTAAAGCTTTTCTGAAAAATTAAGGAAACTATGTCTGAAGATATAATTAAAATAGGGTGCAAATTAATGAAATAGAAATTATGCTACTCAGGTAAATTACTATTGCTGAAGAAAACATCATGTATTGGGGACATAGGAATTAGACATAGATTTGAACTGGATCTGGTATGAAAAACTTCTCCCTGAGGAGTAGCTTTTGTAGTATAAGAAGTTTCTATATAAGCTATCAGCAGAATGAACTATTAATAGCTATATAAAGTTAGGATGCCTATGAAACACAATAGCCAACATGACAAGATATCATTAAAGGTTCAATAGTGGTACTCATATTGTGTCAGTAGCCAACAACTATCCAATTAAGAATTGAGGACCTATCAATAGGAAACAAATCCTGTCTGGTATTGAGAACCTAGCAAATTCCCTGGAACTAGTCAGGTCATGGATCTTGGAGGAAACCTGCTTTCTTCACTTTCCTAAATCAATATAATCCTTAATTGCAATTTAAAATTTTATCCTTATACTCACAGATAAATGAAGCAGTCATTGTTTATCAAAAAAGCTTCTCTTGCATCAGAAAGAGACCAGAACAAAAAAACACAACTGATAAAAGTACAGAAAGCAACTTATCTTGGATTACTCAGCTCTATTAGATACATCTATGACATAACTCATTCACCTACAGCTCACAGAACATCACAAAAGGCAGAGGATGTGGTCGAAGAGCAGTGCCTGTGTGTGTGTGGGTGTTTGTATGTGTGTGCATGTGTGCATATGATAGAGAGAGAAAGAGAAAGAGAGAGAAAGAGAGACCATGCATTACAAATGCATATGCATGTTATAAAAATAATGATCAAACTAAAGAAGCCATGAATTTGAGAGAGAGAAAAGATGCATAGAGGAGTTGGAGAGAGAGGACATAGGAGAGAGGGATTTGAGTTAGGAAAGAGAAGGGGAATGATATAACTATATTTTAATTAAAATTAAAACAAGACAAAATTTTATCCATAACAAACAAATGAGCTTTACCCTAAATAGAAAGGGATGGTTCAACATATATAAACCAATAAACACAATCCACCATTAAAGAGCAAACTTAAGAACAGAAACCATATGGTCATATACTTAGATGTTTTAGATTTTAACTCTACTATATATAAGATTATTTTTCTGATAGCTTTCTTGGTATTTTTGTTTTGATATGTGGGATTGCTCTTAACTTTTCTCTGTTCACCTTGTGTCCTGTCAATTTGTTGAAAACTTTCTCTGGCTAGAGTTTTAGGTTCTAATAGATATAGAGTAAAATTACCTGCCAATAATGATAATTTGTCATTTTGTTTCCTATTTTTTTTAATCTCCTTTCACATTGTTATAGCTATAGCTTCAAGAGTTATACTGAATAAGTCTGGGAGGAATGAACCTCTTTTTCTTGTCTATTATTTTAGTATGTATTATATTTGGATTTTGCCATGTATTCACCTGTTTTAAGTATGTAGCCAGAATTTTGACAGCGTCTTGTCTCAAGTAGTCTAAAACTGTAGAAAACAAATGATGTTAAGTTAAAAACTCCTTTTATGCATTAAACTAAAAAAGAATGGATGAACTTTCACATGAGCACACCACTAAGGATGAGGAACAGCAAAAATAAAAGGGAGGGGCTTGTGAGTTGAAGAAGAATCTCTGCCTTCAGGTTAAAATGTGTAACCTAAAATGTGAGAGGTAGCAGAGAAATGAGGATCATAGTGGCAGGTGTCCCTGTTGGGTTTCCATTTGCCAAGAATTAGTCTGTAAGAGATTTGAAGAAACTACCTGATGTCTACAAAAATTACCAATACATGTCTGACCAAGAATGAGAGAAATCTTCCCAAAACTTTGATCATTTCAGAGCCTAGAATGTAAGGCTGGGATTCAGAGGTAGATTTTAAAAGATTAAAAGATAATCATAAAGAATTTCTAATATTATAACAGTCTGACTTAGTAAATGATTATTCCTATATGTTATTATATCTATTTCTGTATAGTCTTCACTAAAAATCATCATGGTAAGAAGAAAACTGCTGAGCTCATATGAATCCTGTGTGGTTTTTTCCTTCTTGATTATCAATATCATGGCATCAGTATTCTACGTACTCAGGCCTCTGTTGACAAACAAAAAGATTTGAGGATCCCAAGAATGTTGAAATCCATGTAGGTCTCCGAAGTAGATTACAGCACGGGTGTCGACAGATATTGCACATACATCACACTTTGAGATATTTTTCATTTTCAAATGGAAGTGGGGTGCTGTTTATATCTAAATAAAATTCTTTACTCAGCTACAATAAACTTTTTGCCCAATAAGATGGGCAGATATTGTGACTTTTCTAGAAAATATTGTGTTACCTGTGTACCATTGTGACACAATTCCTAAGGTAAACAAATAATAAAATTAGAAAGGTTTATTTTAAGAGGTTTCAATTCATCGTCACTGGACTCATTGCTTTGGGCCTGTGATGGGACAAAATATCCTCAGAAGCAGATCATGGTAGATTATGGTTGTTTCCTTCATGATATCCAAGAAGCAGAGAAACAAAGAAAGAGGATGGAATCAGAGTCTTAATATCCCATTTAAGGATGTTCCCAAAATGACCTAACTCTCTCCTGCCCCACACTGCTAAACCTACCTCTCAAAGGTTTCATCTCCAAATAACATCACATCTTGGGGTCCAAATCTTCAATAGATGAGGTGTAGAGATATGCTTTGGATACAAACTACACCAACATTGAAACAGAATTATCTCACAAAGGAAATCTAACATTTGACTTTGATGTAAGTCTCAGAAATCTATACATTCTTCAAATGACTTAAGGTGAAATCTAGCTGGAGATGGCTTGGGCCTTAAATATTGTCAATTATCTGGAACAACTGTCTATTCCTTTAGCTTAACTATCCTATATCTTATCCATTTTTAACAAAACATAATTTGAATGCCTGGAAATATTTGGCAGTGACAGGAAAGATGTTTTCTTGTTGTCAAAAGTATGATAGAGGTCATAGAGGAGGTTGTTATTGATATGGCGAGAGCAAAGGCCAGGCCCATGCTAAACACCCTACATTCTACAGTGCAGCTCCTCACACCGAGCTATCATCTGTCCCCTAATATTGGCAATGTCAAGTTTTCAAAGCTTTGCTTTATATTAATAGTACAGAGAGACAGCCATGAGAAACTCTGGGGCTTTGGGAGTCAGACTAATAAATTTAACATGTAGCAGATCAAATATAAAATATGTAGACATCAACTTCAGAGAATGAGAGTCCCTATGGCAGAAAGCAGAAGGCAGACAGTTTGATGGAGTAATTGATTACCTGACAATAACTAATGCAAGAATATTTTCAGAGAATACAGGCAAAAAAATGTCAGTGTCACAGAGACTGGTACAGGAAGTAGTCACCCTGGATATTTTAGGATATGAGTCATTTGATCCACATTATGGGTCTCTTGTGTGTTGATGCATCTTCTTATTGCGAGACGGCTCTGTAGGGTATTCTGTCAGAGTTCTCATCATCTTACTTCTGCACTAAGCAAACACTTTGCACATTTGCTTCTCATGTGTCTAACCCTTCCAATAGAAAAAAGTCACTGAAGGGAAAAATAAAATTACCATCTTTGGCTATTATATTTCCCCTCCTGATTGGATGATTGATATTTTTAGTTCTTGAGTATATTTAAAAGCCTTGGCATCTTGGTGCTATGAAGTGAGGTTTCCCACTGAGAATCTGGCCATAGGCCATAGTGAATTGCTAGAGATACATCGATGCACAGATACCCAAACAACATTGCTCAATGAGCTGTCTTCAGTAGTCTAAAACTGCAGTAATATGAAGTAATCAAGCAATGCATTTTAATGCGAACTCTCCCATAGTTTTTAAAAAATTGATAGAAAAAAATCCAAGAGAGAATAAGGGTTTTCTGTGTCACCATTCTATAGCTTCCTGCATAAGATGTTGTGTCTGTAGAACTTCAAATTGTAGGTCAATAGCTCATCCTAAAGTGTAACAAACTATGCATTTAGTCTAGAAAAGCAATACAAAATATTTCAAATAAAAATATAGAAATAATCACCTTTTAATGAGGAACAGGGTCCTGAAGATTAAATTGTTCAATCAGCCAAAAAAAAAAAAAAAAGTCTCCCAAATGGCAAGACTACATTCTCTCGTGGTTCTGCCTTGAGGTAAAAGCCAATTAAATTAGTTTCTACAGAGTAACTGTCGGAAATCAAAACTATGTGGAATAGTGAACTGATTAAAAGCTTGTAATTGCAATTCAATAGAGTGGACCATTCATCTCACAGATGGCTATGTGACTCACATCCCAGTGAGGAGATGCTAACTTAGATAGGACCAAAGACTGGGTATGAAGTGGCAGAGACTGTGTATCCCACAGAACAAGAATCTAGAGCAAGTTTGTCAGGGCAGTTTGATCTGTAGTTAGGAAGTTTTTCACTTCTGGCTTAACCACTATAGAAAGGGCTTCTTTCTCATGCCTTCATCCAAGAGCATTGTAAAGATAGGTTTCTATTTTGAACATCATAAAAGTTCCTGGATTGTTTCCAAAGAAAACTTTAGTCAATGTTTATGTTTATCCTCTGGTGTTTTCCAACTTATGTTCCTATAATTTCTGTCTTTGGGCACATACTGCTTAGTATCGAGGTCATTACACATTTTCTAAAGACTACCTGCCAGATGTTCTTAGCTATAGACATAACACTATTTCTGCTGCACAATCTAAATTCTGCCTTTGAAACACAGAGGCCAAAGCACATTTGTAAGAAGTGGGATTGAGTTCATACAGAATTTATAAAAATAGAGAGTGAACTGGAATTGTGGTTTATTTTTCTTGTTCTTACTTAATGCACATGGAAATGGTTATTTTATCATGATATACACCTAACATGTATGTTGTGATTAATATCATTAACATGTCCAATAAATGCATACTAATCAGAAATAAAATATACACGGAGAATAGCACATAAGCTAATCAATGCAGCCGCTATACAATGAGAACTAAGCAAATTCTGAAACTTCCTCAGTTCCTTAAAAGACAGAAAGTTTATTTTATACAAATTGGCTTTTTCTTGAAAAAATGCATTTCAGAAAAAACCATTAAAAAAATCATTAATCAGTGTTAGCTCCTGGCAGCATAAATACTGTGAAATGCGTAAAAAGATAGTTTTCAGTGTTATTTAGTTCACTCACTCCATATTTTAATGTTGTTTGCTTGGAGAAGGGTTGTGGGTGGCTGTCTACTGCACAAACTTTCTCACATGTAACCAATATAATACTTAATGTGACAAAACTTTGTCTTCAGAGATCAGAAGTAAGAAATTGGTTTTCTTTTAATTATAAGAAAGATATATCACATACACCTGTATAAAAGATTGTCTTTTCATGACGTAAACCAAAAGAAATACACAGACACACACCCACAGATACACACACACACACACACACACACACACACGGAGACAGAGACAGAGTCAGAGATAGAGACAGAGAAATTTGTGTTGGAGATCAAAGCCAGCTTCTTCTGTTTATAACTTACCCACCTTTGCAAGCTATTACCACACAAATTATTCTCTTTTTCCAAGACTCATTAGCCTCATCCATGCCCTAAGTCATTACCTTTCCATTGACAGCGTACCAATTATTTTTTTTACCTGCCACCATGTCAAAGAAATTCCCTTTGCTCTCTAGTCATGTCTTCATCTTTGTTCTTCTATGCCAGCATCTCCTCTCACCCCTACTTTAAAAGCAAGCAAGTAAACAAATAAGCAAATAGCACCACGAGCAACAAAAGGCTTTCCTCACCACATTCACATTACATGTCAGTCACAGAATGCTTCTCTGTGCTGTACATTACACCTGTCTGTGGGACATAAGAAAGAAAAGAACTCCTCCTTCTACTGATAGTCGGTAGTCTGAATACTTGATCATGTATACTTCAGTTATGTCATTATGAACCACCCCCACTCTACCTACTACCGCTTACTCTACAGAATGGAGTTTTACTACCCCAGCTGTTGTTAGCAACTTGATCACGTCTGTCCTCTGTTAAACACATTAATTAAGAGATAGCATGTAGCAGAGCAGTCCTGAGTGAAGGACTTAGATGTGACCTTCAACAAGTTGTTACTTTCCTTTTTCCTTCTGTTTCTCATCCTGAAGATGGAGATAAAAATAGTATATACCTGTCTTAGCATGGATTACCCAGAACAAAGACCCTGCGGCTACTAATTAAGAAAGAAAATGTAATCCCAGGGAAGCAAGAAAGTCAGGGAAAAGGAGTATTCGTCAGGAGAAAGCTGATATGAGAATGTCTTTCAAAGTGGGGCAATGCTTGATTGCCACTCAGGATCAGCATTGTGGGGCTACCACTACTGTGGCCATAAGATGTGCGTCTTCCTAGGAAAGTCTGTAGAGAAGGAAGAAAACAAGAATATCCAAGATACACACACCCCACAGGTCTACCCCAGAGAGAATTAATTGGCACATTCCTGGATGGTGCAGGGCTGAATGTCACACAGTTTAAATGGCAACTTATGCCTTAGTGCAATTAGGAAAGTACATGCTGGAAGGAGAATGGGTACTGACAAGGGCAGAAGACACGGGCATGGGGCTGGATCCCCACGAACTGGCTGAGAGTGTACACAAAGACAGTGGTCTGCTCAGTTGGCTGCTCATAACTGGAGTTGCTGGCTAGCTTTCCAGTTAGCCAGTATGAGTCATTCTGCTCACTTGGCTACTGACACCTCCTCTGAATGCACATTTCTTGGAAGGATTAAAGTAACATGTAAAGATTTACATGCTCTGAGACTATTCCCCCGGGTCTGTGAAAATAGCTTTTTTTCAGATTTGTTTGTCCTTAATGTTTAAGTATCATCATCATCATCATCATCATCATCATCATCATCATCATCATCATCATCATCATCGCAGGACGCTATACAATAAGCTAAATCATTTTTCAGAACCTGGTGATAGTCTGTGTATGCCTATGCCTGACCATTTCTCCTTTCACATCCAGTGATTGAGTCATACTAATCAAAGACTTTCCCACTAATCAGATTGTTTTTATTCATTTTCTACCCAAAAAATGCAGAGTGTTGAAAAGGCCATGCATTTTAAACTGGCACTAGATATTGTACTGACTCATTTAGAAACAATACCAAAAGCTTACTATGTTTTTTTTTTCAGTTTTGGGTAGAGCACCCCTAACATGGCCATAGGTATAAACAAGTGTGAGGCATTAATACAACTGAAGCATGGTTATAGGACTGTAAATTAGACAAACTCCAACTTCAAATGTCTCACTGGCACGATAGTGTAAACTATTATCTAGAAGCTATATAAGTTGATAGGTCTAATAGTTTCCAGTTCAAGATGGGCAGCTCCAGACACACTTAGCTGGGTGCCCTATGTCTACTCAGTCACATGAAAACAACTCCTTACTAATTGCAAGTACTTCTCTGCTGAGAAGTCTCTGAACAGTTTTCAGAGCTCTTGGGTGTGTGCTCTGAACCGCCACCCCCATTACAGCTTATTTTTAAGGTAACACATTATTATCATTGCTAAAGAATGATTTGACATGATCAGATTAACCAGGTCATGTGTCATTAATGGAAAGGCATATTTGGATGGATTCTAAATATGACCTATAATGCTTTCTTCATAAAGGCCCAGCTTGAAACTTAAAGCTTTCAAGACAAAACATATCCTATCAGTCCACACTTCTTTCAACATGTTAGAAACAGCTGCCTTTTCTCTTAGTGGCAGAACAAATAAAAACCAACAATTTACTTTTGATCTTATAGAGTCCCCTCATGGGGCAGAGCCAGGCCTCATTCCAAAAAATATTGATGTATCATCCCTCAAATGTCTATTGAAAATCGTTTGTAATCTTTGACAATATTCAATTCAGAAATCAGTAATATTTCATTGTATATTCACAATGTCCTCTCAATAAAACACTGTGTCATGAATGGAGGGGAATAATATAATATATATAGTCAATATATACAATATACATACAATATATATGAATTATATATCACATCTATATCATTTCATTGATCATATAGTTTCTTCCCGTAGAGGCCACATGTTCCTTGGCTGGTTGTTCTTTCTTTTATCTTCTTTGTACTTACACATTGCTTGCAATTCTTACTAAGCTTATCAAATGGAATCAATAAACCGTAGCTATATTTTAAAAGCTACACAGTAAACACCAGATGCTATATCAGTTGTTGGTATCAGCAATGCCATCAACATGATAATGTAGGTCAATGCACCACTATGGTGATTTACTTTCTAATGGCAGGGTCCATGGCCCACCACATCCAACTGTCTTTCGAAGGCCAGGGATATTCAAGAGATATGGGAAGAAGACCATCACTACCACTGTATACTTAAAGTCTTAAATGGTAAGCTTCTTTAATGTTCCTATTATTGTTTCTGATTTAGTGTCTTGTCTGGGAAGGCAAGACGATTTTAAAGAATCCTGTCATTTCATCTACGCTAATTAACCATTCAAGACACAAACAAATGAGCATGTTAGCTTTACATGTCCTCTGGACCCGTGTGAGATAAGCTTGAGCCAAAGTCTATTTAAAAGCTGAATTTTCCATACAAATTATTCCAATGGAGACTGAGGGCTTTGTGGAACCCTTGTGCTCATGTTATATGGGAAGATCCACCAACAGTCTGTAAATAGTCTGTGTTTCCTGGAGTTCATGTATAACTCTGGCACAGATCCCTCTGGGAATAATCAGGATCTTTGCCTTGTCAACTTACGATGATATTCAAGGGTTCTTCTTCTCTGTGGGCCAGACTTAACCTTCAATCAAAGGCACCTTCATCACACAAATTTCTATAGCGTGATAGAGGCAATCAAGACATGGGGATTGCCTTGCCAGCCTTCTTACTCATTACAGCACTTACATCAGACACAGCTTCCTCGCTTCTGGTGATTAAGAACTGCCACCTACCCTCCGTCAGTCTCATATCTCAGAACCACCATTTATACTAAAGAGCTCTCTTTACACTAATGTCTTTTACTGTGGATGTCTAGTCTACAGAGGACAGCTGCCACTAAATTTCTCAAAGTCTTAAACATGCTGGTGTAGCCTCCTCCCCACCTTTTATTCTCTTAGGAAAGAGTAACCCAACATACCTGGAAACATTTTAGAGATGAACATTTGAGGTTGTAAAGATGGCTCTGTGGTTAAGAAGAGGTTACTCTTTCAGAGGATTTGGGTTCAAGTCAATGCAACCACATAGCAACACACAACAGCTTATACCTTAAGATTCAGGGGATCCAATTACCTATCCTGGCCACTATGGCACCAGCCATATAAGTGGCGTTTAGACAAGAAAACCAATGAGATCTATGGATTGAATTAATGTGGATTTCTCAACTCTGATGTTGTGCTATAATTCTGAGAGATGTTACAATTGAAGGTAACTAGG